>OY751356.1:12132500-12732500 GCA_963564715.1 Catocala sponsa
TCTACAAGATTTGTATGAGAAGCTTACTGTAATGCCGGTAAGATATTACACATTTGATATAACTTATATGTATATAACTTTGATATTACTTACTGCAGGACTAAGGATAGTACACACAAATCTATTTAATCTGTAATTTCCATAAATTACCCAATAGGTTTTTAAATCTGTCTATCTTTCCATAAAATTAGATATATTTAAAAACCTATTGGGTATGGTATTGATAGGCCACTGCAACTCAGAACATTAAAGATCTTGATAGCAGAAAAAAAATCATTTGTTTTTAGTATTGAAATTAAACTACTTTAGACAGATTTTATAGCATTGTTTATTTAACTATATACAGTAGTTTAATTTAAGACAATATTACTGATTTTATTATCTTATTTATACAGTTGGAGACAAAAGACGGCAGGCCAATACTGGCATGTTACTTCTGCTATGCAAGACTGCAGAACTGCTACCAATTGAAGATCAACTGTCTACGGAGTGAGGAGATGTTTACTCAAATGTTGAGTACTGATGTGGTGAGAATTCAAGCTTTTTAATATTTATTTATAACTAGTTTTTGCCCGCGGCTTCGCTCGCGTTAATTTAGAATTTGACAATCAATTCGGGCTGTACTCTGCTTGTAATAATAGTGATATTTATGGTTACTGCACCTCTCCCGTGAGCCGTAGCGTGATGTTATAATATAACATCACGCCTATGTCCTTACCAGTGTCTCAGGCTATCTCTATTCCAAATTTCATCTAAATCGGTTCAGCGGATTGAGCGTGAACAGGTAACAGACAGACAGACAGAGTTACTTTCTTTACTTTGTAAGGAAGTAAGGATAATATCAAATACAATTAATTTACATCTATAGATGAGCAAGATGAAATATTACAATATGACAAAAACTTAAATATAAGGTCACTGAGAAAAAAATTTTGATCAATTCCAAGTTTTAATTAATAACTGCAAGGAACATTCAGACTTCATTGCACTAACTGAAATAAACATAAGACAGCAAGAACTACCTTTATATACCTGTGGAACTTCGTGTCTTTGTGCGAGTCTGTGTGTGTGTCACTACTAATTTTTGTGTTCGGAGATATTTTGGGGAAACGGAATAGAAACGACTTACTAGCGTTGTAGTTTATTTGCGACTGAATGTACGGCGGGCGCAGCCGCGCGTCAACGGTGAAATTGCAAGTCATGCATAAAATAAACAATGTGTCCCTACATAAGCCCCCCCTTTACAAAAGAAAATTTATTATACAACACAAACACCCTACTGAATATAATAAATTTTATTGTAAATACATTTCGGTTTATTTTATTGTAACTATTAGCTTTTTAAAATTAACTCTTGAGCTTATACAATCCAATAATAAATTTCGAAATGAACCAAACTAAACTCAATACAATACAACTTACTCAGTTATTATGCAACTGGGCCCTTTTACAATTCTATGTAGGATACACTAAACACCTTAACACTAATATCCATCCGAATTACGCGGTACAGTTTGCGGTTGCACAGTTGCTGGTTGTACGGAGTGAACTTTGACCACAGGTGGGATCCACCCAGCCACGACTGCTTCCCTTTGGAACCAGTCACGTACACGTTTCTTACACTGATTTCTTATCATATACAGTATCAAAATGCCCATGGCAACAGCGCACACCATCACCACTATTTCTAGACAACTAACTCTTTGTCCAATTACATCGTTCGAAACTGACTGGGCAAGGGCTATATTACTTTGCTGTGGTTTGCTTTGACTATAGCCCATCTTTACATTTATATTTATTAAATTTATATACTGTCGACGAAATTTATAGATAACTACGCAAATTACAATATATAATTTTATCCTGTAACAAAATGCATGCTATGCATCGACCTAAAACAACATTAGATATCTCATTACAACACTGTTTATAAGTTTAACTTCCTTTGAGATTGCAACCATGCATAATAATCATATTACCAACGTTACCGACATACATGTTTATAACAATATCAAATTGAAATAATATCAATTTATTATACATAACAAAAACTCATGTTAACAAATATGTAAGTGCTTCTAGCCCTACGGTATAGACCTTGGGATCGGATCGTTAATGCTTTTGACAATAACTGATCCACTATAAGCCTTACTAAAAATACCAATAGGTATTTATATACCATATCTCTTAACACAAAAAAAATCGTTAAAATGACACAAAATAAAAACATACAAATCGTTAAATTGACACAAAATAAAAACATACACAATAATTTTTTTTATCACACGGAATCGAACCTGTGACATATTTCAAGTATCGTTATGTCTAGCGCACTGCACTATAAATCATAACATCTTACTTCTGTTACAAACCTTATCGGTCTCTTGACCGACCTACCAGAGCGTGTGGTGTAAGTAACAGGCTTATCGCTATCGCTATTCGTAATATTATTAGTAGGTACATTATTTGTAGATACATTTTCTTGTTGTTTTTGTGTAAAGGTGCCGTCATCAACTATGTATGCCGGTTTTAACCTGTCAATGAAAATTCTTACACGTTTATCTGCCATTTGTAACAGAAAAGATTTATCCGACCTCTCTAAAACCTGATATGGACCTTCGTAAGGAGCCTGTAACGACTTCCTCAGTAAATCAACTCTCACAAAAACACGTGAACAAGTACGTAAATCTGAATGTACAAAAATAGTTCGTGAATCTCTCTGTATTGTTGGCCTAGGTTTGAGACCTTCAATAACCTCTCTAATTTTTTTCACGCATTCATTAGAATCGCTAACTCTTATGCTTTGATTACCGTAAAAATCGCCGGGTAACCTTAGTGTTTTACCATATGCTAACTCCGCGGCACTTACACCTGTATCGCTACGTGGTGTAGCTCGTAAGCCAAATAGTTGTCCCTTCTGGCCATAAGAGCTGTCTTTACAACTCGATGGAACCTTTCTACTGCGCCATTCGCTTGCGGGTGATATGCTGTAGTTCTTACCCTATGTATTCCTAAACATTTCAACAACTCATTAAATAAGCTACTTTCAAATTGTCGGCCCTGGTCTGTCGTGATCCTAACTGGGCAGCCGTACCTCGAAAACCAACCTTCGTACAACGTCTTGGCTACTGTACTGGCAAAGATATCTTTAATTGCGAAAGCCTCCGGCCAGCCTGTTGCCCTGTCTATTGCTGTGAGACAATACCTTTAACCATCTGGAGATATAGGTAACGGACCTACTAAATCAACGTGTAAATGTTCGAACCGACCACTACTTTCGTACCTACCTAATCCGGACACGGTATGACGAGTAACTTTACACTTTTGACAATGAATACAGACTTTAGACCATCGTCCTATGTCCGCGTTCATACCCGGCCAAAAATACTTAGCCGTGACTAATTTTCTAGTAGTCCTTATACCGGGATGACATAAGTCATGTACCGAGTGAAATGCCTTTATCCTAAATTCTGCCGGTAAATACGGCCTAGCAACATTAGTTGATAATTCACACATTACTTCATTTTTGCAGTCGGGCAAAACAATTCCTTTGAATTGCATCAGCCCATGTGACTGTGACAAAAGCTTAGTCAGCTCCTGGTCCGTCCGTTGCGCCACCGCCAATTCTGCGAAATCAAGCGTCGTGGGACATGCGATAGTCTATACCCGTGATAGAGCATCCGCTACAATATTATCACTACCACTTATGTATTGAATATTTGTAGTAAACTCGCTGATAAACATAAGCTGCCTAATGCGTCTAGGGGTCTCCTTGTCACTTGGTTTTTTCGTAAACGCATAACCTAAAGGTTTATGATCCGTGTAAATAACAAAAGTCCTACCTTCAATCATATACCGAAAATGCTCTACCGATAAGTATATAGCTAAAAGCTCCCTATCGTATGTACTATATTTAAGTTGAGCGTTACTGAGTTTTTTAGAAAAATAACCTAAAGGGTTCCAGTGCGAATCAATCTTAATTTGCAACACGCCACCGACACAGTCATTCGATGCGTCAGCCATTATAGCAAGTTCTGCATTTATAACCGGATAAGATAATACTGCCGCATTCTGTAGGCTAGTCTTACATTTCACGAATGCAGCATCCGCCTCAGGCGACCATTGTATGATAGATTTATCTTTCTTTTTGACATTTTGTAGATATTTATTTAATATTGACTGATACTCAGCGGTCCTAGGTAAACTAGATCTATAAAAATTTATCATTCCCAAAAAAACGCCTTAACTGATCCACAGTTTTGGGTTTTGGGAAATCAGTTATCGCTTTCACTTTATTTTCTAGCGGTTTAATACCCGAGGGTGTAACTTCGTAACCTAAAAATTCGAGTTTATCCTTACCTAAACTACATTTTGACATATTTATAGTTATACCGAACTGATTTAATCGCTCAAAGATAGCCTTTAAGTGTATTTCATGCATTTCTGCTGACTCACTTGCGATAAGAATATCATCTATATAACAGAAATAAAAACTAGACTCTAACTCGCTTAATGGACCTTCACCCTTCAACTGCATATCTAAACCTTGTAACACAGAATTATTCATGTATCTCTGAAAGGTCTGAGCGGCATTTCTTAAGCCGAAAGTCATACGCGTGAACTCGTATAAACCGAAAGGTGTAGTTATAGCGGTTTTCTCTATATCTTCAGGTGCAATTAATATATTATGGTACGCCCTATTAATGTCTAAGCGCGAAAAAAATCGTTTATTACCTAAAATATACGTGAAGTCAATTATCCGCGGAATAGGGTACCTATCGGGTTTTGTGATAGCGTTTAAAGCCCTGTAGTCGCCGCAAGGACGTATCTGCCCATCCTTCTTGGGTACCACATGCAGTGGACTCGCCCAAGGACTTCTAGAGGGCCTACATATGCCTAATTGCTGCATACGTTGAAATTCTTCTTTAACCTTAATATATTTTTCAGGGGCTAGCGGTCTAGCACGGGCAAACACGGGTGGACCGGATGTTTCTATGTAATGCAATATTGAATGCGGTGGGTCCTCCCTAAAAGACACAGGCTTAGTAATGTCCGGAAATTGTTCAAGTAAATTTGAATAAATGTTATTGTTGTCAATCGTAGTTAATGATGGTCCTTTCCACATTACAATTGAGCCTACTCTACTTAAACTTGTTACTTGGTCTATGAGACGCCGACCACTTAAATCAACAAGTAATTTGTGTTTTAACAAAAAATCTGCACCTATTATAGGCTGATTAACTTCAGCTATTATAAAATCCCACGTAAAAGGACGTCTTAAACCTAAATTTAATGTTAACAATCGCATCCCATAAGTTTTTATGGTAGTGCCGTTTGCGGCATATAATTTGAAATTACATCTATCATTTTTGTAGCTACTCAAACGGTTTTTACTAACTGGAATAACGGAAACATTTGCTCCGGTATCAATTAAAAATTTCATACCTGTATTTCTATCGTTAACTACAAGACGGTTTTGCACTGTGCAGCATCCCGCCTCATGCTGCACTAATTCTGGTTTCCCGCCGGCTTGGCCTGGTCACCGCCCCAGTTGCAGGGTTTCACGCATCGCGTCGCGTTGTTCCTGTAACGGTAATGGTAAAAACATAACCAATTTGCACTACGCCTCTTGCCGAACGTTTTACCATCCTTCGAAACCGATCTTGCCCTTCTGCTACTGCCATCACGCTGTCTATCTCTTCCGCGCTCCAACTCTGTCAGTCTCAGGTTGATTTTGGCCAGCTCACACAGGATTTGACTAGCCTCTGATGATCCAGATTCCGCCTTCCTGATCTCTTTGCCGTGTAGCTCAACTTCCTTCACCTCCTCTATCGCTGTGGTCCCTCCTGTGCTCTCCAGTACCTTATCTGCGATGGTAGCCAGAACGTATAGGCTCTTCGAGTCCGTCACCGACAAAACTGCACGAACCGCCGTCGGCAGATGTGATTGCCACATCAACCGTAGAGTGTCGTCAGGCACCTTTTCCCGGGCTAAATCTCGCATCCTACGCAAGAGTTGTGATGGACGCTGATCACCCAGCTCCATCTCGCCTATCAATTTCTGCAATTTTCTGGTTTCTGACTCTTCGTACACTTCCAGCAATCTTTCCTTCAGCGTCAAGTATTTCCGCGTCTCTGGTGGGGCAAGGAGTATGTCGCTAACCTGTTGTATAGCGCTCTTCGTGAGCTTTGTGACCACCAGGTTCAGCTTCGCGGCATCGCTCAGTTTCTGATTCTCCACGACGGCCTCAAATTGGACAAACCAGAGTCGCGTTTGGTCTGCCCAAAATTCGGGTATCCGCGACGAAACAGTAATACTGGCGAGCGCTTTTTCGCTAGTTTCGCCGGCCACGTCAGCCTTCACTTCCTGTGCACGTGTCACCGGGTTCTGCGGGTTCATTTCCGTATTCTAAAATGTCCTTCTTCCTCAAAATATCACGTCGGGGTCACCAGTGTGGAACTTCGTGTCTTTGTGCGAGTCTGTGTGTGTGTCACTACTAATTTTTGTGTTCGGAGATATTTTGGGGAAACGGAATAGAAACGACTTACTAGCGTTGTAGTTTATTTGCGACTGAATGTACGGCGGGCGCAGCCGCGCGTCAACGGTGAAATTGCAAGTCATGCATAAAATAAACAATGTGTCCCTACATACCATAGAAGGATATGACACATATAAATACGAGTATGTGTATGAGAAATGTGATGAAAGTGAATGAAGCCAGAGAAGTGTGTCAGGATCGTAGCAAATGGAAATCCGTAGTCTCTGCCTACCCCTCTGGGAAACAGGCGTGAATCTATGTATGTATGTATAAATACGAGGGAAAATATAAGAGGCGGGGGATATTGTTATATGTTAATAACAAATTAAACTTTACAGCAAAAATACGAAATACTCGTTATTGTGAATTTATACATGGATAGTTTTACCAAGACAAAAGAAAAGTAGTGCATGTCTTTGTCATATATCGGCCCCCAAAAACAAATGAACAAGGTTTTGTTGAAGAAGTGCATTAGTTGTAATAAGAGATACCAATTGGCTGTGAAATACTACTAATCGGCGACACGAACGTGGATCTTTTGTGCAAAACCGGTTCCGACAGCGTAAGGCTAGCCGCCAGGGGGGGGGACACTGCCCAATATCTTTCCTATATCCAAAGATAGGACTGACATCTGTGTTTTTGGCCCTGTACTTGTGCTGTAAATCAATCGCAGAAGATGGCGCTTAAACAAATTTTTTATTTATTATTTAGTGTCAGTTCTTAACTACATATACTTTTATATTTTTAATTTATCTAGAATCATATTTTATTTTCATTTTAATTGTTTTATCATAAAAATGCCATAAAATACAAATATGTCAGTTAAAGACTATGATTCAAACATTGGATTTGTAAGTCAGTCACAATATGGCGCCTGCATCTTGCCCGTGCGCACGTTTGTAGTTTTTCATCCTATATTGTATATTTTGCGGCTGTGAAGGTCTTATGTAAGTATAGTGACGCTTTTAGTGTTTAGTGTTGTGCGGTTCTTCCAACTACAAAAATGCCGAGACGCTGCGCATTTCACTGTGAACCTAGAGTCCGCTGCACAGTTATATTTTAATAAACATAAACATAATAAAATGTTATTTGTTGTTGTTTTATTCTTATACTACGATATGCACGCTATACTTATTGTATTTAAATTGTTTTGTTTTGATCTATTTTTGTAACATTCTACTTGTTCTATTTGCATTTTTTATTCGCATATTTTTTATGTTACAGAAATACGATTGATACAAAACAATTTAAATACGAATCCTGGATTACAGTAATTGCAACGCAATACATAATATAAATAGCTATAGGCGCAGAATACAGAATAGCTATAGCTATGTATAGAAGGATTAGTTCGGGGCCAAAAGTCCAGATGTCGCTGTTTCAAATAGGGTTGGCTGAAACTGACCATAAGAGGGCTCTCTTTTCCCTATGTATTACTTTACTCTTTGCTAGCCGCATACGTACGTTTTCCGTATTAGATTTCCTAACACTTAGTTTCGATTCGGAATTCCGTGAGACTAGCGAACTCTTTAGTTTTTCTTCGTTCGGAATTTATACTGTCAGTACGGATAGTGATAGAGCGTAGTGAACGCACGTCGATGGAGGACGATGATTTATTAGCAATTGTATTTCAATAGTAAACAATTTTATTATAACAATATTTAACAGTTATCAACAATAATAAAACAACATTAAATAAAACAAACATATTTAAACGAAATTATGTGAATAGTGTGAACTATACCTCTTTAAATACCTGCTCCCAGGCCAAATCTATATCTATACTTACTTATAATAAAACTGTATAGAGGTCAATTCTGTACATTGAATATATATTCAAAATTAATATTGGAGGATGAATGGTGAGGAAAAAAATGCAATCACAAAATTTTTTGTCTGTCTGTCTGTCTGTCCGTCTGTCTGTCTGTCTGTATGTGCACGCATGGGTCAAAAACTACTGAAGGGATTTTAACCAAACTTGGTACGATTGTAGTCCATACTCCTGGGCAGGTTATAGGCTATATAACATAACGCTAAGACACATGGGAGCTGTGTAGTGACGATAAATTTGAAGCAAGTTGGATGAAAATGCGCTTTCGAGCTCTTATCCTCGCATACGTTGATCATACACCAAAAGTATGTATTACAAAGATGGTGGTCTTCAAAAGATCTACAAAAAAGTCCTCAATAGTATATATCTATCTTTTATAAATTAGCCACAATAACGTGTTTAATCGTTAGGCATTTCTTCAAAGTGTATTAAATACATAAATATATTGTATTTTACATAGATATATCTTTATCAAACTCCCATATTCAAAAAGTACACTCTAATATCTATTTTTAAAAAAATTATAGAAATCGGTTTATAAACACACAAGATATAGATGAAATAAAACTTCCAAATGTTGCCGCGCCAGTATGGGTACGGCGATACGGTTGATTTTTGTTTAACGCGCGAAACGGCCATCCGCTGCATCTATAAAAAGGCGGGGGCGCTCACGCGCCGACTTCCACATACAATATATTTCCACAGCAGTGGAAACAAGCTGTGGTCATTGGGATACCCAAGCCCGGCAAACCCAAGTCCGAGCCGTCTAGTTATAGACCAATTAGCTTACTTAAAGGATTAGGTAAAGTCTACGAGCGGCTATTGTATAGTAGGCTGAAAGCGTACGCCGAAGCATCGTCGCTCATACCCCACGAACAGTTTGAACCGAAGCATAGGCTAGCGCAGACAGCACTTTTTGCAGACGACACAGCCATTTATTATGCAGGCAAAAACCCAGTCACAGTTAGTAGGAAGCTCCAATCCGCGGCCAACGCCTTAGGCGCTTGGTTTCGGAAATGGCGAATAGAGGTCAATCCCGAGAAGAGTCAAGCGGTGTTGTTTCACAGGAGGCAACCTCGCCTGTACCCCCCGGGTGCGACCCCTCTAATAAGAATGTTTGGCTCCGCTATCCCATGGGCTAGTGAAGCCAAGTATCTAGGTGTCACCCTTGACAATCGACTCTCGTTTCGACCTCACCTAAGGAAGGTTCGCAACCGGGCCGCCTTCGTGTTAGGTCGACTACATCCTCTCATAAACAGTCGCTCGAAACTATCACTTAGACACAAAGTTCGGCTGTATACAGCATGTGTTAGACCCATAATGACCTACGCCAGTGTAGTATTCGCACACGTTAAGCCACACAGGATCCATAGGCTACAAACACTACAAAATAGATTCATGCGCAAAGCTACGGGAGCACCGTGGTTCGTGCGCAACGAAGATCTACACATAGATCTAGAGCTGCCGACCATCAGGCAATTCATGAAGCAGTGTTCTCGTAGCTACTTTGACTCAGCTCAGACTCACCCCAACCCGCTAGTGGTTGCGGCGATAAACTACACTCAATCTAGGATATCCAAAATTAGGAGACCTAAGCTCATATTAGACGAACCAGATGATAGCATCACACTCGCACAAGATAAAGCATACACGGCTCGCGAAGCCATACAAAGTCGTCCGCGGTTCCGCCCTCGCCGCAGAGGCCGGAATACGCGTCGCGCTAATGTTAATTCCGTGGATCACCTTAGATCCACGTTGCCGACAACGCCCCAAGCCGAGGTCCGTGGTAGTCCACCCTTGGGGACCAACGTTGTCTAGTTTATTTTATAACGGGTTGGGAGCCTTCTGCGCTCACCCACAGTCCGCGTAAAGTTGTAAAGGCCATCTGAGGCCAACAACTAACACACACAAAAAAAAAAATAACGCGCCGACTTCACTCACATTGTCACTCTTAATGCGAACGGACGTGGTTCTTATTGACTCTTCTCGGAATAAGCGCGTTTTAAATTTAAAAAATACATAGATACGTAGTTTTTAGATATAAGTTTAAAGTAGGTATTAGATAATAATATAATTAGTTTGTTTAGTGTTTTTGTTTGTTTCTCCTTCTTTTCTTTATATATATAGTTGTTAAGTTAAACGTTGTAAAGTTAAGTATTCTATACTAATATTATAAAGCTGAAGAGTTTGTTTGTTTGCTTGAACGCGCTAATCTCAGGAACGACTGGACCGATTTGAAAAATTCTTTCAGTTAGATAGCCCATTTATCGAGGAAGGCTATAGGCTATAATTATATCATCACGTTAAAATCAATAGGAGCGGAGTGCCAATGAAAAATGTTTCAAAATCGGAGGGTTTTCCCCTTTTGAAAGCTTCCGCTGCGTGCGCTGCGTAAACAGTTAAAATTTCGCAAAAATTATGTATGACAGAATTGTTCCCCTTTAAAAGTTCTAAAAAAAAGTCCGCGACAGCATATGTCTATCTTTTAAGGTTGGCTCACTATAATCTTTTTTATGCTAACCAAATTTGTTCTTAAATAATGCATTATTTGCGAAGGTGTTTTTATAAACATGATATTAATCCTTATCCAAATAAATACGTTATTCATCACAAGTATTTAATTTAAAAATTTCAATGAATATCTTAGGAGATATCGCAGTTTTAAAATAACATCGCAGCAAAATAATGATAACGAAGTCGCGGGTTATAGTTATCGTTAGCCCAAAGTAACTATTCCACGCGGACGAAGTCGCGGGCAGAAGCTAGTTAATATAATAAAGCTGAAGAGTTTGTTTGTTTGTTTGAACACGCTAATCTCAGGAACTACTGGTTCGATTTGAAAAAATCTTTTAGTGTTGGATAGCCTATTTATCGAGGAAGGCTACGGGCTATATAACATCACGCTACGACCCAAGGGAGCGACGCAGTAACGATAAACGCGGCTGAAACTGCGGGAATATCTAGTCTTTTATCTCTGTTGTGGTAGTCCTTGTCATGTATATTCCACAAGCAAGGGTATTATTCAATAGACAATATTAATATTTCTGCCTCACACATTATAACTATCGTTTACGTACGTACGATGCGCGCGGCGCGGGTGCGGTTCCGAATGAGAATTTCCGAACGTGTGCGCCGACACAAACAAAATGTATGCAAGGGCTGCATTCAGCATGACGTCATTAGGTTTTTCCGAATGGTTTCTCCGAACGCACGGGCTTGCATTCGAAACGTACTTACGGAATTCTTTCCGTTCGAAAAAAAGCGAACGTGTGCGGCAGTTAGTGTATTTTATATTGAATCCATGCATTCGGAGCTCCGAATATGGAAAACGAATTCGGAAATGGAATACGGAAAACGAATGTATGCGGCCAGCCTTATCAGAAACTTCGAAAACAATATGTGTCAGATAGGGATGGAATGCGCCATAAAAATAACTATACGTAGCAATAGGAAGAATAAGCCATGGATCACTGAATCAATTAGAAAAATGATTTATATAAGGGATAAACTTTTTCAAAAATGGAATTCCAATCCTAGTGATATGACCTTAAGATTACAATACAATAAATATAGAAATAGAACGAACAAATATATATAAAAGGCTAAAAATAAGTATCGCCAAGAAGAGTTAAAAAATCAACGGGTTGCACTCCGCGAGTGCCGACAGAAGTGAAAACTTGAATATTAAGTTGTGCATTTTTGATATTTTGGAATGGTTAGGGAATAATTTTGCACGAATTGCTTTAATTATCAGTATAAAAGTACTATAATTTATGTGGTAAAATACAATATTAATTTATTGCGCTATCGTACACAAACATGACAATTCTCTCTCCGTATTATGGATTTTCGATCAGGTCACGTGTCCTGACGTGAGTTTACATTTTTTACCCATCACAAAAAAAGTGCACAACGCCGCTAAAGATGTTTTCACTTTAAAAATTAGTAGACAGTAAAACAAAATTACGATGTAAAATGACCAACTATGAGGAATAGTTTATCGAGTGTAATATCCTGCCAGTACATGAGAGGGTAGCGCTATTAGTAGGATTGGATCATTACTGCCACCAAAAGTACAAAATCAGGACTGCACAGCTGAGGCCTCGAGGTGCAAAACATTGTAAGACGTTTGAGGTGCTCACTTGTAATAATTATTATGGGCAAAGATGTAATCCTAACTAATATTATAAAAGCGAAAATGAGTTTGTTTGTTACCTTTTCACGCCTAAACCACTGAACCGATCATCCTGAAATTTTGCATATACGTTGTCAGGTGTACAGAAACGGACATAGGCTACCTTTCATCCCGAAAAAAAAATTGTTCCCGATGAAAACAACAATAACGTTCTTATGATAATAGATGGCGCCACGTGTCTTTCGAATCATGATCGAATTATATTATTACAAGCAGAGTACAACCCGAATTGATTGTCAAATTCTAAATTAACGCGAGCGAAGCCGCGGGCAATAGCTAGTAAATATATATTTAATAGTTTGCCCGCAGACATTGAAAGTACTTCGGTTTCAAAACTGTCGTTCCAATATAAAACAACTAAATTTCTACTAAATGTTATAAGTGCAAACATGATAGGTTCCGAGAATACTTTGTAATATGTACATACATACATACATAGATTCACGCCTGTTTCCCAGAGGGGTAGGCAGAGACTACGGATTTCCATTTGCTACAATCCTGACACACTTCTCTGGCTTCATTCACTTTCATCACATTCCTCATACACGCCCGTCGGTTCAAGGAGCTCTTAACCTGGCCTTTGTCCAGAACGCCTCCGATCTGACCGAGAAACGTTCGCCTAGGTCTTCCTCTTGCGACTGTTCCATTCACACTAGCCTTATAAACTTTCTTAGTCAGTCTTTCCTCGTCCATTCTCTCTACATGTCCAAACCAGCTTAACATACCCTTTTCTATTCTTGTCACTATATCCACTTTCATGCCGCATCTCTCTCTAATCACACTATTTCTTATTCTATCTTTCAGAGTCACACCACATATGCTTCTCAACGCTCTCATTTCTACAGCATTTATTCTGCTCTCATGCTTCTTTTGCCATACATTTGACAATACTATTTTAATTATTTTCTAGATAAAACAGGTGAATGTTCAAGCGATGTCTGATGTTATAAGGCTTCGAGTGACACCGGTGGTACAGATGAGTGTGACGGACACGGTGCGCGATGTAGAAGATGAACAAGTGAAAGTGGAAATGCCAGTCTTTGACGATGTTGATGTCAAGGTGGAACAAGCTGAAGGTATCTACCTCTCTGACTAAGTTTATGTATACCTCCCTTTAAGCTTATAGTCATATCGTTTGACAGAAAACGGTTCATAAATTAACTGTAGGCAGTAGCGTGTGTGTGTCTGCCGCCCGGGACGGAAAAATTCTCTTATTTACGTATTTCTATTCAAAAGGCTATAATATACAGTCATTCTATAGAGCAGAGGTTCCTTAACTTTTAAGATAACGGAACACTCACCAAATACCTTTTATTTTATGGGACCCTATATCAAATGATTACAAATCAAAGACACTGCAATTGTTTTTTTCAATTATGCCCTATTTCAAAATAATATTTGTACTGAACTGTAGTATTATTTAACAGCCAGAATACTATATATAAAAAACTCTTCCGTTACTGAGTGACTGACAGACAACGCACAGCCGAAACTATTGGGCGCAAGAAGCTGAAATTTGACATGTATGTTCCTTGGGTACTGTAGGGGTGCACTAAGAAGGGATTTCCCGACATTCCCACGGGATTGGGAAGAAATGGATAAATAAAAAAATATGTGCGGGCGAAGCTGCGGGCATCCTCTAGTAAATAATAATGTTCCGGCACCTTGGTGACTTTTCTATGGAACCCCCGAGGTTCCGCGGAACCTACTTTAGGAATTGCTGCTCTAGGGCTTTAAGGCAAGCAACAGTTATCAATATTGTGTATTGTACATCTGCCTATTGCTCTCGTTTTTAATGAAATTGTTCAAATATTTACTAGATATTATTACTATATATGGTGAATCATAGCCAGTTGCACGCACTGATCGGTAAACGATTAGCGAGCTTAAGCAACGTTGGGTGCGGTCAGTCTATAGATGGGTGACCGCTTAGTGGTATTTCATCTGAGCGTCTCCGTGCTTCGGAGGTCACGTAAAAAGTCGGTCCCGGTTGTTGTCAAATTGACAGCAGTCGTTAAGCCAAGTCAGAGGCCTACGGGCGGCTTGAACAACTCTTGACAACAGGATGGCCACTAAACACACGAAAAATAAAAAAATAAAAGGTGAAATTTTGCCGCCCCCTAAAAGTGCCGCCCGAGGCGGTTATAACTTAACATTACACTGTTTCTTTTTAAAAAACGACCGTCCCTGCACTTGGCATAAATCCTTGGTCGCGAAGGACTTAACAGACATTCAGTCAACACGAAGAACATTCAGACTCGGAACAATCATTTGTGGATCACACAAATGTTTGTCACGTTTGGGGATCGAACCCATAACACTCGGCGAGGCGGCCACTTTAACCACTACGCCATCCGTAACATCTCGGGTTCATTGTCCTACCGCTGCGCTGTAGAGGCAGTAGGCATGATGAGACAGCTTATAGTAGTACTAGATGTTCCCGCGGTTTCACGCGCGTTTATCGTTACTGCGCCGCCCCCGTGGGTCGTAGCGTGATGTTATATGGCCTATAGGCTTCCTCGATAAATGAGCTATCCAACACTAAAATAATTTTTCAAATTGAACCAGTAGTTCCTGAGATTAGCGCGTTCAAACAAACAAACAAACTCTTCAGCTTTATAATATTAGTATAGATTACGGCAACCCCACTTACAGGTCATCCAAACGGTACTGCAGAAGAAAATGGTATTGAAGTAGACGACCACATACAATCCTCCGACCCAGAAGATGACATACCGCTTAAAATGATAAAAAATGAATCAGAGAGGAAGACCAGAAGAAAAAAGAGAGTCAGAGTGAGAAAAAAGGAGCCGGACGTTGTAAAGAAACGTAAGTTTATAATTTATTAGCACCATAAACGCGGGTAAAACCACGAGCACAGCTAGTATTATATATCTTGTTACTTCTGGATAAAGTAGCTTTCTAACGGTGAAATAAATTATAAGTGAAACGACGAGATTTTATGTTGAACCCCAGTCTAATGAGATGGGTGTAAAAGCCCAGGATTCAACCTCTTCGTCTTCATGTGACCTTTTGACCCCTATATTTCGGGGGTCTTAATTTGACCCACAGAGCCCATATTCAAACTCGACCGAGGGATGACCCCAAGCTGTCTGCACACCAAGTTACAAGTCAATTGGACTAGTGGTTCCGAAGCTATGCCGGTCACTAACAGACACACAGACCCACAAAGTGTTTTCATTAACCTCTTCTAAGAAGATCTAGGGGTTAATAATCTGTGACAAACGCATTAAAATTTGTTCAGCAGTTTTAGCGTTCTGTTAGTATGCCCGAATTCTCGAAAGATTGTGGTTTAACTTTAAACACAAATGTCAGTTTATACTAATGTTAGTTCTGCCCGGCGACATCGCTTAGGAACCTTACTTTTCTCGATGAAAGGCACCCTGTGTCCTTTTCTGTACCCCTGAAGACGTGTATACGAAATTTCATGATGATCAGTCGAGTAGTTAAGGTGTGAAAGCGTAACAAACAAACTCACATTCGCATTTATAATATTAGTTCTTATCTTATCTTATGTGGGGGCCAGTCAGTGCAGACCGGCGACACTTCGACCCTGTGGGATCTTTTGTGTCGACACTCCCAATAACGACTGCCATAGATGTTCATGGCAGCCGGGACCGACGGCTTAACGTGCTCTCCGAGGCACGGAGCAGGCGATAACTGTCAATCAATACGCACATAATTTCGAAAAGTCATATAACTTCCGGAAGTCAGAGGTGCGCGACGTGGGTTCGAACCCGACACCCTCTGCATTGCAGTCTGTTGGTCTACTCACTGAGCTATCGCTGCTCTTATAATATTACTTTACGTTTTTCTAACTGGTCTTTATATTTTAGCTTTCAAAGTGGATGCTCACGAGATACTCCTGTCGAAAGAGGAGCAGGTATCGAACCTGCTGGCGAGGTCTAAGAGCATGAACTTCACGCTCTCCCCGTACAAGTGTGAGCTGTGCTACAAGGGGTTCGTCGACACTAAGGCCTATGAGAACCACAAGATCAAACACGACGAGGTAAGATTATACAAGCGCTTTTTATGTCCATAGTGGCGCAGCGGTAGTGAATGCGACTGCTATGCATGAGGTCTTGGGTTTGAATCCCGGGTCGGGCCAACAAAAAATGTATTTATTTATTGTTAATTACAACGGCTAAATAAACCAATTACAATAATTCACATAGATTACAAACTGATAACGATAATAACATAGATTACGTACAAAACTACAAAAATTTCTAATAATAATAATTTATGCAAACAATAACTAATACGGCACCGTAGATTCTCTCGCATACTTTTTCTCGCAGAACACCAGGCATACTCTCATAATCATTCCACCTGTCAGCAAAAATATGAGACTCGGCTCTAGCGACTGTGTGACACACTGGCTGCGCAAACAACCTGTGCCGACGACTCCGGCAATGTGCAGTATAGTTGTTGGGCACAAATAAACGACTGAATAGGTTATGGAGATCAGGACAGTCTATTCTTCCTCGAAGGGTTTTACAGCCAATCAAAAGCTGATCAAGGATTTATTAATTTATTGGATTTTTCTGTTAAAAAATCGCAATAGCAGCACGGAGTTAGTTGGCGGTGTGAGACACCCCCGTGCCTCGGAAAGCACGTGAAGCCGTTGGTTTTGCTCCTGATCTCTCTCCGGTCGTGTCGGATTACCGTCCCATCAGATCATGAGAGTTAGGGAACAGAGAATGCACTTGTGTAGCGCACACACTTGTGCACTATAATATCTCCTGCGCAGATGGCGCCTTAAGTCGCTCGCCATCATTTTATTTCGTTGTACCAAATACAGTCGTATTCTGAAGCACTTTAGGTTGAATTTAAATTGTTACTGAATTATTCTCTTTGGCGCCACTCCGTCCGTCGGCGCTGACACTAAGTTTTGTATAGTCAGGAGCGAGTACGCAGTAGCGCCTCGCGGCAGTCGTCTCCCTGCGACCACTCACTTAGGTCGTAGTCCAATATGTATTTATATTGTTACGTGCTCGGTACGACGGATAAGAATGTAAACAATATTACCGACTGAAACACGTTTTATTCTAGCACACAATTACATTTAAAACACAACAAACAATATACCTACTACACTTTTCCACTGTAACTGCTTCAAACTCCGTAGTATTTTCGCTTCCGTTCACTTCGATGAATACTTGACCGCTTACGATTGTAAACTGACTTGGATGTGCGCGTGCGCTCAGTTTATACGCGGTTAAAACGTTTCCGGAGTATTCTAGAAACGTCATACCCGGTATCTAAACAATACGAAGATTCGAGAATGTCCCAGCGTTCTCTCTACTCTTCTCGTACGAAGTTCCGTAAGATGTCAATAGATGGCGCTGTAATAAATTATTAGACGGAACTGCCGAGTCTTCCCCACAATGCCGAGAGATGGCACTGGGTGTAACAATTTTATAACTGGTGCCAGCAAATATATATCCATATAGTATACAAGCAAGCATTTAATTTGAACATCCACAAGAGTACTTCAGGTTACCTTAGTCACCCCAACGTGATGTGATTACAGTGGTGACCCCGTGACTTCTATCAAGACTTATTTTATTTGGACACCTACAATGAAAGGACATCGGAAGCGATCATGCTCAGTGTAGGGCTCTACACTGAGCATGAGCGCGTGACACGTTAACATATTTTTAGCACTAATAATATATCTTGTGTCGCGTAAAACTTCGGTTTTAGTTATAAAATAATGGAGGATGTTATTGTGATATAAGCGTGTGTTGCGTGGGCAGCGCAGCGGCCTCCACGTGTGCGACGTGTGCCACATGCGCTACCGCTCGGCGCAGCAGCTGCGCACGCACGCCATCACCGCGCACGCGCGCCTGTTCCGCTGCAACAAGTGCGCGCACACCTCGCACACCGCGTGAGTACACTACCTCTTACATTATAGAATGGGGAAAATCATAACCACATTGCTAGATAATATACAGAGTACCTTTCGCAACAAGTGCACACATACCTCGCCCACCGCGTGAGTACTTTAAACTAACTTACATTATAGAATGGGGAAAAGCACAACCACGTTGCTAGATAATATACAGAGTGCCTTTTGCAACAAGTGCGCACATACCGCTCACACCACGTAAGTACACTACACTAACTTACATTATAGAATGGGGAAAATCACAACCACGTTGCTAGATAATATACAGAGTGCCTTTTGCTACAAGTGCGCAAATACCTCGTATACCACGTGAGTACACTACACTGTCTTACAATATAGAATGGGGAAAATCACAACCACGTACCAACTGAGCAATTGACTTTCCTACGTCAGAGATAACACAACACACTACAGTATCATTCGCATTATACATAGATAGGGGAAAATCACAACCATGTTCCAAGTTCTGGAAGATAAGCCCCGCTTACGAATTGTGCACCCTCATTTTTGTCACGCCAACGTAGACCCTAGTCGAGTCTCCCGTGGACTCCTAGGGGTCCACCTGGACCACTTTGGGAACTAATGCTTTAAACTGTTAAACACTGTTACTGTTTACTTATTCAAGCTTTTTAAATTATAAAATCCAATTATATTTAATTTTACACTTTCTCCAACGTTTCGGTTGGGTTTCAGCAGCTGTGTTCATGGGGAGACACCGTGTAAAGTAGTTTAATGTCATGTCAATCTTTAAAAACTTTCAAGAACTAGAAATTTTGCTACATACTATTGACATAAATTGCGACATAATAGTGTTATCGGAATGTTGGTTATCTAATAGATCCGATGCTCTACCAACTTTAGACGGATATCGATCTTTTTGTAGTAATAATATAATTAACCAAAATGACGGTGTTGTAGTATATATAAGAAAACATCTAAATGCAGTTATAGAAAAACCAAATATTGACGAGTGTAACTGCCTGCTCCTCAAAATTAATCATGACACTGCCATATTGTCAATATACAGGCCACCGTCTCTAAATCTAGATAAGTTTCTTAGTTCACTTGATTTAGTTCTTAACAGTTTATCTTCATACAAAAATATAATTATAACAGGTGATATAAATATAAATATCGAGTCTGGGCGAAATGACGTCCGAGGACATGATTATCTGAATGTGTGCTCTTTTCACGGTCTCTTGCCAGCCCATACCTTTCCTACTCATCAAAGTGGATCATGCTTAGACCACTTCATTATCAAGACAATGTATATGTCACGCACTCTGGTCATTAACTCAACAATCACAGATCACACCACGATCCACGATCACCACGCCATCTTATTATGATTAAAACTATCATTACCTAAACATAAATGCACACCTAGCTATACTAAAATACATATGGAGAACCTTGCAATTGATATACCTAACATAGATCTTGACCCCGTTTACTTTTGTGCTAATCCTACCATTTCACTCGATTACCTTATAAACGAATTACAAAGTGCCATTCGTAAAAATACATCCACTATAAAATTATCTAACAGGCAAAAAACAACAAAACCGTGGATTACACAGGGTCTTTTGAGATGCATAAGACATAGAGATAAATTGCATTTGAAGGCTAAGAAAACACCCGATAATGAAACTGTCTCAGTGTCTTACAAAAGATACCGTAACTATTGTAACAACCTTCTGAAAAAATTAAAGATCCAATATAACAAAGCAGAAATAGAAAGGGCGGGGAATAATAGCAAATTAGTATGGCAATTTATAAAAAAATGTACTTTTACCACTAAAAATCAAGAACCAGCACTAGACTTACTCCAATCAGAATCAAATCCCACCCTCGCACTAAATAAAGTTAATCATTTTTTCGCTAACGTTGGTAAAACACTAGGGGAAAGAATCTTGCACCAAAGCAACTTTTCATCGCACCACACATCTAACATATCATTAAATTCCAAGCTTAAATCTTTTGTTTTATTAGACACTGATGTTGACGAAGTGGTTCAAATAATAACAGGTCTGAGGGACACTTCTGCGGTAGGGTGGGATAACATCTCCACCAGTATAATCAGAAGATTTAAGCACTTTCTTGCAGCCCCACTAACCCATATTTTTAAAATATGTTTGTCTGACGGTATATTTCCGAACTCTTTGAAAAAGGCTATAGTTATCCCAATACACAAAACTGGCGATAAAAGTTGTGTAAACAACTACAGGCCCATTTCTATCTTGCCAGCATTGTCTAAAGTTTTAGAAAAACTAATAAACAATCGGTTAGTAAAATACCTGGAATCGAACAATATACTTTCAGACAGACAGTTTGGTTTTAGAGCCCAAAAATCAACGATCCAGGCCGTTCATGTGGTAACTGATCACATAGTGTCTAACCTGGATAAAGGGATGCATACCATTGGGATTTTCTTAGACCTTGCCAAAGCTTTTGACTCTGTTTCGGTCCCCGTTCTATTAAAAAAGCTTGAATATGTGGGAATAAGAGGTACACAATTGAAACTACTTGCCGACTATCTTAGCAACAGATCACAATGTGTAAAACTCGGTAAAACCTTCAGCGAGGACATCCCTAACGCTCCCTTTGGGGTGCCACAGGGGAGTATTCTAGGAGTATCATTGTTTTTAATCTATATAAATGATCTATGTAACCTAAGTCTTCACAATGGTGTCATTGTGTCTTATGCGGACGATACGGTCCTGTTGTTCACAGGAAACACTCGTGCTGAGGTATATACACATGCTCAACGTGGTTTCGATACTGTTAATAATTGGCTTTTTAACAATATACTAACCCTTAACACGCTAAAAACAAAATATATCCGCTTCTCAATACGTAACAATAACATTAATGAATCACCTAACAACAAACTATTCGCTCACTATAATAAATGTCGTTCACATGCTGACACTGCATGCGCCTGCCCTACTCTAGATTCTACACAATTTATCAAGTACCTTGGAATAACACTTGACGTTAATCTTAATTTTCGCAATCACATAGACTTATTATGTAAAAGAGTACGTAAATTATAATATTTATTTTTAAAACTATGCGTAGTGCTGCTAATTTTAAGTTAATAAAACAAATCTATCTGTCTTTGTGTCAGTCTATCATATCCTACTGCATTACTTCGTGGGGAGGAGCATCAAAAACGGTTTTATTGCCACTAGAACGCGCTCAAAGAGCTGTTCTAAAAGTGGCGACGTTTCGACCTTACATGTTTCCTACCTGCGAATTATATCAGTCAACTAATGTCCTAACTGTACGTCAATTGTTCATTCTGCACACCATACTAAAACAACATGCAGTTCCATTCAAACCACTCCCTCCGGACAAGAGAAGAAAAGATTTAGTCTGTACTAAGTTTCATGGTAAAAACGCCTTTATAAATAGATTTTTCCTATTCATAGGCCCTTTTTTATACAATAAATTAAATAAGTTATTAGATATATATAAATTAAGTTATAAACAATGTAATATAATCGTTACTAGGCACTTGCAAACATTGACCTACTCCGATACGGAAAATTTACTTATAGTCATGAAATAATTACTATCAAGTGGCCTCAATGTTATTTTATTATTGCACCAATATTTATTTTAAGCGTATGCACATTTACTCTACTGGCGCAATACATATTTATTGAGTAGAAAAATAGCCTGAAACACAGGTGTAAACCTAGTTCAGGCAATTAATTTGTAAAACCTAGATCGTAAAGTAAAATGAACCTATACTGGCTCGTTTAGCTATATGTTAAGTACCTACTTACTATTTATTAGATTATAAAATATCATAGTGTAATATTATTCAGCTATAAATGTATCCAATGAAATGTAAATTATTATTATTGAATAAATTATTATTATTATTATTATTATAATGTATAACATTCGCGTAAATGTGAGACAATATGACTGCACAGTGTGCGTGGGGAACACGGCTCAAGAACTTGTGTGATCCAGAGATGGTTGTAGCGAGTCTGGAGTTTCTTTGTGTCTGTTGTTTGAATGTTCGTAACGCCGCGACACAGGAAGTATTCCTAGTGGGGCACTTGTCTTTTTAAAAGAATATTAGAGCTGACATTTTGGATACATTATATACTAGATGTTTCCGCAGTTTCACCCGCGTTTATCGTCGGTCGTAGCGTGATGTTATATAGCCTATAGCCTTCCTCGATAAATAGGCTACCCAACACTAAAATAATTTTTCATATTGAACCAGTAGTTCCTGAGATTAGCGCGTTCAAACAAACAAACAAACTCTTCAGCTTTATAATATTAGTATAGATTACCTTTGCTAAAAGTATATAGTCACAATTGTTGTTTATTTACTTTCAGTAACCAAGCGAGGGTGCACGAGAGATGGCACAGCGGTTTCACATATGAATGTCAACTGTGTAGTCACAAATTCAGGTACAGTGTTAATTTAACAAAACTAGTTGTTGCCCGCGGTTTCACCCACGTTTTGTGATTACTGCTCCACTCTCGTAGCTCGTAGCGTGATGTTATATAGCGTATGTTACTGACGGATAAAGTAGCTTTCTAATGGTGTAACAATGTAATGTTTAAAATCAATCCAGTAGTGTAAGATAATCATGCAGATTGTTTTTTTTTTGAAGTGAAAACTTCTTTAGGCGCGTTGAGCACTTCTTGGGTGAACAAAAATTATACTCAACTCGCGTCATCGTCACGCTTCCACGCTTTATTATTTTTTTTTTAGAATATTAACAATATCTCAGAAATGGTGCGTCCTACGCAAAAAATAACGAAATTTTGACCTCCTTAATAACACCTAAGAGAGTATCGGGAACTAGCATCCGACCCGCCCCCTCTTTTTTTTGTTTAATAAAGAATTGTTTATGATCAAGGATTAAAGTTTTAAAGTTTTCACTTCTATCGGCAAAGACTGCCCCAATTACTTGTTTGATCTTTTTTTTTTTACTTTTACGCACAGCGTATGTCAGTTTCATCATAGCCTAAATATAATACTAACGACATATCAAACTATTTTAATACATCCGACATGAGTTTGAACAGAACTTTTTTGTGTATTGTTGTGATCAGGAAGCCGACGTCGTATCTGTCGCACATGCGCAAGCGCCACCCCACGGCGCACGTGTGCGAACTGTGCGGCGACAGTTTCGTGGGCACGCACGGCCTGCAGATGCACAAGAGCAAAGCGCACAGGGATCTGCACACCGTTAGTACAACACTATATAATAATATACATGAGTAAGACTTGGTTTGTTAAAGATTAATTAAACAAACTCATGTTTAAATAGCTGTTAATTCAGCCAATTTCAGCAGTTAATATGTGTTTGACCTGATGATTATTGTGAAGATCTATCTTTAAGCTGGGAATTAGGGGAGAAATTACAATTCAGATATTATATGGATACCAATAGCACAAGAAGCTTCTGATTTAAGACTAATTTAAATAACTAGCGGTCGCCTAGTGCTCGAAATTCGACCAAAGTTTGCCTGTAAGATATTGCTGATATATGTCATTATATATTGATATATGTAACCATAGTTACGCGCTTCGACTGCGTGTGTCAAATGCATGGTTGTGTGCGTGTAGTGGTTTTTCATTAATTTAATGTATTTATTATACATATTTTATATAAATATTAGCATTCGTCACTTCTTCTCTGTATAAACTATAAGTGTGCGAAATTTCATACTCCTCCGTCCTCCCAATTTTCGTAAAAAGGGATCCAAAGTTTTCGCTTCACGTATTAATATATAGATATCTGAGAGTGGAACCTACCATGAAATCCGAGAGAAAACCTTTTTGTATTGCAATATTAAGAGGGCAATTATCTTAATGTTGCAATACTAGCAAAAGATTAACAATATCGAACTGTTCTTATGATGGATAGACGCGTACTCCAATTTGCAGCATTCCGCTTCGAATAGAAAATAGGTGTCGACACGTGCTTGGCCTAAGCGCGAGGCATTCTTAGGACAGTTAAGCATGGAGCCAAATTGTCCTGAGGGTGCCTCACGCTTTTGGCTTCGAACCGAACGGTCTCGATGACGCCTCGAGCGAAACACGTGCAGGAGCATGTATGTTCCCGCGGTTTCACCCGCGTTTATCGTTACTACGCCGCCCCCGTGGTTCGTAGCATGATGTTATATAGCCTATAGCCTTCCTCGATAAATAGACTATCCAACACTAAAATAATTTTATAAATCGAACCAGTAGTTACTGAGATTAGCGCGTTCAAACAAACAAACAAACTCTTCAGCTTTATAATCTATATGGCGAAAGCCATAGTATATCATAGTATAGTATAGTACATGCAAACGTGATATATATAACTTGTTATTGGCAAAGCAAAATACTACGTGCCGTAATACATAATAGTTAATATTGTTAATTATGCAAATAAAGTAAACATCATAATTTCCCTTTCCTATATAGGTCCGTACTACGTATGTATAATAACTTAGTATATAAGCCTTAATTAAGTAACAATAAACCAGTCAATATTCAATCACCACATCGTCGTTTTAATTGGTTCATAAAGCAACACGCAATAATTGGTGACCCCGACGTGATCTATTGGTCTCTAGTGCTGATATAATACCGGGACGACCGGAACCCAATTTGGTTTTCAGCGGTGAATCTAGAGAACAATAGTATTACGATATTATCACATCCTCATAACGTCAGAAGAAAAATGGCTCCACCAATAACTCCTTCAAAAGGCGACTCAGGCTGCGAAACGGTCGCTGCAATCACGGTCACGGAAAAACTACCGCAATTTTGGACAGACTCACCACGATTATGGTTCGCTCAGTTTGAAGCCATCTTGGCACCACAAAAACAGGGCGAAGACTACAAATACAATATGGTAATATCTAAATTACCAAAAGAGGTAGTCCATCAGGTTAGTGACATTTTGACTAATCCTCCCAGCGATAATAAGTACTCCACCATCAAGGAACGTCTAATAAACTGCTACGAAGAGAGCGAACACCGACGTTTTCACAGACTACTATCAGAAATGGACCTCGGAGACCAAAAGCCTTCCCAGCTCTTGAGAAAAATGAAGGAAGCGGGATGTGGAAATATAAACGACGACACTATTCGTCTTCTGTGGCTAAGACAACTTCCCGCTTCGCTAACAGCGATTATATCGGTTACAAACAATTTATCATTAGACAACTTGAGCGAGTTAGCCGATAAAATATATGAAAACTTGACCTACAACAAGAATACCACTCAAGAGACATCGGTTGACATTAATTTAATAACAAACATATCGTCACAACTTGCAGCTATGCGAATAGAAATAAATGCGATAATAGCGCACGCGAGCATCAACCTATGCAACGCAGCAAATTCCATTCACGCCATACGTCACACTCACGGTCAAGGTCGCGCCACAGAAGCTCGCATAATGGAATTTGTTAATATCATAATCGTTTCAAGCAAGATTCGTATAAATGCAAGAAGCCATGTTCGTGGAATATGAACAAAAATATCAGGCCGTCGGAAAACTAGAAGTAGCACAGAAAACGACGGGTCTCTGTGCTATTCACCCAGCAAACCGTCTAACTATAACTGACTCAAACAGTGGTTATAGATTTTGCCCGCGGGTTCGCTCGCGTTAATTTAGAACTTGACAATCAATTCGGGTTGTACTCTGCTTGTAATAATATAATTCAATCATGATTCGAAAGAGACGTGGCGCCATCTATTATCATAAGAACGTTATTATTGTTTTCCTCGGGAAAAGTAATTTTTTTTTAATGAAATGTAGCCTATGTTCGTTTCTGTACACCTGACAACGTATATGCAAAATTTCAGGATGATCGGTTCAGTGGTTTAGGCGTGAAAAGGTAACAAACAAGCAAACTCATTTTCGCTTTTATAATATTAGTTAGGATTAGGAAGTTAGGATTAGGATACTAATATTAAAGCTGAAGAGTTTGTTTGTTTGTTTGTTTCTCACGTGTTTATATTCTCTAGCTAAAGGAGAATCCTTCTGAACCGGCGGCGGAGCGCTACTGCGGCGAGTGCGACATACAGTTCCACAGCAGAGACGCGTGGCAACGACATATACTCAGCTCTGTCAAACACACACTCAAGCATGAAACCAGGTACCGTATGCCCAACAATTCATTCATTCAACCATTTGTTAATTTATTCAATGATCCATTCATCCATTCGTTTATTCATTCAATCATTCGTTCATTCATTCAACCACTTGTTCATTCATTCAATTATCCATTCAGTCATTTAACCATTCGTTCATTCATTCAATCAACCATTAATACATTCATTCAACCATTCATTCATTCATTCAACCATTCATTCATTCATTCAACCATTCATTCATTCATTCAACCATTCATTCATTCATTCAATACACCCACTTAAAACATCCCCTCTGTTCTCAGCACGGAGTGCAGTATCTGCGGGTGGCGCGGTGACAATAGCGCACTATCCCGTCACCTGCGGGAGCACGAGCGCAGCCTGCGCCTCGCGCGCCCGCGCGCCACGCTCGCGCCGGACAGAGCACACTGCCACTGCACTCAGGTATAGCACTATCCCGTCACCTGCGGGAGCACGAGCGCAGCCTGCGCCTCGCGCGCCCGCGCGCCACGCTCGCGCCGGACAAAGCACACTGCCACTGCACTCAGGTATAGCACTATCCCGTCACCTGCGGGAGCACGAGCGCAGCCTGCGCCTCGCGCGCCCGCGCGCCACGCTCGCGCCGGACAGAGCACACTGCCACTGCACTCAGGTATAGCACTATCCCGTCACCTGCGGGAGCACGAGCGCAGCCTGCGCCTCGCGCGCCCGCGCGCCACGCTCGCGCCGGACAGAGCACACTGCCACTGCACTCAGGTATAGCACTATCCCGTCACCTGCGGGAGCACGAGCGCAGCCTGCGCCTCGCGCGCCCGCGCGCCACGCTCGCGCCGGACAGAGCACACTGCCACTGCACTCAGGTATAGCACTATCCCGTCACCTGCGGGAGCACGAGCGCAGCCTGCGCCTCGCGCGCCCGCGCGCCCAGCTCGCGCCGGACAGAGCACACTGCCACTGCACTCAGGTATAGCACTATCCCGTCACCTGCGGGAGCACGAGCGCAGCCTGCGCCTCGCGCGCCCGCGCGCCACGCTCGCGCCGGACAGAGCACACTGCCACTGCACTCAGGTATAGCACTATCCCGTCACCTGCGGGAGCACGAGCGCAGCCTGCGCCTCGCGCGCCCGCGCGCCACGCTCGCGCCGGACAAAGCACACTGCCACTGCACTCAGGTATAGCACTATCCCGTCACCTGCGGGAGCACGAGCGCAGCCTGCGCCTCGCGCGCCCGCGCGCCACGCTCGCGCCGGACAGAGCACACTGCCACTGCACTCAGGTATAGCACTATCCCGTCACCTGCGGGAGCACGAGCGCAGCCTGCGCCTCGCGCGCCCGCGCGCCCAGCTCGCGCCGGACAGAGCACACTGCCACTGCACTCAGGTATAGCACTATCCCGTCACCTGCGGGAGCACGAGCGCAGCCTGCGCCTCGCGCGCCCGCGCGCCCAGCTCGCGCCGGACAGAGCACACTGCCACTGCACTCAGGTATAGCACTATCCCGTCACCTGCGGGAGCACGAGCGCAGCCTGCGCCTCGCGCGCCCGCGCGCCACGCTCGCGCCGGACAGAGCACACTGCCACTGCACTCAGGTATAGCACTATCCCGTCACCTGCGGGAGCACGAGCGCAGCCTGCGCCTCGCGCGCCCGCGCGCCCAGCTCGCGCCGGACAGAGCACACTGCCACTGCACTCAGGTATAGCACTATCCCGTCACCTGCGGGAGCACGAGCGCAGCCTGCGCCTCGCGCGCCCGCGCGCCACGCTCGCGCCGGACAAAGCACACTGCCACTGCACTCAGGTATAGCACTATCCCGTCACCTGCGGGAGCACGAGCGCAGCCTGCGCCTCGCGCGCCCGCGCGCCCAGCTCGCGCCGGACAGAGCACACTGCCACTGCACTCAGGTATAGCACTATCCCGTCACCTGCGGGAGCACGAGCGCAGCCTGCGCCTCGCGCGCCCGCGCGCCACGCTCGCGCCGGACAAAGCACACTGCCACTGCACTCAGGTATAGCACTATCCCGTCACCTGCGGGAGCACGAGCGCAGCCTGCGCCTCGCGCGCCCGCGCGCCCAGCTCGCGCCGGACAGAGCACACTGCCACTGCACTCAGGTATAGCTTGTAAGCTAGGTAGAGCTTGTAAGCTAGGTAGAGCTTGTAAGCTAGGTAGAGCTTGTAAGCTAGGTAGAGCTTGTAAGCTAGGTAGAGCTTGTAAGTTAGGTAGAGTTTGTAAGCTAGGTAGAGCTTGTAAGCTAGGTAGAGCTTGTAAGATAGGTAGAGCTTGTAAGCTAGGTAGAGCTTGTAAGCTAGGCAGAGCTTGTAAGCTAGGTAGAGCTTGTAAGATAGGTAGAGCTTGTAAGATAGGTAGAGCTTGTAAGCTAGGTAGAGCTTCTAAGCTAGGTAGAGCTTCTAAGCTAGGCAGAGCTTGTAAGCTAGGCAGAGCTTGTAAGCTAGGTAGATTTGGTAAGCTAGGTGAGGCTTGCTCCTGATGGTAAGTGTTTACCATAGCTTACAATCAAGAACTCGGCAATGCAAGAAATCTGGCAATTTATATTTTTGAGTCTGCAGTTGTCAAATTAAGGCCATCATGCAGCAACTAACTATTAATTCTATGTCTAATTTTTGGCGATCTTATAATATGATAAATTGTTGCAGTGCGGCGTGAACTTCATCAATCGTTCGAAGCTACAGAGTCACATCAATAGAATCCACTTAGGACTCAAGTACAACAAGAACATTGTTTGTGAAGTGTGTGGCAAGCATTGTACGGTAAGTTGTGGTTTTTAAATACTTTTCTATTTCTAATAAGCAATTACTATATATTGCCCGCGGCTTCGCCCGCTCGGAAAAAGTAGGTACCTTTTTTCTGACTAAAAGATGTAATTTTTTGCATGTTAATCAGAGTGTACCCCTGAATGCAAAATAATGATGATCGGTCGAGTGATTGAGGCGTGAAATTGTAACAAACAAACAAACTCACATTCGCATTTATAATATTATGGGTAATATCGCGCCATCTGTTTTGTCTTTTTATCCTACCCTTAAAATACCCAGAAACCTTTGAAACCATAATAGTGTAGCAAATATTTAAATAAAATTATAACAAATAGAAAGAAAAAATATGTTTTCTTTTTCTCTTTGATAAAAACGGTAGTTAAAATTAAATTAAAATTAAAAATTGTTTATTATCATTTTCTTATAAGCTATTTTATAATAAAATTAGTAGTTGGGGTACTCCTTTTAAGTAAACATTACCTGTGTTAGGAGACCCCGCTCTTTTGGGCGAACAGCCTGACGGCCCGAAATATGTCGGCGCTTCGTGCGCCACAGCGCGCCATGGCCGTTAGGCTGATAAGAGGATACCGCACGATCTCGTTCGAGGCTGCGAGCCTCCTCGCCGGATCGATGCCATGGGACCTGGAAGCGGCGCTCCTGGCGTCGCTCTATCGTTGGCGCCAGGAGGCGCTAGCTCGGGGCGAAGGACCTACTCTTTCCGCAGTCGAGGCGGCGAGGTCCGAGCTCCGCCAGGTCCTAGTGGCGAATTGGAAGGAGCGACTTGTGCACCCCAGTGCCGGGCACGCCAAGATCGTGGCGGTAAGTCCCGTGTTTGAGGAGTGGCTGGAGAGGCGGCATGGCGCCCTCACCTTCCGGCTGACACAGGTTTTGACCGGCCATGGTTGTTTTGGCCGGTTCCTGTGTCGCATAGGCCGGCAAGAGACGCCCGGTTGTCACCACTGCGGTGACTGCTGCGATGTTGTGGAGGACACGGCGCTGCACACACTAGCGGTTTGTCCCGCCTGGGCATCGCAGCGCCGTGAGTTGATCGCGGCAGTCGGATCGGTTGCCCTCTCGCTCCCGGCCGTAGTTCTGTCTATGGTCCGGAGTGAGAGGTCGTGGAATGCCGTCGCCTCCTTCTGTGAGGAAGTGATTTCCCTCAAGGAGGCGGCGGAGCGGGAGAGGGAGCGTTTAAACCCTCTCCCCAAGCGCAGAGCCGGGCGCCGGAGGGCGCGAGATGACCTCCAGCCACCCTGAGGTTTGACCTGGGGGTGGCGGGCTTTGTGGGCCTGCCCGCCATCCGTTCAGCACCAGGTCCGAGAGGCGGCGTGCGTGTTCCCACGCGCGCCTCTGTGTCAAGTCCGTCTCCCCTATAGGGGGGGGGACAGTAGGGAATATTTAGAAGGTACCAGTGGATAGGTCTTTTGTGTAGTGGCCTGCCGTTTCATACGGCGGGCCGTAACCTCGGCGGGGTCGCGACTGCATGTGAAAGAGATTCGCGCGGCCCCGTCGACAGTGGTTTGTTGAGGAACACCGTGGTAGGTTTAGTCGGTATCCCGGGAGGTTCATTTTATCGTTTAACATCTTTCTTTTACCCCGGCGAGTCCGACATAACCCCTCCGCCCGCCCCCGCGGAGGGGTATGCGTCATAGCATTCCCCCACGTTAAAAAAATAAAAAAAAAATAAAAGGAGACCCCGCTCTTCACATTACAATAAAAATATAATTGCACAAGTTGCACAATAAACATACAAACATGGTAGTACATACAAACTTAGGAATATAGAGCAAGATGCAAAGATGCACAAAATAAAAATATGGCCAGGTGTGAGCCGGGCTTGCGCTATTACGAAACCATCGGATCAATTTTAAATTTTGTTTGGAGGAACGTGGTGTGATGTTTCTCCAACATAAAGGGAGGATCCTCCTACTAGGCTGCGTGATCGTGGGTGGCGACTGTTGATGTCGAGAACTTGTATATATACTAGTCACTGTGTAAACTTCACTTGCGCGGTTGTATTGCGAGCGTGATTATAAGCGTCTTGGCTACAGCGCCATCTGTTGTTTGTCGTCGAAACTTCTTAGTTCTTCGTCTGTGTGGCGTCGCCACATTTTGTTTTTTTTATTATGACATTTAATCAGTTTTTTTTTTGTAGTCGAATGCTACGCTGAAGTACCACCAGCGTACTCACACGGGAGAGCGTCCGTATACGTGCACGACTTGCTCGAAGCAGTTTACGGACAGCAACCAGCTGCGGATACACATCCGGACACACACCGGCGAGAAGCCTTATGGATGTGCCGTCTGCGAGAAGAGGTTCAGCCAGAAACCCGCGCTTAATAGACATTATAGAGTAAGTACCGGCCATAGAGCACGGAATTAGTATCGTACTAGTGATGCCCCATCTTAGTGATGCACTTAACCTCTTAGTTTTTGGAATGCCAGACAGTTAATTTATAACGTATTCTGCCTGGCCGCCAGTGTGCCGCTGCGACTCAATAGGTTAATTGAATCGAATTACAATAATATCAGACCTATTTATGAACTGTTCCACTGCTGGGCACGAGCCTCTTCTCAGTGTGAGAAGGATTAGGTTAGTAGTAGTCCACCACGCTAGCCCAGTGCGGGTGTCGCACAAACACATCTTCAAAAACTCATGCGCACTGGCTTCATAATCACGTACAGCTGGCAATCCCCATCCTTGTCTGACGACCGATAAAACGCCATAAGTCTCTTTCACTTTAATCTATTTTTAACAGCTGGCACCCCCGACTTGCGGCCACTTTTACATAAGCAGACATATTTTAACATAGACAAAAAAAATAGCTTCAATTTAAGATATAAATTATGGACATACGTCATGAACGTATAAATGTAACGCAGTATGACCTGTTTAAACCTGGCAGCGAATAGATTACGGCCGAGTGCGCAACGGCAACCATAATTTTTCTAGTTCTGTACATAATATTATATTACTGTGCAGTGGATTATAGTTTATTTTATAAACACGTGAATGTAATTTTTTGGATAAAGTCTATTAATCATATTTTAATTAAAAATACTAGCGGCCACATTTTGATTGGCACCTTGGCAAAAATATGTTCCCCTATTTATAATAAAACGAGTTTTCACCCGCGGCGTCGCTCGCGTAAATGTAGGTTAGGTTAGGTTTGCAACAGTTTTTTTTTCTGGATGAAAGGTACCCTATGCCCTATTCTGTACCCCAGACAACGTGTATGCAAAATTTCATGTTGATCGGTTGAGTAGAAAACATGAAAGCGTAACAAACAAACAAACAGATTAGGATTAACATAATAAATAGATTTTTATTACATACTCGATTCATGTAGCAATCTTGCAGCCGGATCTTAGACAATTGAAAGAGAAACCCAATTACACTATGTCGATATCAGCAATTAGACCCGACGGCGTAACAGTTGTATTATCAATTTATCACGGCTGCGTCACCAAAACAAACAACCCTATAATTATTTCTTTTTTATTTGCAGGTCCACACCGGAGACAAGCCGTATTCATGCCAGTATTGTTCTAGAACTTTCAGTCAGTCGAATTCTCTCAAACTCCACGTGAGAACGGTACATTTGAAACTGCCGGCCAACAACCGGAAGAAAACTCAAGATAGTACACAAGAAATACACGAGAAAGTTGAACAGAAACTACAGATTGTAGATAATGTATAAACAATGATTTTGTATTGTATTTTGTAATAATAAAATCACTTTTATGACTTTTATTTATGTATTAATTTAGTCGATTTTATTTGGTGACATCTTTCTTACATTTATCGATGTATTTACTGTATGGATGGCACATTGGGTTTATTTGTCACTTCCCGGTACCACCGTACCTTGGAAGACGGGTTGGACAAAACTGTTCACAAAATATAATGTACCTACTTCCTACTCTGAATATTTATTGGAGTCTATTCTTTGAGTGTCTGTAAAGTTGGCCACGATACTGGGATTAACCCTAGCGCTGCGTTGTCATTTTTTGATTAAAGATAATTGATGGTTTGAAGTCGGTTGAAACAATTTTCAACTTGTTTATCGCGACAACAACGTACAGTAATTTGAAACCCACACACAAGATATTGAGGTTTCATAAAATAACTACCTATCTATTTGGTATTAAGTGCCGTAAATAAGACATTCGCTGCAATACGGTCAACTTTAGCTTCTTTCTAACGTAATATTGACTGACCTCAATATTATAAAGTGCCTCACAGTAACTATATACCTACTCCATTCCATAGTAGCTATTTCAATACTATCAATGTAATATTGAAACGCCCCTAATTTAAATGTGACGTTAATTAAATAAGGCAATTTGAAATAGAATCTTTAATATAGTAATAGAAAGAAAATGATACAATAATTATACTGATGCCGGTGATTAATATGTAGCATAAGGATAAATCTTATATAATGCGAGTGATGTCATGATTAATTACTAGATGGAATAAATATTTATTGATTATGAATTCCACAAAATATTCCGATTAGTTCCATTCCCTTAACAAAACTAGAATAATAACAACACTTTTGGGCCATGATATGATATACATCATAGACTAGTATATATTATATAAATAAAAGAAGCAGATATGTGACTAACGTACGCAAAATGAAGATTCAAAAACGTCTCCACGTTTTTCTATTGACCTCAAAACACCTACTATGAAGAAAGTAAAATATCTAGTTTAAAGTATCATTGAATTCGGGCATATTTTTGATCTGGCTAGAAAGTTTATTTCTGCACCGGACATGTAAGAAATTTTTAATCATTTTTGGACTAATTTATAAAAAGATAAAAATTATATAGTATCTACTATATAATTTTTATCTTTTAGCCATAGATTTCATATAATTTCTTAGTATTCGATTTAATATTATGATTAATTATAATTGGTAATGGTTTTCTAGCATACAAAGTGCTATTTCTCATAAACTTATTCAATAAATTATTATATATTCGAAGGGAAAGACATATTTTTTTGATTACACGTCAAATTTTATAATATCTGTGTCATACATAAACGTTTATTCTAAATCGTCTAAACACTACTGTCATTCCATATAAAAATCGACTAAAATGATAAGCTCATCTCAAGCGATTAACAACTGTCACTCAAATACCAATCAAAGCAATTTAAAAAAAAAGTTGTGTAAACGACCAATTATTATTGTTTTGTTACAAATTATTTGTTTTATTACATAAATTACCGCGGATATGTCTGTAAGATAACTAGATAACGCACAAACGAACTTCCATTAACCATAATAAGCACTCAAAACGCAAATAAATCGTATAATAACTGTGATGTTTACAGATTTATAAACGGTCAACTACAACAACAAAATTTAATCGGTTGAAATGTTACCTATTTTGATGTATAATAACATGGAAGGGGGTTCTAATTCGTTAAATAATACACCTAACTCTAGTTTTAGTCAATACGATGACAGTATTATATTAAATTGTGTGAGAAATCGTAAGAAAGTGACTGAATTGCCCAGTTGTCCTGTGTGCAGTTGTACTATTCGGCAAGGGGAACTGGACTCTCATTTGGCTTTGGAAGTTGACAGACTGCAGAAATTATCCGGTAGTGGTTCTAAAAGGAAGCTAAGTGCCAATTCTAGTGGTTCTGGTGCGAATTTAGCAGTTCCAGGGTCCAGTACTAGTGTTGATTTGCCTGAAGATGAAGTTGATGTGTCTGGCTGTCTGGGTAGTGATGTTTACCAAGTAAGTTAATTGATATAAAAAAAAAAGTTGGCTGAATGGTGATACTTTAGGCTGAAGTAGTTTAAGTTCAGCAAAGCTTGGTTATTTTTTTCTGTGATATGCATTTAAATTTTCTTTATTTATTTAGTGTTTAATCAACCTTACATGTATAATTTAAAAGAAAGTTGTTAGTTGATGCTCCTAAAGTAGGTGCATACATTTACTTTTTAATACAAGATACACAATATACATAATACAAAATATATGTCATAGAAGTGCTATCAATATAGTTATCATAGATAAATATTGCTCTCTTTAAAAAGTTACATAATAATGTTGTAATAAATAATTATTTACATTGGAAGAACTCTTTGAAATTTCTAAAATTGTTTTCTAATCATTCAACCTATCTAATCAGCTTCTATATTATGCATACATTAATTATTTGTACTATTGGACTTTGGCTTTGTAGTGCCCTTACAATTAGATTTATTATACTAGTCTAAAAATCATATCTCTTACAAATTAGATAACCAACATATTGTCTTCTGCTTTTCGTGTGGTTAGTTGCGAATCTGTTGCCAGGAGTTGTTCAAGCCGCCCGTAGGCCTCTGACATAGCTTAACGACTGCTGTCAATTTGACTACAACTGGGATCGACTTTTTACGTGCCCTCCGAAGCACGAAGACGCTCAGATGAAATACCACTAAGCGGTCACCTATCTATTTCGTTTTTTTCTCTTTTTTTTATGTGGGCTAATGCATTGACGCCCTCTGCGGGTTTTCTTTATGTGGTGCTCTGCCATTCTAACCATAATTTTTTAGGCAAAACTGTCCTTAGAGCTGGCAGCACAGGTATTTCAGCTTTTTAGAAGCTTAGTTTTTTGAAGGGCCATGAACATGGAATGAATCCCACTGATGTTGGACGTGTCTGTTGGCCACTATAACCATGACACATTAGTAGTTCTTGCTTGTTTAAAATAACATTAATTAATGCATTAATAATTTTCAACAATTTTCTTTCTGTATTATAAAGCCTCAACATCTTATATTGATTTTGAGGCTTTAAAGTTTACTTTGCTATATCATAGTTCAAACATATTATTTTGTATACTAAAAGACATGACATTGTCCACCAGGAAACAAACCATTGCAGTACCACCTACTAGTTCCAATTGTGAATCTAAACCATCCAAGGACCCAATCAAATACACAAATAGTTTCACCAAATCAGTCTAGCCATTTAGGAGAAGTTCAGTGACATATGAACATACACAAAATGTTTACCATATCAGTCTAGACATTTAGGAAGAGTTAGGCTGAGGCTACATTAGTCCGCGACACGACCTGCAATACGTAAGCGATAAAACAAATAGTTCATATTCACGTTTATGTCTATACCGTACGCCATATATCGCTATTCATCTTTGATTTGTTTATGCGATAGAAACAACATTAGTGTAATCACGGCATCGGCTACATCAACTTGTCAGCGAAATTGAAGCAAATTCATTAAAACTATTCGCTTATAATGTAGCCATTCCATGTTTATATCGTTTCGCTTTCACAGTCGCATCGCGAATCGCTGCCTACTGTAGCCTCAGCCTAACTCTTTACATAAGAATTATATATAAAGATAATACCTACACTGTAACTGTAGTAGGTACATCCACATATGGCCTGCTATTCTTTAAATCCTATAATCATTATAGGGGCAGAACCATCTAATATCTACTAGCACATAGCCACTGATTTCAGTGTGAGTTCTTAGTAAGTTCTAATAGCAAAACCAATTATGAGATATTTTGTTCTGCTAGCACAATCTTCTGTCAAGCAACCAATAAATCATCATAAAAGCATTAAAAAAAAAATTGGGTTTGTCTTTGGCGACTACTGATAGAAGTGAAAACTTTAATCCTTGATCATAAACACTTCTTTATAAATAAAAAATAATTCAAAAATGGAAAGCGTGTTTTGACACACGCAGTCGGAGCGCGTAACTATGGTTACATATACCAATATATAATGACATACATATTATCAGCAATATTATTGGTCGAATTTCGAGCACTAGGCGATCGCTAGTATTCTAAAATAATTCAAATCAAAAATGGAAAGCGTGGAAGCGTGACAATGACGAAGCGTGACGATGACGCGACTTCAATTATTTTTGTTCACCCAAGAAGTGCTCAACGCGCCTAAAGAAGATTTCACTTCAAAAATCTGTTTCTTGGAATAAATTCTGTGACACAGGGGGGTTATATAAACATTTGAACCAAATACACAAAGATCACGCAGATTTGATCAATGATTACACTTTATGTCCTGTGTGGTCAAACCCATGAAATTACAAGCAGTGCCAATGGTAAGATGACCAATTAAAACACTGTGCAGTCTATTGTAATAATATCAGTCCTGTATTTAACTGTCCCACAGTTGGGCATGGGCCTCTTCTCAGTGTAATAAGGGTTAGGCCATACTCCACCACACTGGCCCAGTGCGGATTGGCAGACATCACATAATTATCTATATGGAGAATTCAGACATGCAGATTTCCTATCAATGTTTTCTTTCACCTTCAAAGCGAGCGATAATTAACCCTTAACCATGAAGTAGAGCCTCGCTGATTTCAGCATGAGGCCCGGTATCCACCAAAGCAGAGGACGAGGGGAGACGAGAGGAGAAGAGATGTGAGCTATGTGTAGCAGAGATGACTTGTGACAGCTCGTAACCAGCCAATCGAATGATGCCTTCGGGCGCGTGAGCGCGGGCGCTGCGCTGCGCCGCGCGCCGCCTAGCCACTGTGCTACACACATCTTCGCTCTGCTGCGCCGCTTGCTCGCTCGCAGCACAAAGTTCTATAGAAAAATTTAATATCTCCTCTCCTCTCCGCTTGATCCATTTCCACCGAAGCTAAGCGGAGAGGAGATATGGAATGAACGAAATCTGATTGGTTTATCAAAACACATCTCCTCTCGTCTCCTCTCTGCTTTGGTGGATGCCGGGCCTGAATGGGTAAATTGATTGCGATGAGATCGCGTTTGCAGCGCGTCAGGGCCCGTTTATATGGGAAGCAGAGGCCGCACGGCGGCCGCGTACTAGGATCATGATGATGATTTCGTCGTTCGGAAAAATTTGAACATTGTGTCCTAGTTAACAGAGTTTAAACTTTCAATGAATGAATTCTAGTACGCGGCCGCCGCGCAGCCTCCGCGCGGCCTCTCCGCTCTCGGAGAGCTCAGCTCAGCTCAGCCTTACAGTTGCGTGCGACGGTGCCTGAAAAAACGTGGTGTGTAAGAGCTCTTAGGATCGAACTTTAGACCTCTGCGTGGCAGTTCAACGGTCTACTAGGCTATTACAACAGTCTTGTGGGAGACCGTTGAACTATAATTTATTAATCCATATATTAATACGTGAAGCAAAACCTTTGTACCCCTTTTTACGAAAACTGCGCGGACGGAGGAGTACGAAGTTTGGCACAGTTAAAGTTTACATGGAGAAGTAGGAACGAATCCTAATATTTATATAAATTATGCATTAGAAATACATTAAATTAATGAAAAAGCATTACACGCACACAAGCATGCATTTGACACACGCAGTCGAAGCGCGTAACTATGGTTACATATATCAATAAATAATGACATAATATAATATATCAGCAATATCTTACAGGCAAAATTTGGTCGAATTTCGAGAACTAGGCGACCGCTAGTTTTTGATTAATAGACATTAATCAAAATTAATTATAGTTAATTGTTTGGTTCCAGCGAGTACACTCAAACCGTTTACGACGCCTTCGCGCCCGTCGTCGCAGCACTCCACCTCCGCAAGCACAAAACGGCGAATGTCCTGTTTGCAACACGACCCTCCCCGTGTCACGACTGCAGCGTCACGCACTCCGTTGTCTAAAGAGAACAGGCGCTGAACTCGATGAAGATGTACCAGACACCAGCTCCGAGGAAGGCAGCATTGATGTAGAGGTAATAATAGACCATGTAATACAGACACAAATAAAACAACCGCAATTTTATATCTATACTGATATTATAAAGCTGAAGTTTGTTTGTTTGAACGCGCTAATCTCAGGAACTACTGATTCGAATTGAAAAATGTTTGTTTTTGTTTGATAGCTTATTTATCGGGGAAGGCTATAGGCTATATAACATCACGCTACGACCCACGGAGGCGGCGCAGTAACGATCAACACGGGTGAAACCGCGGGCACATCTAGTGATTTATAAACGCAAAAGTTAAAAATAATTAATTTTTTAATATCAATTGAAATTACATTAAATTAAATTAATTAAGTTACATTTCCGAGTAGATTACAAAAATTAATATAGTATGTGGTGCGCGTGTCCTCTAACGATGGTGTATATGTTAATAATAATAACATCCTCCAGACCGAATTTCGGTCACGGCGGCCAATTTTAACGGAGACTGGACATCTGCGCAGGAGATATTATAGTGCACAAGTGTGTGCGCAAACACAAATGCACTCTCTGTTCCCTAACTCTCATGATCCGATGGGACGGATAATCCGACACGACCGGAGAGAGGTCAGGCGCAGGACCAACGGCTTTACGTGCTTTCCGAGGCACGGGGGTGTCTTACACCGCCAACTTCCTAACTCCGGGCTGCTATTGAGATTTCTTGACTGAAAAACCCAATAACTTTTTGTTGGCCCGATCCGGGATTCGAACCCGAGATCTCATGCACAGCAGTCGCATTCACTACCGCTGCGCCACGGAGGCAGTTATTTTATAAATTTTAAAATATATATTGTATATGTTATAGAATGACGAGCCAGCGGGCGGCGGCTCATTCGGGGCGGAGTACCGTTGGTGTGGGGAGTGGCGTGTTCGCGCGGCCGCGCTGCAGATGGGTGAAGCGCGCGCCGCCGTATGTGTCCGTCGGGCCTCCAACGACCTCGCTCTCGTAAAAACTATTTTTTTTTACCTGGTGATGTTTTTACGCCTAGACATGAAGGCATGCAATGCTCACTGCCGCGCTGAGTGCTGTGGGTTCGGTTCTCACACGGAACAAAATGAAACAATAGCCACTTTGTACCGGAAAATATCAGAAACTAGCTTTTGCGCGCGGCTCCGCCCGCGTGGTACCTACATCAATAAAAAGTAGCCTATATCCTTCCCCAAGTTTTAAACTATATCTGTACCAAATTTTATATAAATCGGTTGAGTTGTTTAGCCGTGAAAAGGTAACAGACAGGCAGACATATAGACAGTTATTTTCAAATTTATAATATTAGTCAGGAAGTAAGGAATGTTATCGACGAAGGAATATCACCAACGTGTAAATAATTGTTTATGTAATTATCCGATATCAACATTTTATTTTTAAGTCGGGCAAGGAGTCTTTTGATAAACGTCTTCAAAAAAAGTATATTTTTAAACAGACAACATAATTTATATTTGAACGCATCTAAAAGTAATTGCATCACTAGAGATGTCCATGCTTTTTTTTCTTAGTTTAATCTTTTATTTCATAACGGTAATAAACAAGGTCGGAATTAGGTAGAGTAATTTATGCACTTACACTGATTTCATACAGCGAAAGAATAAAGTGGATATGCCTCAAATCGCGAGATTAAATTTAAGAGCAGAAAAATCCCGTGATTTATTCAATAAAAATGTTATTTACTTTTACACAATTTAAACCACTGCACGCGCGACGTTGCCAAATTTACATCAACGACATCGGATGTCCGAAGTTGCAAAATTCCAATGCGCACACGCGCGATGATGCCACATTTGTAGTTTGCACAACATAACTTGTGAGAACAAAAGAAAAAAATGTGTGTGTGTACCAGAGTACACAGGTAAGAAGTGAAACTTCTTTACGACATTAATTAGTTAATTAGTTAACAAAAATTATTTAACTAACTTTAATATTAATATTTATTTCATAACTTAATAAAAATAATTCAAAGCAGATATTTAATGACTTAATCAATTACACAAGTTATGAATAAATAATTGGAATTCTTTTCAAAGTAATACAATTATATGATGACAGTTAATCTTGTAGAAATGCAACGATTTTATAAAATTAAAAATGAATAAATAGATCATTAAAAACGAATAATTAAAAAAGATGTACGTATACATATTTTTATTTTCTAATCGTGTTTTGTTTTATTTTTAAATTATTATTTAATTTATATTGTTTATTGTTTTTAGAATTAATAATGTTCACTAGATTTAGTCATATTTATTAATACTTGTTAATTTTAACAGATTTTACATTCACTGATACTTACAATCAAAAAGTGAGGTTAACCTCAAATAAATATTAAAATCATGCTCATACGTGTTGAATTTATAAAACGAAATATATAATCACTCTTTTCTTGTAAATTCACTTAAATTTGAATAAGTCTTTTTATTTTATCACTTTCAAATTAATATATTGTTATTCTTATTTCAAACCAAACTTCAAAACTAATATATTGTTGTTATTATTAGAAATATATTACATTATATTCTTTACGTCACTATACTAAACTTTGATAAAAAAGCAACATGGCGCGTAACCGAAAAACGTGACGATTTTTTTTACACTGCTACAAAATTTCTCCCATACGTCGATAAAGAAGTTTCACTTCAACAATTTTTTTGTTCTTTTTTGTTTTTATTTATTGTTTTATTTTATTGTATTATATTATAAAATAAACTTAAAAGTATGTTCTAAATTTAAACTGTTTGTTCCAAATGTTTTTGTAACAATTTTGAATCATTTTCTTTTGGGAAGGAACTGATTGCCATTATACAGCTCACGCTAGTTTGGGTATCAGGGCTAACATTTTAATTGTATATACCTTTTTGTTACAATAAAGAATTTATTATTATTATTATTATTATATGTATTATACTATGTAATGCCAATGTACAAAGTCAAACACTATGTAAAAATTGTTAATGATCAAATAAATAAATAAAATTTTATAACTCGAATATATTACGAAGATCTCTCAGACGACTAGGTTTCCTCCCGAAGGTTTCCTTAAACGAGCGACGATTAATACCCATATAACATCTAACGGCAGACATATACACCCAAAAATAAAAAATATATATATAAAATCTTTGTTTAAGTTTATGTATTATGTGTATTGTTTTAAAGTTTATAAAATACCATGCGACAATTATTCACAGTGCGAGAAGCGTCATTTAAAAAGAAAAATAATTACGACCATTAACTTTTTAACTATTTTAAGTAGAGAGACATGACCATGGTTGCTGAAATGCAACCAAAACATTGGGAAAAATGTAAATATAAATAAATAAATAAATCAAAGGGGATAGACTCATAGTGATTTCTTATTTTATAAAACGTGTTAAAAAAAAAGGGTAGACCCATACTGATTTCTTATTTTATAAAACGTGTTAAAAGCAATATTGTTGCTAATAGAGAATATTCCTTTTGCAGGTGGTTGACGGTGACGAAGACACGGAGCTGTATGGACCACCACAGTACTCACCCTCGAGGATAGCGCCAGATGTAAGTGTTTATACTAACAATACATATAGCATGTAACAGAAAGCTGTAGTCATATTTTATGACAGTAACATCTATACTAATATTATAAAGCTGAAGTTTGTTTGTTTGCTTGCTTGAACGCACTAATCTCAGGAACTACTGGTCCGATTTGAAAAATTCTTTCAGTGTTAGATAGCCCATTTATCGAGGAAGATATATATCATCACGCTAAGATCAATAGGAGCTGAGCACCATTGAAGAATGTTTCAAAATCGGAGGGTATTTTTTCCTTTTGAGAGCTTCCGCTGCGTGCGCTGCGTAAACAGTTAAAGTTTCGCAAAAATCATGTATGACAGAATTGTTCCCCTTTAAAAGTTCTAAAAAAAGTCCGCGACAGCATATGTCTATCTTTTAAGGTTGGCCCATTTTTATGCTAACGAAATTTGTTCTAAAATAATGCATTACTTGCGAAGGTATTATTATAAACATGATATTAATCCTTATCCAAATAAATACGTTATTCATCACAAGTATTTAATTTAAAACAAAATTGCCCTTTACATCATTCGATTTCAATGAATATCTTAGGAGATATCGCAGTTTTAAAATAACATTGCAGCAAAATAATTACCCATTACAGACATAGTACAAACGATGTTTCTCCTGGTTTATTCTGCGTGATTACTACTGGTTCGATTTGAAAAATTCTTTGTGTTGGATAGCCTATTTATTGAGGAAGGCTATAGGCTATATAACATCACGCTACGACCCACGGGGGCGGCGCAGTAACGATAAACGCGGGTGAAACCGCGGGAACGTTGTTTGTCCGCTATGGACTTCTAAACTACAGAACCGATTTTGATCAAACTTCGTAACTATCTGTAATTTGGTCCAACTTAAAAGATATAGCTTTATATTGGTATTTTTTAATTTTTTTTCGTATGTACAGGACGTCTGTCGGGGGCAGCTAGTATACATATATGAAGAATAACCTATGTGCCCTAGATGCCTAAATCAAAAATTATTTAAAATTTTATGAGAATATCATTTCTATTTGTTTATTGATTACTAGCTTTTGCTCGCGGCTTCGCTCGCGTAAAAGTAGAGTAGGTTATGTTAGTAATGCTACTATGTTACTCGCTGATAATATAGCTTTCTAATGGTGAAAGAATTTTCAAAGTCGGTATAGTAGGTTTTGAGCAAATCTGTTATAAACAAACAAAACATCAAAACAAACTCTTTGCATCACTATCAAAATTGCACCTAGTCATATTTGGGGTCACACATCTTTGAGAGCCTTATGGGAAACTCTGTCTGCATGACAGACAGACATCACTCGCGTTTATGATTACTGCGCCGCCCCCGTGGATCGTAGCGTGATGTTATATAGCTTATAGCCTTCCTCGATAAATGGGCTATCCAACACTAAAATAATTTTTCAATTCGGACAAGTAGTTCCTGAGATTAGCGCGTTCAAGCAAACAAACAAACAAACAAACTCTTCAGCTTTATAATATTAGTATAGATTAAAATAAATAATTATTTATTTAATCTATACAATTTAATCTATTTAATTCAATTATAATTGATGATGATAAATTCGCAGGCGGACTTAACCCCATCGGAGGCGCCCACAGACCATCAAGAGAGTATGCAAGAGTCACACGGCGAGGTCGTCACACCTGGAAAACATGAAAATAGCGCCAGTAAATGTAACGGACTTGTAGAAGCCAGCGCTGAAGTGAGGATACTCTCAGAAGTTTTATTTTTACCTAATAGTGACAACGCGAAAGTTCTGTTCAAATTCATGTCGGATGTATTAAAATAGTTAAATATATAGTTGGTTGAAATTAAACTACTATATACGGATTTTATCGCGTTGTTTATTTGACACTTTATTACAAAATTTTTTGAAAACTGTTACACTACTATTACTATTAAACTTAACTTTTACAAATTTTTAAGCTAATTAAATAAAAGCTAGTCAAATAAACAACGCGATAAAATCCGTATATAGTAGTTTAATTTCAATGAATAACATTCGCGTAAACAGAAGACAATATTATATATAGTTAGTATTATGTTTAGACTGTGATGGAACTGACATACGCTGTGCGTAAAAGTTAAAAATAAAACAAGAAAAAAAATAGTTTTATTTTTATTGTAGACTAGCTGTTATCTGCGACTTCGTCCGCGTAGATTTTAACGAAAAAGTGTTTGTCTCCGCGGAACCCTATTTTTTTCTAAAATCAAAGTATTCTAAGTTACTCCGTATAACATCAGCTATCTGCCAGTGAAAGTCCCGTCAAAATCGGTTTAGCCGGTTCGGAGATTAGCCGGAACAAACAGACAGACAAAAATTTTAAAAATTGATGTTTTCATATAGCTACCTTATATACTTTCATATGCATTAGATAAAAATCTGTTATTTTGACATTACAAACAGACACTTCAATTTTATTTATTTGTATAGACTAGTATTTTACGTGGTTGCGCGTGCCGCAAGCGTTTGATTGAATTTGAACAGTTTGATTTAATAAAAATAATTTTATTTCGGGTTCAGGGACCTTGAAAACCCCCGAAGCCAAAAATTACCAATGACCACCGGTGGCCTCGACAATTTTACATTTCTGAAAAGATCTCGTCGACCTCTATGACTTTTGTTCAAACACACCTATCTCTAATGGTATCGGAGATATTAGAGGTCAAAGTTTGTATGTTTGTTTTTTTTGTATGAAAGCCATGTTTTTTTACGCCTCCCCTAAAAGTTGTCTGGGTTTTAGGAAGATTTTGTTCGAGAACGACTCCCGTAGATATCACCGTTTCCGAGATCCGATGGGGTACCACCACCAAGAGCTGACCTTCCGAAGCTCAGACATCTTTTCCGGGCCTTCTGAACGATTCTTTATATGACGCTATATTTACTTATTTCCTACGACTCTCCCTTATATGACTTCTATTTCTCTCTAGTGAGTCAGTGGTAATTTAAGCGTCGAGCGAAATGTTCCAAAACAGGCGGTCACAGTTAAGTGAATAAAATCAACACTTTTTGTTTAATACAAATATAAAATATACATTTACCATAACAATGAATGTGTTTACAGTTACTCCGTGTTAAAAACTTTCAATAATTAATATTTTCGCCTACAAAATTACGTAAATTTGCACGAAAAATGCAAAAACGTAAGCTCGTGTTACGTGATTTTTAGATTATAACAGAAATCTATCCTATTTTACAGCTTAAACGAAACATAAATAGTTATATTACAATTTGTCCGTCCCAAATATTTAAGTTATTGGTTGACAATAAAGATACATATTTATCAAAAAAGCACTTCAAATCCTCCATACAATTTTACTATGGCGGCCGCGCGTCGATTTGAATATGCGCCGCACGAGTTCTCTCATTATCTGTCTTATCCTCGGCGCAGTTTACTTCTATGTGGACATAGTAGTGAAATTATGTATATATATATATTATTATTATTATTATTATACGCTGGCGCCATAGGGTCCACCGTCCAAGTGCTAGGTCTGTTTATAGAGACCTAGCTAAGCGGCTGATCGACGCTTTACGTGACCGGAGGGTTGGTATTTTCTTTGCACAAAGAATAAGTCTTGCCATTCAACGTGGCAATGCTGCCAGTCTTCTGGGCACGTTGTCAATTGACGACGATGCGGAGGAATATTATGACGCTTTTTAATTTTGTTTTATTTATCTCTTTAGTAAATAATATTGTGAAATCCGTATATAGCAGTTTAATTTCAATGTATAACATTCGCGTGTACATAACAATATTATCTATATATTAATACGTGAAGCAAACACTTTGTACTCCTTTTTACGAAAATTGCGCGGACGGAGGAGTATGAAATTTGGTACAGTTAGTTTATATAGAGAAGGAGGGAATCCTCTATATAAATAAATAAAATTGAAATGTCTGTAATGTCAAAATAACAGCTTTTTATCTAATGCATATGAAAGTATATAAGGTACCTATACGAAAACGTGTTTTTAAAATTGTCTGTCTGTCTGTTTGTTCCGGGTAACCTCCGAAACGGCTGAACCGATTTTGACGGGACTCTCACTGGCAGATAGCTGATGTTATAAGGAGTAACATAGGCTACCTTGATTTTAGAAAAAAAATGGGTTCCGCGGGGACACACTTTTTAGTTAAAATCTACGCGGACGAAGTCGCAGGTAACAGCTAGTATTTATATAAAATATTCATTAGAAATATATTAAACTAGCTTTTGCGCGCGGCTTCGCCCGCGAGGTAACTACATCAATAAATAGTAGCCTATGTACTTCCCCAGGTTTTAAACTATATCTGTACCAAATTTCATCTAAATCGGTTGAGTGGTTTAGCCGTGAAAAGGTGGCAGATAGATAGACAGATAGAGTTACTTTCGAATTTATAATATTAGTAAGGATTAATGAAAAAACACTACACGCACACAACCATACATTTGACACACGCAGTGGAAGCGCGTAACTATGGTTACATATATCAATATATAATGACATATATCAGCCAATATCTTAGAGGCAAACTTTGGTCGAATTTCGAGCACTAGGCGACCGCTAGTATATATAATAATGTTTTAAATAATGTTTCGTTTTATGATTACAGACGAGAATTCAAGCTCTAAAAGCGAGAATCAAAGAATTGGAAAGAAAAAGCAATGGCGGAAGTGAGGTAAATGAGATTTTTATTAATATATAGTAAGAGACACTCCGCTGATGCCTTAGTGATGTCAGTCGTCGCCTTGCCGTTGGCATTGCCCCTTAACCCATTCAATGCGGCGGACGCCGATCGGCATCTTATTGTTTCATACTCAGGTTCGGAGGACTCCGATCGGCGTCATGTATAGTTGTTTTATATTTTACCAAAATTTAAAGATATTATATTAATAAAACAACAAATGTGTTTGGAATTTACTAATGAAATGCCTGATATGAGTAGTTTTTAGATATTTTGTTTTTTTTATTTCATCAAGTGCGACTGACGCCGATCGGCGTTTACGTTACTTACTTATGTGGGGGCCAGTCAGTGCAGACCGGCGACACTTCGACCCAGTGGGATCTTTTGTGTCGACACTCTCCCAATAACGACTGCCATAGATGTTCATGGCAGCCGGACCGACGGCTTAACGTGCTCTACGAGGCACGGAGCAGGCGATATTTGTCAATCAATACGCACATAATTTCGAAAAGTCATATAACTTCCGAAAGTCAGAGGTGCGCGACGTGGGTTCGAACCCGAGACCCTCTGCATTGCAGTCTAATCGTCTCCCCACTGAGCTATCGCTGCTCTTGGCGTTTACGTTAAATATGAGCCGATTCTGGCTAGTGAAAGCAAAATTTGTTGCCGCATTGAATGTGTTAAAAAAATTGTTTGATCTACATAATTATTGTTGTGTGAGTATATACCGCAATGATTGAAAACGAAAGTTTTCAATCAGTGCGTGCTACCCGTCATGACCTACGGAGCCGAGACATGGACACTCACGGTAGGGTTGGCCCACCAGTTCAAAGTCGCTCAGCGAGCTATGGAGAGAGCTATGCTCGGAGTTTCTCTAAAGGATAGGATTCATAACGAATGTATCCGCCAGAGAACCAAAGTCATCGACATAGCTCAGAATTAGCAAGCTGAAGTGGCAGTGGGCTGGCCATATCGCGCGAAGAACAGATAACCGCTGGGGTAAGCGTGTTCTTGAGTGGAGACCGCGACTCGGCAAACGTAGTGTAGGACGCCCTCCGACCAGGTGGGATGACGATCTGCGAAAGACTGCAGGCAGATGCTGGATGCGGCAAGCTGAAGACAGGGCGCAATGGCGCTCTTTGGGGGAGGGCTATGTCCAGCAGTGGACTACTATAGCCTGATGATGATGACGTATAGGTGTTCCAAAGCTGACTGTTTTTTTCTAGCCGTTGTTTTTAACGCTTTCAGCGGCCAAAACTCACCCTATGAGAATAGAAAATCGTTCGTGTGCCTAGAACTCTCATCCGAGTCGTGTCTGTACGTAACTTGTTGACTCGTCGCCAAGCCCACCACTCGTATCCGAGTTGAAATCACACGACTCGGATGCCAGTTCTGCGCACACATACGATTTATTGTTCTACTCATAGGGTCAGTTCTGGGTACTGAACGGGTTAATCTCTGCACAGTTTCCTACGGCATAGGTATTATTTCAAGTGCAGTAGGTAGTTGACTTTTTTGGAAATGAAAACTTCTTTAGGCGCGTTGAGCACTTCTTGGGTGAACAAAAATCATGGAACTCGCGTCATCGTCACGCTTCCACGCTTTCCATTTTTGAATTATTTTAGAATATTAACATACATACATACATACATACATAGATTCACGCCTGTTTTCCAGAGGGGTAGGCAGAGACTACGGATTTCCATTTGCTACGATCCTGACACACTTCTCTGGCTTCATTCACTTTCATCACATTCCTCATACACGCCCGTCGGTTCAAGGAGCTCTTAACCTGGCCTTTGTCCAGAACGCCTCCGATCTGACCGAGAAACGTTCGCCTAGGTCTTCCTCTTGCGACTGTTCCATTCACACTAGCCTTATAAACTTTCTTAGTCAGTCTTTCCTCGTCCATTCTTTCTACATGTCCAAACCAGCTTAACATACCCTTTTCTATTCTTGTCACTATATCCACTTTCATGCCGCATCTCTCTCTAATCACACTATTTCTTATTCTATCTTTCAGAGTCACACCACATATGCTTCTCAGCGCTCTCATTTCTACAGCATTTACTCTGCTCTCATGCTTCTTTTGCGATACCCAACTTTCACTTCCATACATAAGTGTGGGCACTAATAGTCCTCTATGAACAGCCAAACGTGCCTTTTCGGATACATTTCGACTGTTCATAAAAGCGCGTAGGGCTCCATTCACTTTGTTGCCAGCAATCGTTCTCCTTTCAATATCTCCGTCATGTTTACCATCCCTTGTAAACAAAGTACCGAAATATACAAACTCTTTCACTTGCTCCACTTTTTCTCCATCAATCATAATATTACACATCGTCACACACTCTTCCTTTTCAAATACCATTACTTTCCTCTTGCTTACATTTATTTTCATTCCTTTACTCTCAAAAGCACCATGCATAATAGTTACCATGGCCTGCAACTCTTCCGCCGATGACGCAAGTATTACTTGGTCATCGGCATAAAGAAGACATTTGACTCATTCATTCTTAATCCCCATTCACAATCTTTTAAATCTTTCAAACAATTGTCCATGTATAGGTTAAACAGCCAAGGTGACGCTACACATCCTTGTCTAACACCTTTTTCGATGCTAAACCACTCTGTGTAGGTCCCATTTATCCTAACATAGGCTCTGGAATCATCATAAAGAGATTTTAGAGCTCGCGTGAGGTTGCTATTCACTCCATACATGGACAATGCCGACCAAAGTTCATTCCTCACCACTTTATCATACGCTTTTTCCAGATCCACGAATGCGCAATAGACCTTTTGACCTTTGGCCAAAACTTTTTCGGCTATGCTCCTAACAATATCTCAGAAATGGTGCGTCCTACGCAAAAAATAACGAAATTTTGACCCCCTTAATAACACCTAAGAGAGTACCAGGAATCCGACCCGCACCTTTCTATTTTTTTTTTATAAAGAAGTGTTTATTAAAATTAAATTAAAATAAATTAAAATTGTTTATTATCGTTTTCGTTTCGTTTTCGTTTCGTTCTATTTTATAATTAGTAGTTGGGGTACTCCTTTTAAGTAAACATTACCTGTGTTAGGAGACCCCGCTCTTCACATGATGCTTTTCACATGATGCTCTTCACTCTTTATGATCAAGGATTAAAGTTTTCGCTTCTATCGGCAGTCCCCAAGGACTGCCGCAATTTTTTGTTTCGCTTAACGGATTTCAATGTTAACTGACTCAAGCTCAGCCTATGTCCAGTGGGCCAATTCTTGCAATAAAAGTGTTCAAAATTGTTTTCCGATCCAGTCTCAATGTTTATAACCTATTAGGTCGTAGCGGCATGTGTTCAATTATGTCTGACATGCCAACAATTGACAGGAAAAAAATCATACAACATACATATCAACTAGTATTACATACATACATAGATTCACGCCTGTTTCCCAGAGGGGTAGGCAGAGACTATGGATTTCTATTTGCTGCGATCCTGACACAATTCTATGGCTTCATTGTCTTCAACTATTTATATCTAGTATTCTAGTAAATTATAAACAAATTAAATTAAATTATATTTCACATGTTCTTTATTGTTGTTTCAGATGAAATGTCTGATATGCCTGGGCGCGTATGCATCTCCAACAGTCTCCATACAGTGCTGGCACGTGTACTGTGAGGTAATCATCATTAATATCTATATATATATAATAACTAGATGTTCCCGCGGTTTCACCCGCGTTTATCGTTACTGCGCCGTCTCCGTGGGTCGTAGCGTGATGTTATATAGCCTATAGCCTTCCTCGATAAATAGGCTATCCAAACACTAAAATAATTTTCCAAATTGAACCAGTATTTTCTGAGATTAGCGCGTTCAAATAAACAAACAATCTCTTCAGCTTTATAATTTTAGTATAAACTAGATGTTCCCGCGGTTTCACCCGCGTTTATCGTTACTGCGCCGCCCCCGTGGGTCGTAGCGTGATGTTATATAGCCTATAGCCTTCCTCGATAAATAGGCTATCCAACACTAAAAGATTTTTTCTAATCGAACCAGTAGTTATCACGCAGAATAAACCAGGAGAAACATCGTTTGTACTATGTCTGTAATGGGTAATTATTTTGCTGCAATGTTATTTTAAAACTGAGATATCTCCTAAGATATTCATTGAAATCGAATGATGTAAAGGGCAATTTTGTTTTAAATTAAATACTTGTGATGAATAACGTATTTATTTGGATAAGGATTAATATTATGTTTATAATAATACCTTCGCAAATAATGCATTATTTTAGAACAAATTTCGTTAGCATAAAAATGGTTATAGTGAGCCAACCTTAAAAGATAGACATATGCTGTCGCGGACTTTTTTTTAGAACTTTTAAAGGGGAACAATTCTGTCATACATGATTTTTGCGAAACTTTAACTGTTTACGCAGCGGAAGCTCTCAAAAGGAAAAAACACCCGCCGATTTTGAAACATTCTTCATTGGTGCTCCGCTCCTATTGATCTTAGCGTGATGATATATAGCCTATAGCCTTCCTCTACAAATGGGCTATCTAACACTGAAAGAATTTTTCAAATCGGACCAGTAGTTCCTGGGATTAGCGCGTTCAAGCAAACAAACAAACAAACTCTTCAGCTTTATAATATTAGTATAGATACTTTGCAAACTCAAGACCTCTCAACATAAAGGCATACTTATATTACGAGGCTTGTGAAGCAATTTCAACATCATTTGTTACAATAGGAAATATTGAAAGGAGAACGATTGCTGGCAACAAAGTGCATGGAGCTCTACGCGCTTTTATGAACTGTCGAAATGTATCCGAAAAGACACGTTTGGCTGTTCATAGAGGACTATTAGTGCCCACACTTATGTATGGAAGTGAAAGTTGGGTATGGCAAAAGAAGCATGAGAGCAGAATAAATGCTGTAGAAATGAGAGCGCTGAGATATGTGCATATGTGGTGTGACTCTGAAAGATAGAATAAGGAATAGTGTGATTAGAGAGAGATGCGGCATGAAAGTGGATATAGTGACAAGAATAGAAAAGGGTATGTTAAGCTGGTTTGGACATGTAGAAAGAATGGACGAGGAAAGACTGACTAAGAAAGTATATGAGGCTAGTGTGAATGGAACAGTCGCAAGAGGAAAACCTAGGCGAACGTTTCTCGATCAGATCGGAGGCGTTCTGGACAAAGGCCAGGTTAAGAGCTCCTTGAACCGACGGGCGTGTATGAGGAATGTGATGAAAGCGAATGAAGCCAGAGAAGTGTGTCAGGATCGTAGCAAATAGAAATCCGTAGTCTCTGTCTACCCCCCTGGGAAACAGGCGTGAATCTATGTATGTATGTCATTACAATACATTGTAATTTGTTTGCAGGTATGCTGGCTGCAGTCACTTCGCGCCAAGAAAATCTGTCCACAATGCAACGCCATAACCTCGGCTCAACATTTAAGAAGAATTTATATGTGAACACATTTATGAAGCTCAAGTCCTAACTCTGTATTTGGGTTCCCTCGGGAATCTTCGGACATCTTCGGGAACGTTCGCCTGGGTTACTGAAAAATGTAAAAGTTCACATCTTTTCAGTATGAGAAGTTGCTACATACGACAATTATAATGTTTCAGTTAAATCGATTCCTAAAGAAAAATTTCAGCGTCGCAGGAGACTTAATAAATATTGAAAGAAAGGTCAGGCAGATTTAGCTGGGGATCACATTAATATTTTTGATGTGAGCGGGGATTGAACCCGCTACTCTACACTTGGTGACCACGTAAACCATTTCACCATTTGTGTATTCAATGTATGCTGAATTATTATTTCAGCATGAAAATTCGTGTCAATAAATATCAATAATCTTTTGTACCATTTGTGTTTAAAGTTATATCGCTGACGGCCCCTTCACGACCTCGCCGCTGTGAGCGGCGGCTTAGCGCGGGGCGGCGAGCGGTAAGATCAAATGTATTAAAATGTTTGAAGCACGCCACGAGACGCTGCTCATAGCGAAAACGCGCGCGGTTTTCTCCGAGCGAATCGCTACAGCGGCGCGTGGGGAGCGGCGGGAACAAAAGTACAAGCGAATGAGTGCGACGCCACGACTCAGAGCGGTGCGGACAGCGGAGTAGGAGGGCCGCTGCCGCTAGCCGCTACTGAGGGCACGTGGCCTGCACAACGCTCCGCCGCCCCGCTCGCCGCTAAGACCGAAGTCGTGACCGGGTCGTTAGGCGTCACCTCCACGGGCGAGTGTATCGCGACGATAGTCTCGCTGTGCCATCAAATTCAATAGTAACTCTATGGATCAATCTCCACACAGAGATTTCATCGCGGCGATACGACGAGTGACATTGACGAGCAAAACGTCAACAACTCGCCGCACGACGCCGCGTACTAGCCGCGAGACTCGACCGACTCGCAGCGCGCTCGCCGCGAGACGCCACGCAGTAGCCGCGAGACTCGACCGACTCGCAGCGCGCTCGCCGCGAGACGCCACGCAGTAGCCGCGAGACTCGACCGACTCGCAGCGCGCTCGCCGCGAGACGCCACGCAGTAGCCGCGAGACTCGACCGACTCGCAGCGCGCTCGCCGCGAGACGCCACGCAGTAGCCGCGAGACTCGACCGACTCGCAGCGCGCTCGCCGCGAGACGCCACGCAGTAGCCGCGAGACTCGACCGACTCGCAGCGCGCTCGCCGCGAGACGCCACGCAGTAGCCGCGAGACTCGACCGACTCGCAGCGCGCTCGCCGCGAGACGCCACGCAGTAGCCGCGAGACTCGACCGACTCGCAGCGCGCTCGCCGCGAGACGCCACGCAGTAGCCGCGAGACTCGACCGACTCGCAGCGCGCTCGCCGCGAGACGCCACGCAGTAGCCGCGAGACTCGACCGACTCGCAGCGCGCTCGCCGCGAGACGCCACGCAGTAGCCGCGAGACTCGACCGACTCGCAGCGCGCTCGCCGCAAAAACGTCGCCGCGTGTTCTCGCCCCCGCTAACCCTTCACTCCGCCTGCGCGTGTCATTCCTGCGTTGTCTGTCTGACAAATCAAGCGTGTTGGTTGTTAAACTATAAAAACTACTGACACAACTTCCTCGTCTGTCTCCGAACTGAGCTCTTCAACAAAACAACTGTGCAACGTGTCGTTGCGGACACGCTGCGCTCCGTTGCGAGTCGTGACGATACGCGTGCGGAATAATCGCCTTACCGTGGAGATTAGCTAACGATAGAAGGGCGGCATCGTCGCGATACACTCGCCCGTGGAGGTGACACCTTACTGTCTGCCCAAATTCGTTGTTCCAATTCGCCATACTTACATGATGGTTGATGTTATTTTAAATTTCAGTCAAATCATAGTGGCATCAATACAAGCAACTATACATGGGCAAAACGGAATTCAAATCGGCCATCCATAAAATATTGATGAAATAGTTTGTATGGAAAACTGTCAACTTCATATTTTAACCTATACTAATATTTTAAAGCTGAAAAGTTTGTTTGGTTGAACGCGGAACTACCGGTTCAAATTGAAATATGTTTAGTGTTGGATAACCTATTAACGAGGATGGCTATATAAGATCACGCTACGACCCACGAAGGCGGCGCGGGTGAAACCGCGGGCACAGACAGTTAATAATGTATGGCTCGACACGGCCATCATCGCAAACTGGAAATCTGTTTACGTAGTGAATTAGTTGATAATTAGTCGAATTTGGTCGCAAAGTAGCAGAATTGGTCGGTCCGCCGTTTAAAAGATACAAGGGGGTATTGGTGGCTGTGCCAAAGTGAGCGCTCATCTTGGCACAGACACCTTGTATTTCCAAAACTATAGCACAGAACGAAGATAACTATACCAATAATTTGTCGTTAATTAGTCGACTTTGATCACAAAATATCAGCATTGTACGAGCCCCCGTTTAAAAGATACAAGGGGGTATTGGTGGCTGTTCCCAGACGAGCGCTTATCTTGGCACAGCCACCTCAATATCTTGGAAACTGCAATACCTAGCGAAAATCTGATTGCACCAATAATTATTCGTTAATTAGTCAACGTTAGTCATAAGCTGCCAGAATTAGTCGGTGCTTCTGAAGCTTCTGAAAAGAGAAAATTAAGCTTATTTTTTTCGACGCGACGTACAATCGCGTACAAATTGACTCATTAAAAGAACGATTGAATGAAGGTGATGAATCTGTTTGTTTAAATGTTTTAGTATTTGTAGTTAAGCTATGGATAATTTTGTTTGATAGTTAAGAATATCAAATAATGTGAACAAATAATTAAAGCGGATTATTAAAAAATCAACAAATTTTTGTCTTGTAGGACTTAATAAAGGACAAACAAAACCTTGGCGCTATGACATTCCTTTTTAATTTTCGAATTTTATTTAGTAGATATATAAACCGTTTTTATAAAAAGCTAACGGCCACTCTTACAACTAACTAAAAGTTATCCGAAAGATAAATCGCATGCCGTCTCACTCATGTTAGGTTAAAGAAGAGAGATGAGATTTTTATCTTAAAGATAAATGCTATCTGGAGGTGTCAGTACAAGCACAGTGTTTTAAATTTGAAATTGTAATGTATGAACAATTTTACTAAATGCCCTACCATATTTTCCTTCCAGAACTGTTCGTCTATTTTTATAAATTCACTAGCTGATCCGCGCAACTTCGTCTGCGTCACATAAGAGAATTTTCTCCATTTTTGCAACATTTTTCTTTGATGCTCCGCTCCTATTGGTCGTAACGTGATGTTATATATATAGCTTATAGCCTTGCTCGATAAATGGGCTATCCAAGTTTTTGAATTCGTACAAAATGTGCTATCCGATAAAATAATTTTTCAATTCTAACCAGTAGTTCCTGAGATTAGCGCGTTCAACCAAACAAACTCTTTAGCTTTATAATATATGAAATGCTGTTAAGGGCAGTCTTGATCTTCATGAAATGTACCTACAACGTATGTAATGTATTTAATTGGATAAGTAATAATACTGTATTGTATAAAATAGCTTGGTAAATAACACATCTTTTTTTGTAATATGTAAAAGAAAAATGATTACTGTGGGTTATTATCCTTAGGAGAAAAATATATACCATCGCGGACTTTTTTTTATCGATCTTTTTATAATATACAATTCCATAGTACATTAATTTGATCTATCTCGTAAGGTTTAGCCAGCGTTTTCGATTTAAGCGCACAAAAATGTTTGTTACGACTTCACATTACACATCTTTGAATTTTTCGGCTTGACCAGTTACTCGTAATTGACTATGAACTTGGTAGTACCATTTGCTTTTCTTATTGACGATGAAAGCGTCAGATTTGTACACCCAAAAGTCAATTTTCTTTTGCTTGTTTGCATCTTTAGGTTCTAAGTTGTAAGCAGATGATGGACACTTTACATCTACAATAGCATGTTGGTATTTGCCGTCTGAAGTAGCACCCAGAAATGAAAATTCACTATCGATGTGTAATCCACACTCTTGTGTATCTAAATTTAATACGCTTTTTAATTCTTGAAGCGCTGTGTGCTCGTTCTTCTTACCATGTTTAATCGATGGGACATTGTTCAGATCATTGCCATATAATATCTGTTTGACAAGAGGAGCACAATTTGTATTTGCACACCGCTTGCAAACTCTAGCAAACCATGAAGCAGTTCTTAGTTCCCGCGCAGTCTCTGGCCAGAGCGGGCTTGCACTCTGCAAGACTGTGCTTCTTTCTATATTATTTCTCTTTTCTGTAGAGAGTGACAAGGATTTTAAAGTCTTGTTTTGCTTTAGTGTAATCCAATGCATCCACGTCAGGTTTCTGACAAATTACACCATAATGAGCATCTTTCGCAGAGGCATGTTTTATGCTCTTTTTCTTTTTAATGTTCCTTCTTTTACCATTGTTGGTTTTGCGCTTATTTGCCAGCAGAATTATTTGTGCGTTTGCATCAGTCCCGAAAATAAATTTATGCACATAGGTTTGTAGTGTGCCACCGCTATTTAACGATATGACTGCAGCCGCACATCTTCCGCTGTATGACCCGTTTGATGAGTAATTAAACCTTTTTCCTCCTACGTACTTGGCAACTCTGGCATTGAAACTTTCGACCAAATTGTTTGTTTCGTTATACGTAAAACTACATGCATTTTGGGAAAGTCTATACGCCAAATCGGTAAGTTTTTGGAACACCCCAAAAGCTACCAATTTTGGAACAAAGTTTTGCGAGTTGGTTTTATTACAAAAATATGGTAAACAATGGCTGTGATTACCGAATGTGTGGTAGGGCCCATTTTGGATATCCTTTGTTATCGGCCTTTTCTGCGAAATGTATGTTATGCCTAAACCAGTATTTTATTGAAGAATCAACTCCCCAACGCACCCTCAAATATTTTTCTGTGACAAGTTTCCTTGCTTTGATGTTATAGGATGAGGTAGTTGACAGTGCCAGCAATGCCTTACAATAATTGCGCAAAATATGGTTCTTGCACTCTATTTTAGCGACAGTAAGATTTTCATAGGGTCGGGCATTTCTAATGCATGAATAGGTGTTAACATCTCCATCAACAATTAAATGTGAATAGGACACATTTGAACCACACAGTTTATTGTCACCTGTGTGAGCTGGACCGACAACACTCGGAGCATTTACATTACCAATCAATCGACTACGAATCTCGTGCAGTTATTACAAAAACATACATCCATGGTCGGATATGGAACGTTAAACCCCTCGGTAATAATTGCAGCTTCCATTGCTGTTGAAGAGCCGCTGAAATTCTTAAAACATTTATGTTCAGGTGCCTCAATTCCTTTGTTTGATGACCGGGAACATATCACACAATATTTATGTTTCACCCCGCAGTAAAGCACTTGTTTGCTGTGCTGGCCAATGATTGCCGCGGCGCCTGAAGAAGCATCGTAATTATTTCCGTATGAACGCTTACTGCAACACGCATTCACAATAACAGCAATCATTGGTGTTTCTTGAGATGACATATTGCCGATATGTTTTGCATGCTCGACCTTTTCCTTTCCTGCCTCAGACATACAATGATCCGCAGTTTTTTCCCACCATTGGGAAACCTGATCATGCGTAGCTTGGTATAACCGCAGAGGTATCGGTAGAATGTCGGTACAGGCAAGGGCTGTATTAAGCCGGCACCAGTTGACATGATTCCGGATACAACATCCTGATTAATGTCCATTTCAAAGTCGTCTTTCCGCACTGTTTGAAGCACAAACTTTTCACCACACATTTTGCAAGCAAGTTCGAATTTAGAATACAGGCCATCTCTTTTTTTCTTTATTTATCACTAGATGTTTCATACCGCAATCGAAAAAAGAAGTGTTGCTTCCTATTTGCATCATCTGCTCAAATAGGTAATCAATTTCAACTATTCTTTTGCCTTTTGGTTTAAATTGTACTACGCATTCTTGCTCCTGAACGACAATACTAGTATCAATAATCTATATATTTCAATGATATCTAAGAATAAGATTATGATATGAATATGACACAAGTCAGCAGTGCCATTATTAAGTCAGATGTCGATTCTATTAAGTTCATAAAAATTTAAATGTTCTCTTTGCAGTCGATGAAGATGCTTGTTATGGGTAATTAAACTGTTTTTTTTTTTTACAGAAAAAGGTTTCAAGGTAAACAATTGCATTGGCATGACAGTTAGCAGTGCCTTTACTTGTTCAGATGTCAGCTCCACTAAATTTATTATGCTTTTATTGTTCTCTCAACAGGATTCTTATTTTCCATTTTCAAGTCTTTGGCATTGAATGAGATATCAATAGAAATGTCTCAAAAAGATCAATAAAAAATGCTCAGGGAATATACTAATTAAACTTTATAACTGTCCACTTGTTTCAGTTCCAAATATAAGTCTACTAGCTTTTTACCGCGGCTTCGCTCGCGTTAATTTAGAATTTGACAATCAATTAGTTGTACTCTGCTTGTAATAATATAATTCAACCATGATTGAAAAGACATATGGCGCCATCTATTATCATAAGAACGTTATTGTTTTTCTCGAGAACAGTATTTTTTTTTCGGGATGAAAGGTAGCCTATGTCCGTTTCTGTACACCTGACAACGTATATGCAAAATTTCAGAATGTCCGGTTCAGTGGTTTAGGCGTGAAAAGGTAACAAACTCATTTTTGCTTTTATAATATTAGTTAGGATTATCAAATCCATGTAGGTATATTGATACTTTGAGAAATCAAATTTATTCATACAATGATGTGGACATTAAGTATATAATATTTTCAGCATTTCCCTTTCATATTAAATTAAGGTTAGTTATTTTTTTATTTATCGAATCAATATATTGTCTGTAAATATAGAAGATTCAAGATGCGCGATGTTTTCTTAAATCTGCACCACTGCAACAATTTAGATTTTAAAGATGAACAGACTTAATACATTCTTCCATTCGTTCGTTCAATATGTACGCGACTGTCCGTCGACCGAATTTACGTGAAAAAAATAAGCCTGAATTTCGCTTTTTACAAGCACCGACTTATTCTGGCAGTTTGACTATGTCGACCAATTAACTACTAATTATTGGTGCAATCAGATTTTCGCTAGGTGTTGCGGCTTCCGAGATATTGAGGTGGCACAGCCACCAATACCCCCTTGTATCTTTTAAACGGGGGCTCGTACAATGCTGATATTTTGTGATCAAAGTCGACTAATTAACGACAAATTATTGGTATAGTTATCTTCGTTCTGTGCTGTAGTTTTGGAAATACAAGGTGTCTGTGCCAAGATGAGCGCTCACTTTGGCACAGCCACCAATACCCCCCTTGTATCTTTTAAACGGCGGACCGACCAATTCTGCTAATTTGCGATCAAATTCGACTAATTCACTACGTAAACAGATATCCAGTTTGCGATGGTGGCTGTGCCAAGATGGAGCCATACATTAACCCGGCGTCGTCCAGGTGGAAAATTGTTACACTAACTTCCACGTTGCGTCAAAACTACCCATGTTTAGAAAATGGCGTATTTTGTAAACTTATTCGAAATCCTCAATCATACCCTAGTTTTATGAAGGAGACAATATTGTTTTATTCAAGTGTAAAATAAAATTACCAAAAAATATAAACTTTAACCATTTAGTGCTTGCTTTATAAAAAAGTACAAAAATATAACAAATATAAAAGGACATTCTCTTTAACCCTTATAAACTAAAAAATATTAGATATTTTGCTTATAATATACTTTAGGAACAAAAATAAGACAGATTTTGAATAGACAATCACAAAAATAATTATGACATCAGTATGGACTTAACACTGCTCATCTTCAGTCATCTAATTCACACATTGTGCGCAGAAGGGAACGATGTGTTCAGGACAGATAAACTTCTGACATTTATGGCAAGTATTTGTAGTCTATCCATCCTTTTTACACGGGCATTCTTGGCATCTCCTACGAACACCTGGAATTTTGGCTGGTGGTTCCTCAGGAGTTTCGCCACTAAATTCCCTAGATGATGGCAAATGAAAACAAACGAACCGAGATAGCGGTACGTCATCATCATCATCATCACTGATAGATGCTTCCTGTTCAGTTTGAGTTTGATCTGAGCACTCACTTACGTGATCTTCTTCGTCTTCATCACTTTCTGCAATGTCGCCGTCATCAGAATCAACCTCCTCTAACATTGCAAGTATTCGCTGGCGTTCTATGGCCTCGCGATCCATTATAATAACATGACAACAAACAAATAATAAAATACATTCGTCACACAAAGATGGCACGAAATTGTTACATTTAATCCCACATTGGGTCAAATTTACCTTTTTTAACTTCACGGACGTCTAGATCTCGTTATTACCGCAGAATGACTACGATGCAGGGCAAATCTAATAACACGTTGTCTTATCTCCAGCTATACCAAAAATCAAACTGCTCGCGTAACTTATTTCAAAAATACCCGCAAGTAAAAAATTTTCGGGTCATTATGACCCACCGTGGACGGCGCCGGGTTAATAATAATTTGGCACCAATGTTGTTTACTCATAAGATATTCATTTTGTAATGAAAATACAAGCATTGTTTATAATTGATTATAATTAGCGAGATCAGAAACGTAAAACAACTTAATATTGTCTTACGTTGACGCGAATGTTATGCATTGAAATTAAACTACATTATACGGATTTTGTCGCGTTATTTATTTTAAAACGCTTTTATTACATAATTTTGAAACTCTACTTTTTTTAACTTTACTGATTTTAAGTTAATTTAAATTAATTAAAACTATTTAAATTTAAGTTTACACTGCCCCGATGTTTCGGTTGCTCTACGGCAGCCATGCTCACGGGGAAACCTCCCCGGGAGTTCAGTAAAGTTCAATAATAGTACCTAGTGTTAGTTTCAAAATTATATAAAAAAAGTTTTAAAATAAACAACGCGACAAAATCCGAATAAAGTAGTTTTAATTTCAATAAAAGGAAATTCTTTTATGTGCCTGTGTTTGGAAATTCTGGTTTGTGGGACCTAAAGCAGCTGGCGAATAGTAGTTGTTATGCCCCTGTGCCCTTTACGGAGTGTATGTATATTTATATCTCTGGTTGGCCTTTAAGTTTAAATGACAGGATAATGAGAGTAGGTTAAATTTATAAGGTGAACAGTCAAATGTTTTGTATAATTTATTAATTGGACCTTGCTTAGCGACAGCATGCTTATAATCTAGACTGATATTATAAAGAGTAAACATTTGATTTTTTTTAAGGATTTTACTCAACTACTCTACCTATTTTATATATTCTTTTTTCCATTAAAAAGCTATATAATCACCTATTGACATTGCCTATATATTTTTTAAATAGTACTGTTTCTAACATAACCTAACCTACTTTTATCCGAGCGAAGACGCGGGCAAATAAGTGCTTTCTAAAGGTGAAAGAATTTTAAAATCTGTTTAGTTTTTGAGTTGCAAATCAAAAAATCAAATCATTCCTCTTTATAATATCACCTAGTATAGATAGATACATGTGAATGAATAATTTTACAAAAGAATTGGTTGTTGACGCGGTATTGGATATATTATGAATAATATGTATAATGCCTTCTGTGAAGATTTGTACAATAAATAGTATATAACAAAGCTCTAGGATTATAATTGATTTGTAAATAAAATTATTTTTTTCTATGAAGTATGTTGTTTTTATTCAGATGTTTTTAATCTGTTGAAAAGACCACTCCCAGCCTAGGGGTTCGTTAATGTATTACGCAAGCATCATATACTGCCTCCGTGGTGCAGCGGTAGTGAATGCGACTGCTGTGCATGAGGTCTCGGGTTCGAATCCCGGGTCGGGCCAACAAATATTGGGATTTCTGTAAAAGAAATTTCAATAGCAACCCGGAGTTAGGAAGTTGGCGGTGTTGTGCCTCGGAAACCACGTAAAGCCGTAGGTCCTGCGCCTGATCTCTTTCGGGTCATGTCGGATAGCCGTCCCATCGGATTCATGAGTTAGGGAACAGAGTGCACTTGAGTTTGCGCACACACTTGTCCACTACAATATCTCCTGTGCAGACGGTCATTGGCCGAAATTATTATCATTACGAAAGCATCATAAGAATGTCTAAAATCTTATTTACGTAACATATCACCGGCCTTCTAGTAAGAACTCTTCTATCGAAGTGTCTCGAAAACATCTACAAAGGACATCCAGACCCGGTAGGTATCATTATTTGTGGATAATACAATATTTTTGTCCCGTAACACGGCGCAATGGCGATGACGAGCTGACTAACCTTTTTTAACCGCTTGTGTCGCATTTATGCGACACATATTGCCGTGCCCCTACCGCCCGTGTCGTATTTCTGCGACAGAGAACATCCATGATTACGGGAGTTAATTATAAAACATTTTGATACAAAAACTTTTAAGGCTGATTAAAAATAGAAATATAAAGCTTTTTGACTATTTTTTAATCGATACATCGATTGCACCTTAATTATTGTAGGTATTATTTTATCGATTTATAGCCGCCGCTAGGCGCACGGCAATCGATATTTAGCCAAGCGCTTAAAAGGCTAATTAAACCACTATGCCATTCATGCAGTCATCGCAAATTAAGCTGACTTCTTAATTCTTGCAACTTCTTAATAATTATGAGAAAACTTGGTGTGGTGTAATTCCACAATATTCGAAACATTATGTGTGTAGTGTATGCGCTTATTTACCCTCCCATTCACACAGACAAACACTGTCTCGTTCGCACCACGTCAGTTATACGAGAGCCATCGGCGAGAGTAGACGTGTCGGTAGTCTGTCCGTTAAGTGCGTGTACGAGCCTGTGAGATACCCCACCAGTGGATCGGTTTTACAATGTGGAACTCTCAGGTATGCAGGTTGCCTCACGGTGATTAATGAACAAAAATTTAAATTGTGTGGTAGCCTGAAATGCAAGTTCATACCAATATTTGGCAGATCAACGGTCTGCACAATCGGCTATCGTTGCTCAATGCGGTAATTTAACGTTATTTAATGATTACTAATACACTCGGCGTCAAAAAAATCGCACTTCTCTGAAAATAAGTTATAAAGCCTAGTAATTTGCAAACCAGTACGTTTACCCCAAACAATGTTAATATTAATTGAAAGTACATTTAATTAGCTTTTATTAAACAACAACCTAATGAATAAATTCCTTAAACAACCGCATGTACTGCATGTTGAAGAAAATGATATCCAAATACTCGTTACATAGACCACAACTTGCCGCACTTTCATGGGCTATAAAAAGGGCAGTAAGCATCAAAATTAGGTCATTCGACATCCAGACGTTGTAGAGAACACATGAAAATAGAGAACACAAGAAAACAGCCCTACAAAATGGATACCACTGCAGATCAAGCCGCTCAAGTGATAGCACTACTGCAAACAGGGATGCGACAGTGTGATGTTGCTCGACAACTGAACTTGAGCCGTTTTGCCATTCGTCGAGTGCTCCAACGGTTTCAAAAGACTGGGGGCTACACCCGGAGACAAGGATCAGGAAGACGGCGCTGTACATCTGAGAGAGATGACCGTTTCATTGTGACGACGTCATTGCGGAACCGTTTCTCCAATGCTGTTGAGCTGCAACAGCAGCTCCGTGGGGCTCGTAGAACCGCAGTAAGCACATCTACGATTAGAAGAAGGCTGCGAGAAAGGAGTATTGCGGCCAGAAGACCAGCCAAGGGCCCGAAATTAACGCCACAGCATCGTAGAGAGCGATTACAGTTCGCTCGAGAACATCTCAACTGGGATCTTGAACAATGGAGGACCATACTCTTCTCAGATGAGACGAGAGTATGTCTCTTCGTTAACGATAGGCGAAGGAGAGTGTACAGAAGGCGAAACGAACGGTTTTCTGAAGCTTGCTTGGAGGAGACAGCGGAATATGGAGGGGGATCTTGCATGTTCTGGGGCGGAATTTCAGTCGACGGCAAGACGGAACTCGTTTGCGTATCCCGGACTGGAGGTGCTCGTGGTCAGGGATCACTAACCGCTCATCGGTACATAACCGAGGTGCTGGACATGCATGTAGTCCCATATGCAGGATATGTTGGGGATGGGTTCACTTTAATGCACGACAATGCTCGTTCCCATACCGCAGTAATCGTGCAGGATTATCTACACGAGGTTGGGATTCCAGTTTTGCAGTGGCCAGCGAGAAGCCCAGACCTGAATCCAATAGAGCATCTCTGGGATGAACTAAAACGACGAGTACGGTTACGTGATCCTGCCCCAGCAACTCTACAAGACCTCCATGATGCTGTAATTGAAGAATGGAATAGGATTCCTCAAGATAGTGTGGTACGGCTGATTGGGTCCATGCAAGAACGAATGGAAGCTGTTATTAGAGCAAGAGGGGGTTGCACTAGGTTTTAAGTAGCATTTTTTATTAATTTCTTTTGTTGTTTTGTAATTTTAATGCCTGTTTTTGTTTGAATATTTTTTCCTAATAAAGATAATTTTTTCACTTGACACATGCACCTTGTTTTTTTTTTAAACGATTGTAATTGAATGCATATTTCTGTATTTTACTGTTACTATACCTACCAACCTTTCAAATAAATAGCATAAAACAACCATACAAAGGATTAAACGCGACATAAACCGAATTGAATTAAATTTTTGCAAAGGTGCGATTTTTTTGACGCCGAGTGTATATACCACAGATTTCCTAATACTATACTAGTATCTATACTAATATTATAAAGCTGTAGAGTTTGTTTGTTTGTTTGAACGCGCTAATCTCACGAACTACTGGTTTGAATTGAAAAATTCTTTTAGGGCCTTTTCATTGTCATTCGTGTTTGCGCCCGCGTGCTGGCCAGGTACGCATGCGTGTTCCGGGCCGCACGAAGAGCAGATATTTTTGGCCCCGCCGCCCGTGTGCTGCGTGCGTGTGGCGCGCATGACAATAAAAACATGTATGATACGATAGGTTGCGGGCAGCACGCATCAGTGCCTGGCCTGCATGCGGGCGCAAACACGCATGACAATGAAAAGGCCCTTAGTGTTGGGTAGCCCATTTATCGACGAAGGTTATAGGCTATATAACATCACGCTACGACTAATAGGAGCGGAGCAGCAATGTAAAATGTTGCGAAAACGGGAAAATCCTCGTATATAGCAGACGAAGTTGCGCGGGACAGCTAATCATTAAATACTTAATTTAATTTAACGTTAGTTAATGATTACTAATAATTGATTAGCCTTAATTACGTCCCAATCCCTGTCTAATTGTGCCCAATTACTAGTACAGACATATAAGAAGTAAGGTACTGGCTACATGAATACGCGAGTTTCGCAAGCAATCGGCCAGATGTAGTAGGTACCTACATTACATTCCATTGACTTGTTCCGATACCGCTGTCCACGTGTGCATCTGTAGGTAAGCCCGTCGCTTTAAGCTGCTCACAGTCTTATATAAGTTTTTTCTTCTTCTCCTTAGCCTTTATTATGCCCAAGTCACTTGGGGTCGGCTTTCTAGTCTAACCGGATTTGACTGGATAAGTTTTTACACGGAGCGACTGCCATCTGACCTCCGCAACCCGAAGGCTAACTATACCCTAAGGCTAGACCATTGTCAGGATATTAAAGGGCACTGACTTCCCAATAACGGCTGCCATAGATGTTCATGGCAGCCGGGACTGACGGCTTAACGTGCTCTCCGAGGCACGGAGCAGGCGGTGATTGTCAATCAATACGCACATAATTTCGAAAAGTCATGTAACTTCCGAAAGTCAGAGGTGCGCGACGTGGATTTGAATCCGCGACTCTCTGCATTGCAGTCTGTTGGTCTACCCACTGAGCTATCGCTGCTCTTATATAAGTTTTGTTATACTATTAAAAAGAAAACAAAAATATAGTTCGCCCAATTTGATGGTTTCAATATGCAATAAAATAGTTCTATTTTTCCCTTAAAACGACTGCTACCGCACTAGGAATAAAGCCTGTTTCACAGAAGACTGTACAAGTAACGGATACAAACAACATCCAGACTCGGAACAATCATTTGTGGATCACTCAAACTTTTGTCCCGACTGGGATTCGAACCCACAACACTTGACGCAGTGGCAGTGACGAGGTGACCAGTTAAGCCACCACGCCCTTCGTGCAGCCAGTTTATAATGTAGCTATATAAATTCTGTTACAACTAAAGAAAACAAGGAATTTGCTCGCCTGACTGAGCGGTTACAGTAGTTTATGAAGCCTTGCAATACAAACGTAATTTTAAGCTAGCATACTTTAATAGTAGCTGACCTTTTATATATACTAGCGGTCGCCTAGTGTTCGAAATTCGACCAACTGATTTATATTAAGTCATGTCATTATACTCGTATATTGATTTAAGTAACCATAGTTACGCGCTTCGACTGCGTGTGTCAAATGCATTGTTGTGTGCGTGTAGTGTTTTTTCATTAATTTAATGTATTTGTTATACATATTTTATATAAATATTAGCATTCGTCACTTCTTCTCTGTATAAACTATAAGTGTGTGAAATTTCATACTCCTCCGTCCGCCCAATTTTCGTAAAAAGGGATCCAAAGTTTTCGCTTCACGTATATAGATAAAGGAGTGACTGCGCCGATAGCGCCAAATGCCATGCGCAAATTAGTGTTGTCGTTACTGAGTCTCTACTCTATTGATTTATACGGTTACTATAGTAACTTAATCATTTTAAAACCACAACACAAGATTAATACTGTATGATGAACCTACTTTCCGACTTGAGGGTTGTTCGTGATATATTACTGTCAGTAAGCATCATATTATTATTAGTTATGTACGCCCTAATTGAGACTTATATTGGTCGAAAATGTCGAAATATGAGCTTCCTTAGCTATAACAAATATTCATTTATAGATATGCCGTATACAGTGTGACCCGCGTTAAAGTGCAACCCCGAAAATGGGTGAAATTAGATCGAAAACTATCGACGAAAATGGGTCTAAAAAACTTCTAAAAAAAAAACTAATTTTTTTATACGCCACTGAACATTTGTTTCCCGAATTTTGACCTCTATGTACAAATAAATTTATTCCTCCCAAACTAGCTGGCCGATTTTGATGAAATAAACGACAAATCAATGCCAAGTATTTAGCGATGAGAATAAAACAAAAAAAAACAACAAAAAATGGCTTTAAATACTTCATTTTTTTAAATACTTGTGAAAAAAGTCACTATTTTTCACTGTTTTTTTCAATCAACTCAAATTTCTATGAAATAAACCCCTACATCTTGATTTGTTTTATAATTTATTATTATTCTTGACTGTATTAGCTTTCAAAAAAAAAATAATCAAACATTGTATCTCTAAAAATACAGGAGTTACGAATTTTTAAAGTTCACTACTCAGAATGGGCAAATCCAGGTAGAGACCCTTTTTTTATTCCTTTGTTATACCGGTGGCCAGCTGCTATTGTATTTAATGCTTGGGGTGTATAACAAAACGAAATAAGCTTCCAATGAGCTTATTCCGTTTTAGTTGACAGTTGAAATAAAACAAAAATTAATCAAAAACAATGATTTATTATTAATTATTGTTGACTTAGATTATAATGTATTAGGTTTTCGAAATGTGCTCCGCGTTGTTGCAAACACATTGCCACGCGTAATGATATGTGTTGTGTGGCCCTCCTTATAAGTTGCGGTTCATTTTTCAATTCTTCAGCGCACCTCATGATGCGGTCATGAAGCTCAGCCTCTGAATTCACAGGTGCACTGTACACCTTTTGCTTCATGTGGCCCCATAGAAAGTAGTCGAGCGGCGTCAGATCAGGAGAGCGGGCTGGCCAGCCCACTGGGCCTTCGCGCCCAATCCAGCGATTGGCATAATTATTATTTAAAAATTCACGGACATTGCGCCCGTAGTGAGCAGGGCAGCCGTCCATTTGCAAGTACATGCCCTGTCTCGATGCCAGCGGCACATCCTCTAACAGACGGGGAAGCTCATCCCTTAATAAAGTTAGGAATCGTTCCGAATTTAATGTCGCTGGTAAAATTACTGGTCCTATCAACATGTCGTCGAGTAGACCTGCCCAAACATTTATTGAAAATTGCACCTGGAATGACGAGGCCCTCTTCAGATGTGGATTATCATGTGTCCACCCGTGCAAATTCCTAGCGTTCGTGATGCCATTCCTGGTGAACTTCGACTCATCCATCCATAAAATCTTTTTTAAAAATTGTGGATTGCGACGAATTTGTCGTTGTAGCCAGATCGACATAACGCACCTTGATTGGAAATCCATATCCCCGTGCAAATCGTGGACTCTTTGATAATGATATGGATGTAGACCTTCTTTCTTCAAGATTCTCCACGCTGAGGCTTGTGATATGCCGTGGAGTAAAGCTAAACGCCTCGTACTAATAGTAGGAGTGGCAAAAATGGTACTTAAAACCGCTTCTTCTATCGCTGTGTCGATTACAATGGATTCTTGTTCACGTCTTGTGTGTTGTAATCCAAGTCCGATGTCGGAGAGCTTCCGATGAACTTCTTGGAAGTTCCTTGCCGACGGTGCAAGTCTGTTCGGAAATGCATTTACGTATGCCGATCGAGCGACTGTTGTGCGTCCACCATACATTCCATAATAATAATGGATGTCAGCGATTTCTCGCGGGGAGAATGCATTTAATCGCGGCATCTCAACCCAGCACAACCACGAAAACAGTCGAGTAACGTAACAAACAGTCAATAACAAAAACGTAACAAGTAGTCAATAACGAAAACTCAACGAAAAACTGTAACTTTAATGCGAGAACAACAGCTGACGTACAGCAGCAGCGATGTGATCGGAGCGGAGCGGACTAGCGCGGGCGACTGCCGGACTGTACCAATACCCCTTCCCTTTTCCCCAAGCATTGAACACAATAGCAGCCGACCACTGGTATAACAAAGGAATAAAAAAAGGGTCTCTACCTGGATTTGCCCATTCTGAGTAGTGAACTTTAAAAATTCGTAACTCCTGTATTTTTAGAGATACAATGTTTGATTATTTTTTTTTTGAAAGCTAATACAGTCAAGAATAATAATAAATTATAAAACAAATCAAGATGTAGGGGTTTATTTCATAGAAATTTGAGTTGATTGAAAAAAACAGTGAAAAATAGTGACTTTTTTCACAAGTATTTAAAAAAATGAAGTATTTAAAGCCATTTTTTGTTGTTTTTTTTTGTTTTATTCTCATCGCTAAATACTTGGCATTGATTTGTCGTTTATTTCATCAAAATCGGCCAGCTAGTTTGGGAGGAATAAATTTATTTGTACATAGAGGTCAAAATTCGGGAAACAAATGTTCAGTGGCGTATAAAAAAATTAGTTTTTTTTTTAGAAGTTTTTTAGACCCATTTTCGTCGATAGTTTTCGATCTAATTTCACCCATTTTCGGGGTTGCACTTTAACGCGGGTCACACTGTATATGGCCAAATATTGGGCTGACTTTCTTTTGTTTAATGCAGAATTTGTTCTGCTGTAATCGTACGTCATCATGTGCTTACAAAATGATTCCCTTGTACCCTATTCTCAATCAACAAGAAGAAGCCGAATTTATTAGATTGACGGGTTTGAATCCTAGGCGATGTGGACAATATATACAAACAAATGCGTTAAAGTTGCTGTTATTTGACCGACTTTAATAGCAGGATAAACTAGAAAGTCAAATAATGAAATGAGTTAATTTATATATTTTATAAGGCCTATTTAGTATTGTTATTGCCCAAGTTTCCTCTACGAATAGTTAGTAAACCAATAACCAAAACGACCCACCTCTGCCTGTTCTCGTAGAAGAAAGTCGACTATTTATGTAAAATCGAAATTGCCATCATCACTAATATGTCAAAATGAACAACAATCGAAAAAAAGAAAACAAAGAGTGATTATTGATGTGCAATTGTTTTTACCTTTTTTATTAATTTAAATATGTTAATTTGTGTTTAAAGGTGATATTATAATTGTTAGTAAGGATTATTATTATATTTTCCTTTGTGATATTGAACGAATTTTGTTATAGTCATTATGATATTTATATAGATATATTAATATAATTTACCGGGATACAATTTTAAGATACCGAATTTATAATAAAGAGCTATAATTATAATAAAACAATAATAATGAATGAGCAGGATAACATTAATGTTTTAGCTAAGTGGGAGGTAAGTATTGTTTAAAAATAAGTATTCAATATTAATTTAATTAGATAAATTTAATCAGTTTTATATATCGTTACATATAAGCATCAAATTCATAAGACATTTTTTGTTAAAATAGTGTTTTATTTTCGTTAAAGAAATAATGAAATAATAATAGTTTATTTTTGGTGATCTTATATTTTCTACTTTTACTATAATAATAATATAGTGATATTTATATAATATCTAGATTAGCGAAGTCGGGATATACATGAACACTACTTTAAATTTAATCCATTCATGCTTTTCAAAATTACTCGAACATTATTTTTTTTTAAATCTTTCACATTTGTGAGTTGTACATAACATTTTTGAGCACCTGAACTGTGATTTTATGGTCGATTCTTTCCGCACTGACAACAAATCTATGCTCAGCGATGGGATAGTTTCATTTGAGAAACATTTTCAAATGTTAATAAGAAATAGAATTATTTAATGTGGTAACAATTACAACAATATCCACATTGTGGAATATTGGCCACAGCTTGGTGGAGACTGATCGTCAGTGTAGGCCATAATTATTATAGTGCACAAGTGGATACATCCAGAGAGAGATCGGGTGCATAACCAGCAGCTTGATCAATGTCCGGGCAACGAGGCCCAGGCACATTAATGTTGCCTTATGTCTGTCTAACGGCTAATTGATAAGATTATACTTAACTTCTCATTTATTTAATGGTGATGGAAAGTATTGTGAGGGAACCTTTATGTCTCTTTGAGATGTCCAGATTGTTATTAAAAATGCTTTGAGTCTACTAATCTGCCTGGGGCAAAAAGGTGTAATCTCTTTGGTTCTAAGACAGGGATCATGTTTTCATCATAATCTTTGTTTTGTTACAGGTGTGCCGGGTGTGCCTGATCTCCGATGTGGACCTCTACGAGATGAACTATAGCCTGTTTCAGTGCTATGAGCAACTGAGCGCTAAAGATGTATGTAACTCATTACTTGAGTATTTTTATGTAAAGACATTTTTATTATTGAATTTTTTATTAATCTCAGGATATTCTTAAGTTATGTGTTTATTTACATATATTTATTGCATGACTGTATGGATGGCATTTGATCCAGTTAGACTTTCTATATTTTCATGGTACATGAGATCCAGAGGTGCTCTGGAGAGGCCTTCACCCGAAGAGGGGTCCAGATGGCATAATATATTGGACTAACTATATCCACACCCATTACTATTGTTATTATTGTACATGCCAATGGAATAATAAAGGCTTATTTTATTTATATTTTTTATTTTATTTGATTTTATTTATGGATTGCATTTTTTTTTATAGTTTATTACTTCATAAGAAAAACACTTAATCTAAGTACAAAACTAGTATTTTGGGTTTAAGTTGCACGCACTGCCACTGCGCTTACTATTGTGGGCTTGATACTTAAACAAAACCAATATTTGTGTGATGCTCAAGTAGTTGTTCAGGGTGTAGGTGGGTCTAGGTGTTCTTTGTGTCTGTTGTGTGAATGTTTTCAAGTACTTTCTTACCAGTGACGTTGCGAATATTCGCATCCGCAATTGCGGAGCTTCCGCGTCAATTTGGACATTTGCATCCGCATCCGCATTAATCAACGCGTATGCGGATCCAGATATAGCGTAACTTACGATAAAACGATAAAAAAGAAATCAGTTGTTCAGTGAACCTTTGCAAAACAGGCTTGAACCTACGAAGGCGGTGATAATTAGATAGTTTTTATTAAATAAGATGAACAATTTTCATCAACATCCGCATCCGCGATTGCGGAGCTTCCGCATCGATTTGGACATCCACATCCGCGGAAGTGAGTCTTCAAATATCCGTATTCGCATCCGCATCTGGGGATGTCAAAAAATCTGCATCCACAACATCCCTGGTATTTACCCTGCGACACATCAAGTATTGCTAGTGCGAATGTTGCCTTTTTAATAGCCAATTTGATTGAAAGCTGAGTGAAGATAAAGAATATAATTTTAAGGTGATCTCCATTTTTTTCAGCAGTTATCCTTACTAATATTATAAATGCGAATGTGAGTTTGTTTGTTACTCTTTCACACCTTAACTACTCGACAAATCATCACGCATACCTACTTATTGTCAAGGGAACAGAAATGGACATAGATTAGCTTCCATCCAGAGAAAAGTACCTACCTACTTACTGTTTAGTAACAGTACTGTTACTGGATGGACTAATCTAACCTAACCTAATATAATGTACATTTACGCGAGCGAAGCTGCGAGCAAAATCTAATATTTATTTAATTGTTTCCATTCGTAACACTCAAGTGACATTGGCGCGGCCGGCGATCACTTAAATCAACGCCATCCCTGCAGTCAAATAAACATTATATGTAATACTAGCTGGCCCGCGCATCTTCGTCTGCTTCACATACGAGAATTTTTGCAACTTTTTCCATTGCTGCTCCGCTCCTAGTGGTCGTAGCGTGATGTTATATAGCCCCAACTCTACAAGGCTTAACTTCACAATAGTGAAGTTAAGCCTTGTAGAGTTGTAGAGTTAGGGCGTATAGAGTTTGGTCTCTTCCCACCCAAACCGCAGGAGACGTCCAGGGCGCCACCGTAGGGCGCTCGTGGACCTCCAGCCACCCTAGGGAGCGGCCTGCGGGCGGTGGTCTTGGGCAGTCTGCCGCCCGAGCAGCACAGGCCCGAGGGAGGGGCGTAGCGCCCCGCGCGCCCCCCCTCAGTGGAGGGGAGGGCTGTACTATCTGGTCCTCCCCCAAACAGCTGGTGCCCGCCTAGTGTGGCGGGCCAAGACCTGTCGGTGTCGCGGTGAATGCTAACGCGAATCCCGTGGCACCGACACACTAGGTACTGGGTAACGTCGTCAGGGGTTTAGTGGGTGTGGGGCCGGCCTCTCTGGCTCGAGTCCCACACACCCGCGCCAAGCCCGGGCGCGGACGGTGCGTAAAAGAATTCCCCTGACGTTAAAAAAAAGAAAATAAAAGGGCGTATAGAGTTAGAAGCTTGGCTCTACATGAGATCTGATCTGATAGCTTTTTGACAGTGCGAGACATAATATGGTCTCATCTTGGCAACATTTTACATGAAAATGTTTTTGGTGGGATATTCTTTTCTGTGCCCCTGACAACATATATGCAAAATTTCATGATGATCTGTCGAGTTGTTAAAGCATTAATGTGTAACAATCAAAGTCACATTCGCAATTATATTACTAGATTTTCCCGCGGCTTCGCTCGCGTAAATATGGTTGTTAGTAGTAGTCCTTTTTCTGGATGAAAGTTACCCTATGTCTTTTTATGTACCTGTGACAACGTGTGTGCGACATTTTATGATAGTTAGTCGAGTAATCAATACGTAAAAGGGTAACAAACAAACAAACTCACATTCGCTTTTATAATATTACTAGCTTTTGCCCGGGGCTTCACTCGCGTTAATTTAGAATTTGACAATCAATTCGCGTTGTACTCGGCTTGTAATAATATAATTCAATCATGATTCGAAAGACACGTGGCGCCTTCTATTATCATAGGAACGTTATTATTGTTTTCCTCGGGAACAGTAATTTTTTTCGTGATGAAATGTAGCATAAGTCCGTTTCTGTACACCTGTCAACGTATATACAAAATTTCAGGATGATCGGTTCAGTGGTTTAGGCGTGAAAATGTAACAAACAAACAAACTCATTTTCGCTTTTATAATATTAGTTAGGACTAGTTACGGCTTTACCCACGTGTTCACTACAGGATTAAATACTACTGTTACAGTACAATATCTTTGTGCTGTATCTACAATCTACATCGCAATCTTATGATCTTTATCGCACGTTCAATATCTATTAAATGTTTCTACTATCCGTGATCAACACGTAGTCGTTAGTATATAAGATGCACCTTTGGATAATTATAACTAGACTATACTACAACTTTGTCTCATTTATACCTAATCATATACTGCCAAGAAGTTTGGCAAATTGGTGACCCCGACGAACGAATACGCAGCAAGAAACATGGCACAATCACCATGCAAGGCGAACATAAATCAGCAAGGAACACTTGAAGTAGCTGCTGGCACCTCGGTTTTATCTCGCATTCCGGAATTTTGGAAAGACCAACCAAGATTATGGTTCACGCAACTAGAAGCCATATTAGCACCACAGAAGCAAGGAGACGAATACAAATACTGTACAGTAATAGCAAAATTATCCAAGGAAGAAATACTACAAGTTAGTGACCTAATCACTTCACCACCGACTACAGATAAATATAAAAACATCAAGGAACGTTTAATTGATTGTTACGAAGAAACAGAACAGCGACAGTTTCAAAAATTAATATCAGAGACAGAACTCGGTGAACAAAAACCTTCGCAGTTATTACGTCAAATGCGAGTCCTCGGGAGAGGAAAAATCAGTGACGAAACAATTAAACTACTATGGTTCAGGCTTTTACCAACATCAGTTACTACGGTTCTAGCAGTTACGGAAGACATGGAAATTGACAAACTGAGCCAAATTGCAGACAAAATAATAATGAATTCAAAAGTAACCGAAATATCAGCTGTTAGCAACGACACTTCAAACGACAACAATACAGCATGCATTTAAGCCCAGCTAGCAAAATTACAGATAGATATTGACGCAATTCAGCAAGGTCAATATGGCTATCGACCCAGCACGCACAATCATTTCAAGAAACGTCAACAATTCCCGATTATGAGGCCGAGAACAAACTATAGAGGAGCAAATCGATTTTGTTACTACCACGAAAGATTAGGAAAATATGCAAGGAACTGCATTAAACCATGCGGTTGGAAACCAATGACTTACGTACGGAACCAGGGAAACGAATAAGAGCACAGACAACGGCGAAACTCTGTGCAATCCACCCATCCAATCGCCTCACCATTACCGACCGAAAAAGTGGTATGAAGTTTTTGATTGACACGGGCGCAAATATTTCAGTCATTAGCAAGCAACAGAGATATTCAATTTTACAAAATGAACAATACACACTATACGCTGCAAATGGGACTAAAATTAGGACTTACGGCGAGAAGACGCTTACCTTGAATTTAGGACTACAACGATGTTATAAATGGAATTTTATAATCGCCGATGTTACACAACCAATAATTGGAGCAGATTTTCTAGAGCACTATAAACTATTAGTCGACATAGCAGGTCGCAAACTTATCGACAAAGTTACAGAGCTGACAACGCATGTAACTTCAGAAAAAGCGACACAACAAACAATTCGTACTATCGCAGTGGGAACGAATTCACGTATTACGCAACTTTTAAACAAATACGAAGACATCACGAAAGAGTCCTCTCTACGCAATGCGCCCAAACATAAGATTGAACACCACATTATCACTACAGGACCACCCGTCGCAGCTCGGGCAAGACCATTACCTCCAGAAAAATACGACATAGCCAAAAAGGAATTTCAAAATATGATAGAGCTCGGAATTTGCCGACCGTCAGATAGCCCATGGGCAAGCCCATTACATATGGTAAAAAAGAAAAATGGCGAATGGAGACCGTGCGGAGACTATCGAATGCTCAATAGCACGACAGTACCGGACAAATACCCACTACCAAGATTAACTGACTTTACATACATATTAGAAAATAAGAAGATACTAAGCAAGATAGATATACGCAAAGCATACCACTGTATTCCTGTTAAAGATATAGAAAAAACAGCCATCATCACACCTTTCGGACTTTTTGAGTACTTAAGAATGCCTTTCGGATTACGCAATGCGGCACAAACATTTCAACGATTCATGGATTCCTTATTTAGAGATTTAAACTTCGTATTTATATTTGTAGACGACTGTCTCATCGCATCGGACAACGAAGATTTGCATTATCAGCATTTAGAAACGGTTTTCAAACGTTTACACGAGAATGGAATAACCATTAATCTCGAAAAATGCGAATTTCTCAGAAGGGAAATAGATTTCTTAGGTTATCATATAACGAGCCAAGGAATACAACCTACCGAAGAAAATTACAAAGCAATCATGGAATTTCCCAAACCGAAAACAATTCAAGAATTAAGACGATTTTTGGGCATGGTCAATTTCTACAGAAGTAATATTCCACGCGCAGCGGAAAATCAAAGAATTTTAAACGAATATCTACATGGTTCAAAAAAGAACGATAATTCACCTGTTCCTTGGACAACGGAAGCAGACAAAGCTTACGAAAAATGCAAGGAAAGCATGAAAAACGCAGTGTTAACAGCGCATCCTTCCCGCAACGCATCACTAGCGCTCATGACCGACGCTAGTGCTACTTGCGTTGGTGGAGTTTTACAACAAAAATCCGGACGCAATTGGGAACCATTAGGTTTTTTTTCACAAAAATTGAGCGAAACTCAACAAAAATATTCTACGTTTGACAGAGAGCTGTTAGGAATATACATGGCCGTCAAACATTTTCACAGATTAATCGAGGGAAGAGAATTTACAATATTTACGGATCACCGACCTTTGACATACGCATTCTCCCAAAAACCATCATCAAACGATACACCGCGACGGGTCCGGCAGTTAGATTTCATTTCACAATACAGTACCAACATTCAACACATAAGCGGACGTGACAATATTACCGCCGATGCCTTATCTCGAATAGAGGAAATATACGTGCCATCACCTATCGATTACGCTGAATTGGAAAAATGTCAATCAACAGATAATGAACTAAGTAAATTACGTGACAATAAAAGATTAAAATTCAAAAACATTACGCTTCCGGGTTCCACAATAAACATCACCTGCGACACGTCTACTGGAAAAAGCCGCCCCTACTTACCAAAGCAATTTCGCAAACAAATTTTCGATACCATTCATGGTATGAGCCATCCAGGAAAAAGAACTACGAGAAAAATGATAACCCAAAGGTATTTATGGCCGTATATGAACAAAGATATCAATAATTGGTGTAGATCATGTATAGCCTGCCAAAAATCAAAAATACAACGACATACGATATCACCTCCTGGTACATTTATGACAGCGCAACGTTTTGAACATTTACATATTGACATCGTCGGACCACTTCCGATTTCACAAGGGAAGAGATATTTAATCACAATCATAGATCGTTGTACGTCATGGCCCGAAATATTTCCGGTAGAAGATATAACTGCAGAAACAGTAGCCAAGACACTTTTCGAAGGATGGATTACTCGTTTTGGATGTCCATTGCGCATTACTACGGATCAAGGCCGACAGTTTGAATCAAGAATATTTGAGTCACTCTCACAATTTTTGGGAATACATAAAATTAGGACAACACCTTATCATCCGCAATCCAATGGAATGATAGAGAGATTTCATAGAACTTTAAAGGTGGCGTTAATGACAAGAGAATCCAACGAAAATTGGTTAAAAGAAATTCCAACAGTTTTACTCGGGTTGCGGAGTAGCTTGCGAGAAGACACAGGTTATAGTTCAGCAGAGATGACATATGGAACGCCAATACGACTCCCTGGAGGATTTTTTGAGTCATCAGCAGCACAGTTATCAACGTACGAAGAGTTTGTAAAACAAATTCAAAAGGACATCACACAAATGACATCAATTCCGAAAAGAAAAAACCACAACCAAGCTATATTTGTGCATCCCGAACTCAAAGAATGCTCACACGTATTTGTTCGGTGTGATAGAATTAAGAAAGCCCTGACACCGCCGTATGAAGGACCCTACCCAGTAATTAGTAAAACAGATAAAACATTTTGCATTAGAATTAGGGATAAAGAGACAGTGATATCAATTGATAGATTGAAACCAGCATTCATGATCAATGACGAATCAAACTACGTGCCAGATTCAAAGGATTTCTACAGACATTCACACACGTACACTACACGATCGGGACGTAAAGTAAAGCCAGTAGTACGTCTATAAAAAATCGCTGATATAAGCAAGCTATTCGTATATATATTAACATAGATCTTAACATATACCATTAATTCACAACTACTCGTAACAACAAGACATCTAAAATGGGAAATCAAAGTTCTAAGGACCAGATAACATACAATACGGACAGTTGCCTCAATCAAAACGAAGCGGACAAACTCCGTAACCTGATCCAGGAGGATTTACGGTGGACAAGAAATGTTGCAATGGGACAGATTATTTTAACAATCGGCGTGATCCTACTTTACGGCATAATGAAAACACTGGACAGAAGAATGAAGAGTTTAACGGAAAAAAATAATAAACACTCGTGCAACAGCTAAGTCAAAATTACATACGTCAGCAAATCACACCACAACAGGCGTCATCAAATTCCACCGCGTACAATAGCATTATTATTTATATACATCAGCAAATAACTAGTAAGGTCTAGGTCAACAAATCACACCACAACTGTACGTCAGCAAATCACACCACAACAGGCGTCATCAAATTCCACCGCGTACAATAGCATTATTATTTATATACATCAGCAAATAACTAGTAAGGTCTAGGTCAAATTTATATTGTAAACACTATTACCATAATAATATTTTTTTTTTAAAGGGGGGTGTACTGTTACAGTACAATATCTTTGTGCTGTATCTACAATCTACATCGCAATCTTATGATGTTTATCGCACGTTCAATATCTATTAAATGTTTCTACTATCCGTGATCAACACGTAGTCGTTAGTATATAAGATGCACCTTTGGATAATTATAACTAGACTATACTACAACTTTGTCTCATTTATACCTAATCATATACTGCCAAGAAGTTTGGCAAAACTACCATAAAAGGTAGACTATGTTCTTCCCCAGGATACAATCAATCTCATCGCCAAATTCCATCAAAATGGGTGCAGTAGTTAAAGCGTAACAAATCAATACCATTTATAAGTTTCTTTGTGTTTTCTTATCAACTCTTTCCCCTTTATTATTCCCAAGTCACTTGGGGTCGGCTTTCTCGTCTAACCGGATTTGACTGGATATCAGTTTTTACACGGAGAGACTGCCATCTGACCTCCGCAACCCGAAGGCTAACGATACTCTAAGGCTAGACTAGTGTCAGAATATAAGAGGACACTGACTTCCCAATAACGACTGCCATAGATGTTCATGGCAGCCGGGACCGACAGCTTAACGTGCTCTCCGAGGCACGGAGCAGGCAATAATTGTCAATCAATATGCACATAATTTCGAAAAGTCATATAACTTCCGAAAGTCAGAGGTGCGCGACGTGGGTTCGAACCCGAGACCCTCGCATTGCAGTCTGTTGGTCTCCCCACTGAGCTATGGCTGCTTAGTTTTTCTTATCAACTACCTATGTGAGTATATTTACAGGCCGACTGCCAGGAGACGCTGCCGAGGCGCGTCTGCCGGGAGTGCTTCTTCCGTCTCCTGGCAGCTGTGAACTTCAGGAACACGGCTCTACGGAGCCATGCACTGCTACACAACACCTTCAACTTAATATTAAGGTACGTAAGTTCACCCATCCGGTAACGATAGTAGGCCTACCCTGAAAATTTAATATCAAAGTTTCGGGCCGACTCTTCGTACCGTGAAACACGTTTATGCCGAAATTCGTCCTGAATTTCGATACGCAAGCTCTTGTATTATGTTCTCAACGAGTCACGTTTTTCACTTGATGTATGATTCGTTGGGCATCTATACGTGAAGCAAAACCTTTGTACTAGTGATGTGCCGGATAATTAAAATGTAGATCCGCAGATACGGATACGGATCATTGGCGTCAAGATCCGCGGATACGGATACGGATCTTAACTTTCTTACTCAATCGGTGTCGGTGCGCGTGACCTTAAGATTTAAGTTTTGTTATAAAAGTGATAACTTTCTATAATAAATTTTACAAAGATTTAAACTCAATTGATCTCATTATAAAGATATTTTAATTAATATTTGATGATAACTTCCTATACTATAGTAAGTGTTTAAAGATATATTAGATAGTTGATTTAGTTCGTTTAAGTTACGTGCAGTATTGTACCTATCGTATGTTAACTCACTACGATAAATGTTGATGCCAAATATTTTATTTTAAGAAATAAAAATTAGTTTGATTGAAATGTAATAGGTAATATTTTATTGCTACGTATAAATATAATCTATGTATAAAAAATTAATAAAGTAAAAGATCCATCAAAAATGTAACGGATACGGATATTTTTTCTCCCGCGGATATCCGCGGATACGGATACTGATATCCGGAACATCACTGCTTTGTACCCCTTTTTACTAAATTGCGCGGACGGAGGAGTATGAAATTTGGCACAGTTAAAGTTTATATGGAGAAGGAGTGGCGAATCCTAATATTTTTATAAAATATGCATTAGAAATACATTAAATTAATGAAAAAACACTACACGCACACAACCATACATTTGACACAAGCAGTCGAAGCGCGTAACTATGGTTATATATATCAATATATAATGACATAATAATATATCAGCAATATCTTACAGGCAAACTGGTCGAATTTCGAGCACTAGGCTACCGCTAGTTAGTATTATATTATTTTGATTGCGTGTCCGGCCTGTCCGGCTTTTAAAATATAACTTTATTTTACATTTGTCATGTTTTAATTTTCTCTCCACCCACTTCACCTTGTATCGCTAGCGCAAGCGAACAGACCAGCACTGTACTACTCTTAAAAAAAAATGGGGCTTTCTTTGGGGACTGCTGATAGAAATGGAAACTTTAATGCTTGATCATAAACACTTATTTATAAACCAAAAATAATTCAAAAATGGAAAGCGTTCGGTAACGAAGACGCGAGTTCCATGATTTTTGTTCACCCAAGAAGTGCTCAAAGCGCATTTATAAAGTTTACAAGTCAAAAAAGAATGCGCGGGTTGGGTGCTAGTTCCTGATACTCTCTTAGGGATCATTAAGGGGGTCAAAATTTCGTTATTTTTTGCGTAACCAAACCATTTCTGAGCACCATTTCTGAGATATTGTTAATATTCTAAAATAATTCTCATCAACAATTTGCATTTTGCAGGGACGGCGTATTGATTTAAGTAGTTGCTGCGCTGATTCCACGAGCTGAATATGTGGAGTTATATCACCACACGGGATAAAATGTCTTATACAAATAGTTGTTGCGAGTCTGGGTGTTTCCGTGTCCGTTGTTTGATTAATTGTAAAGTCTGAAATTGTCTTATAAAAGAAAAAGATAATGAATTTAATATAATTTATATGTAATTGTTTCTAGCCTTTAGCGCGAACCTATGCCGAACTCGATGTGTCCTCCAGCGCCAAGCTATAAATCATAACAGTTGAAAAATGTTGCTGTTTTTAAAATAAACAAAGGAAAATAAAAATACAAAAGTAGAGTTTTAGGCAATAGTCAAATTACGCACAAAATAAAACAAACTTTAACTTTTTATGTATTTTTTAAAATAAATGTTTCGATTAGACAATGTATTCTAATAAAGACGTGGCGTGGAGGGCACGGAAACGTTTGTCTTCTATACAAGACCGTCGCGCACAAAAGATTTGATGAAGAACGTATTCATAAATATAGGATTAGAAAAATCAGTAAGTATCGAATTTATGAAAAGATTGCTAAAAGCCGTTTGAAATTTAATCTAGTTGTGCAGGACTATACAAGCAAAAAATTATATATTTTCATTTGGCTTATGTTTAACTTATCACCAGATATAGTAATATAAAACCGTCAAAAATAGTAAATGATCACCAAATTGCACAGCAAAATATATTTAAAGTGATTAAAATAAGTCTACGGGTCCTATTTTTGGGTGGGTTTAAGAAGGAACCTAACATAACCTAACCCATCCGAGACGGAATGCAGTGATTTGAGGCATATAGGTGCTCGTTATGATATATTTTATTAAGCATATTTTGCTGCGCAATTACTATTTTTGGTGGTCATTATATTTAATCCCTTTTCATTTGACCAATAACCTCAGTTTTGGTCCAAGATACCTATTTCAAATTGATTTTTTATTTATTAATCAAACGGAAATTGTGTATCTGTTTATTATATTGAATTGAAATAGACTATACTTAGTTCAAATATTAGTAATAAATTATATAATTATTTAATAGTCTCGACTCTAAAAATCATTTAAACAAAAAGAAACATAAAATTTCTGGAATAGGTAACTTTAAATTATACTAAAAGTTATACAGCACCGATTCAGCAACTGCTTGTAGAAGAATAGAGATATATCGGACAAAGTAGCCCACGTTGCCAGCACTATTAAATAAGGCTGGCTGATTTATTTGATCTTTGTCCATTTCTGAACTTACCAGAACGTATTATATAGGTATACATTTATAGTTCATAATTATGACTGTGTAGTTAATAAATCTATGAAATACTTAAAAAATAATGATCTAATATAGATAATAGTATAGTGTTAAGTTAGCGTACATATTTGTATCAAATACTATGTAGTCTCAGTGTGATATTATTGTAAAGATTATTTAAAAAATTGTAGTTTCGATCTTAAAACTTTTGTTTAAGGAACTACCTATTGTAAATACGTCCCTATTTTATACTATGTAGTATTTATTGTTAAAAAACAAAAGGAATGTATATTTTGGAGTGAAACTTCTTTTTATTTGTATTAAATATATATATACCCTTCAGTGTTGTAATTTATTTGTGTATCCTAGAACTTTATTTATTAGGTACATAACCTGTGTAATTATTATTGTGGCTGATTGTCTTCTTACCATGGTAGTAGATATCACTATGACGTCGATACTAAACTAGCAAGTTTTACACGCAGTAACTAGTACAACTAGCTGTACTGCAAATCCCGCGATATTCCTTTGATGACCATGCGATATAACAAGCCAAATCATAAGGTGTCCGTCAACAGTGCCGGATTAAGCAAGCGCGGGGCCCGTAGCAAATTCTTTCGGGTAAGAGTGCTTGCATACGTCAGACCGACTGAAATTCTACACATTTATACGAGCGACTTTTTGTAGAACTTGTGCGTTTACCGTATGAAATTCGGTGTTTTATTTACGCCAAGGAAATAGTCGGTTACCGATTGTCTGACGTGTATTGTCTTAGTGGGAAAAGTTGTAACATTTCACGTTTTTGTGACATCAAGTAAATTCAATATACCACATCTTAAGTAATAAGTTAGATACACTAAAAAAAATAAGCTCAGGCAGACATGAGTGGGTTTAAATAGGCGGGGCCCCCTTTCGCGCGGGGCCCGTAGCAATTGCTATTCTTGCTACGTGGTTAATCCGGCACTGTCCACCAAGCTAGCATCAAGACCTTCAAATAGAGTGGTATTTTTGCAAAAATCTCTTTGGTTTCATTAATGTCGACATCAGTTTGAAAGTTAGGCCAACGTCTATTGGTTAAAGAACAATGGCCAATCCCCTAACATGCTTGTACCAAAAAAATCATAAGAAACGTAACTTATTGAAACATATCTCATCCTATTTGTTTATAAAAATATAAGTTAATTCGGACATCAGTATATTTTTAAAAATCCGGAGAAAGAAGTAATTTAGTAAGTAATGTCTTTTTGAGGTTATGAAGTTAGAAGTCGTTGTTATCATTTTAAATATCACAACACATAGGGAAGTACCTAATGAATCGATTTACAGCTGAATCAATTTTTCTTTTTAAAATATGGTGTTAAAAATGTTTAATATTAATGATGAGCATGAAATTGTATTAAAAGCTACTAGTTTACTAATATAAATTGTATGTATGTTTGATATCATGTGTTATAATTTATTACCGTTATGAAATAAAACAGATTAAACTAAGAAAAAAGACATGGACATCTCTAGTGATGACTTTTAGATGCGTTCAAATATATGTTGTTTCATACTACGTTCTGTTTAAAAATATACTTTTTTTGAAGACGTTTATCTAAAGACTTTTAAAAATAAAATATTGATATCGGATAATTACATGAACAATTTATCTACATGTTGGTGATATTCCTTCGTCGATAACAATTTCTGATATTTTCGGTACAAACTGGCCATTGTTCATTGTAAACCGCTCATATTAACGGTGGGCAAGGAAATTATACGCAATATCTCAAATTATTGTTTATATAGGAACCGAGATAACTGAATTAAACATTATAATGTGGACGAGATAGACAGACGGTATTATGGTAAGTTAATCGATTCCATATGGGTATAAACATGCCTTAGTCATTGTTTTGGATCAAACATCTTTTCAACTATGAAGGCTAGACGTAAGGAGAACCATTTTATATGGGGGATAAGTTGAAATAGTGTTTAGCTGCAGGCAGCTAATTATTATGGCAGTTCAAAAACTCACCACAGTAGCGTAGCGAGAAGTGATTATATTAATTTAGCAGTTGTAAACAAATTTATTATCTCTGGTGACTAGTGGTTGAGAAAATTGCGGTAGGTATATGAAACCTCAACTATTTTTATGTACTTAGTTCCATGAAATTTACTAAATATAACATATAAAACTGCTGACTGCTGCTGCCATAACCATAATATATTAAAAGTTAACAACAATTAAATCACTTCATGGTGTAGTTTATGTTAATTAAAAAAGTGTTTATATATAGCCTTCACTGTTATAAAACTTAAAATAATTGAATGAGTCTTAAAATTAACCCACTTGCTAACGTGGCGCCACCCTAATTTGACGCTTTTCGACGGACACTTTTTAGGGTTCCGTACCCAAGGGGTAAAACGGGACCCTATTACTAAGACTCCGCTGTCCGTCTGTCACCAGGCTGTATCTCATGAACCGTGATAGTTAGACAGTTGACATTTTCACAGATGATGTATTTCTGTTGCCGCTATACAAATACTAAAAAACAGAATAAAATAAATATTGAAGGGGGCTTCCATACAACAAACGTGATTTTTTTGCCGTTTTTATAGATAATGGTACGGAACCCTTCATGCGCGAGTCCGACTCGCACTTGGCCGGTTTTTTATACAGGGAGACGGTTCTCCTCAAATCTACCTTCCATGCTTTCAAGTAAGACTTCTCCATCGACACAACCATTTTGGTATCAGGTAAGCATTCTTACTTACTCTATCATAAGACGCGCAATTGTAGCACTACATCAGACGTTCCCAGACTTTTTTCTCATAGACCACTTTCAAAATTTAGCTGGTTCCCTGCAGCGAAATAATTTCATGCAAGTAAAAAATTTGATCAAATCTGTACGGGCTGGCCTTTTTTATTTTAGAAATTCTCGGTACTGAACCTCCCACGGTAGGCGGGCTGACCTTTTCTTTTTTTAGTAATTCTCAACCGAAAACTCGGAAAAACACTGGTACTGAATATGGAATATGCAAGTTTTTACAAGTAACAGTCGCTGAGCTTGTCGAACAGTCGGTGAAGTCAAGCCAACATTTTAGTTCTTCACTACCGAAAGCAAATAAATTTTCGTGGAACTTACGAACTGTAAACCCCTGTTTTTTTGTCACGCCAACGTAGACCCCCGTCGTGCCTCCCGTGGACCCCTGGGGGTCCACCTGGACCACTTTGGGAACTAATGCACTACATGTTTGTAGACCATGCGACCAACTAATTCACATTGTCTAACATACTATAATGTCTAACATAGGTAGGTACTATAAAATAGTGTGCTTTACCGCACCAAAATGTTGGTGCTTTAGAGAGTTGAAAGTATAAAAAACGAGATGGGTGTAAAAACCTAGATTTTGCTGCGGCAACGCACACTATAAAATCGGTATCCACTAGCCCAAAGACCCTCACTAATATTACAACCTTGCATTTGCAATATAGCAAGTCACGATTGGACGATAGACTTCACGATTGGACGTCAGACTTCACAATTGGAGGAACACTGACTCTCAAGATACAGGGTTATTACCTAGTTTGGGCGACAAGAGATCCTATACACATAAAAGTACATGGTAAATAGCTCAGTAATAATTTCATGTATTATGTACTAGCTGTAATTTTAAAGGGAAATAAATTATTTATTTACTTAAACATAAATAATTAAAAAAAGCAAAGATCATCCTCTATGGCTCAGGTAATACTTGAATGACACCTTAGGTAGTAAGTATGGTGTAATAAATAATAACAATAATTATATATATATCAAATAATTTATTGAAACTTCGCTAAATCTAAAATTAAAACTAAAATATTACATTCTTCGTAGCCTAGGTTCTTCCTTAGCTATCATAAAAAAAATCAACTTAAAGAACTCTAAATTATAAAATCAAATTAATAGAAGTAGGTATTCAAACTTTTCACACATTTTCCGCCAAGCCTACTTTGCTTGTAGATATAATGAACATAAACTGTAAATTAACAAAAATATATCTAAATTGTTTAAAAATATCAAAATAAATTAAATCATAAGCCGTCTACATCGTAGACCATTACCAAATCCGATGTTGTAGGTAATATAAAAATCTCAAACAATAATGAAAATTTAACTTAAAAAATAGCAACTAAGTACCCTACCCTAACAAAAATAAATAAAATCACAAGTCAAAATAAACTTTTTGAAAATAAATTTCTTGAACCGTTAAACATATAATTAAATTAAAAATAAAACATCAATATATGCAGCTTTTTGAAATTATAAGCGTTACGTATGTAAATACTTAGGTGTCCTTGAATAAAAATTATTTCAAAATTAAACAAATCATAAAATCTTAATAAAATATTGGAATTGAGTAAATTGAAACAAAGTAGTATCTATCCTATATCTAATCAAATCATTTAATTTTTCTCGGTAAAATAGAAGTAAATATGTAATAAATCACATCAAATTATTAAGAAAAAGTGAATACAAATTATGTAGTGTTAAGAAAATAGAGAAATATTAATATGTAATAAAATTATTATATTTATATACTACATAGGTAGGTAACAAAATAATATTCATACATACATATAGGCAATAGTGAGACCATTAGACTGCCACGCAGTGGTATCGAGTTCGATTCCAAGGCACGTACCTCTGACTTTTTGAAACTATGTGCTTGCTAAATGGTCAATTATTGCTCATTGAAATTAAACTACAACTTCTTATGAGAGTCAAGATGGCGGGTTACCTTAATGAATCGAGTAATAACATTTACCAAAAAAATGTACCTAAATTGTACTATTTAGTACCTCGGTTAAAAAAAACTGTACCTCCTTTAGAAGGAAACCACAGCTAAATTTAGGTACCTACAGCAGCCGTACTGAAGTCAATATGGCGGGTGTTCTATAGTATTTTATTAGTAATCGTTACATTACTAATAAAATATAATGACACCAAAAAAATGTACCTAAATTGTACTATTTAGTACCTCGGTTAAAAAAATATTTTACCTCCTTTAGAAGGAAACCACAGCTAAATTTAGGAACACCAGCCGTATTGACGTCAATATAGCGGCTGTTCTATATTTTATTATTTAACCATTTCTAATAAAATATACCTAATAACACCAAAAAAATTTACCTAAAAAGTACCTCAAGTAAAAAAATTACACACTTGATCAGTTCGTACTGAGAAATAAAACAACCGTGTCTTATGTCTAAGCAAACACGATAATTATCATGAAATATTGATATAGTTACATATACATCTATATTTTACGGATATTTTTAATTACGAATTATATGAACACGAATAGAAGCCCCGAGGTGAGACCAACAGACTGCAATGCAGTCTCACATTCGAATCCTGGGCGCGCACCAATGACTTTTCGAATGTTCAAAATTTATGTACTAATTTGTTAAATAATGATCGCTTGCTTCCGTACCTCAGAGAGCACGTTAAGCCGTTGGTCCCGGCTGTCATGAACACCTTTGACAGGCTTTACGGGGAAGTCAGTACCCTCATATATCCTGACATTAGTCTAATCAACCGAATGACGTTTCACCTTCTGGCCAGTAGCGATAGCCTAGTCGGGAGACCGATAGAGATGCTTGTTTGCCATCTTCGTTGAATAAAAAAAATAAAGAAAACGAAGCCTTAGCGACGCGACGCTTTGAAACACTTCATTGGTATGGTTTTTATGGAACAAAACATTCCTATTTGAAAACCATTTTTTTTGATCCGGTATGTTGTGCTTTAGTGCTTTTATTATGACTACTTTAGGATAATTCCTGTATCGCGGGAGTCTTTACAAACATATAAACGATGGACACAAAAATACACCCAGACTATACACAACTACATTTTTTTTTATCTTTATTTAAGAAGGAAAGAGGGCTTTATCATAGTCGATAATGTTGCCCGAGGTGGCGGAAAGGGAAAGAGAGGCGAACACCAGCCTCCCGGCCCGCAGTTGACGCACCGGGCGCCGAAGGGCGCTAAATGATCTCCGGCCCCCATGAACGCTGGCCTGGGACGACAGACTAAGGCAGTCTGACGTCCGTGCAGAAGCAGGCCTGAGACGGTGGCGCGTAGTGTTCCGCGCGCGCCTTTTAATGAAGTCAAAAATGTGACGAGACCGCCACTCATTGGATATACACAAGAAATTCATTCACTATACAACGAATGTTCTATATTTAAGTATTAACAGGAACAAATCATAAATGAGCCCTGCTTTATGTGACAAAGGATCTGATAATATAGTAACGTACTCGCACACGTTTAGGTTGTTAAAATTTAATTGTCGTCTTTGGTCCTCGCTTCGGACACATTCCATAAGAATATGATGAATGTCTTCAATCTGATTACATACACAACTACATATATTTTGTGAAATAGGTACATAAACGTTTGTCCCGTGTGGCGATCGAACCGACAACACTCGCCGCCGTGACAGCGGACTAGCGACCACTTAAATTACTAAGCCATCCGTGCAGTGTGAAAAGAAACGCCAAAGTACTTTTTAATGGGATTAAATATAATGATCATCAAAAATACTAATTGGTCAGCAAATATTGCACAGCATAACGAGCATCTATACGCCTCAAATCACTGCATTCCGTCTCGGAAGTGTTAGGTTAAGTTAGGTTCCTTTTTTTAAACCCACCCAATAATAGGAGTCCCGCGAAGCAAGGCTCCGTCGACTTAGTTTGATCTCTTTCATGTTTGCTGGCCATGAGTTGCTGATCAATTAGCTATTTCTGCTTACAGATTATATTTTTCTGCTCACAAAAATACCAATACTATGGCTAACCATTTAAATAACACCCCTTTTTAATACCTGCGTAAATTTAGGTTAGGTTATGTTAGTAACAGTAGATACTTTTTCCTAAATGAAAGGTACATTAATTTTTATAATGATCGGCCGAGTAGTTAAGGCGTGAAAGCGTAACAAACAGACAAACTTTTATTAGTTAGTTATCAGTAACATGCATTGGTATCTCTTCACAGAATTAACCTTTTAAGCGCTTAGCTAAATATCGATTGCCGTGCCCCTAGCGCCCGGCTACAAATCAATAAAATAATACCTACAATAATTAGGGAGGTGCAGAAATACAGAATTTTAAGTAAATGTTGAAAATCATATCTCAAATTCAAACCATTATTCAATAACGGTTTTAGTTGTACCACGCAGTTAATAGAACGAAAATAAAACAAAAGTATCGTGCATGTTCTCTGTCGCAGAAATACGACACGGGCGGTAGAGGCACGGACATATACTACCGTCCAAAAGTTTGGAATCACCCTAAGTTTCGTCGACAAAAACTATACCGCAATAAATCCATGAAAAAACGTATTGCTATTGGTGATTAGTATTTTTACGACCGTACTAACAATAACATTTAACAAAAACACTAATTTCTTAGCAACTGTCCATTGTTTTCAAAAAAGAGCGACACACGTATTTTATGGCCACTCAAGTAGCGACACCGCCGTTTGAAGATTTCTTAGAATTGGCGATTTTAAGCATTGTTGTAGTAATGAGTAGTGTCTAATCTTTGGAATATAGGTGTATTATTGCAAAAATTATCAGTTTAGAGTTCAGTGTGATTTATGACGTTCATGTGATAGTTACAAAAGTTCGCAAGCTCATAAAATGGCAAAAAGGAAACAGATTTCGCTTGAACAGCGAAGTGCTATCTGTACTTTGAGCGAAGAAGGCTATTCTATGCGCCAAATCGCAGAAAAGGCCGGTGTTTCATACAAAGGTGTACATTATACTCTTGTACGAAAAAAGGCTACTGGAGGAAATCAAGACCGGAAGAGATCTGGACGTCCCAAATCTACGAAAAAGCAGGAAGATAACTACGTTGTAACCGTTATCGAAACGAAATCGACGTTTAACTGCACCTCAAATTGCCGCTACTTTAAATGAAAGCCGAGAAAAGCCAGTTTCAATAATAACTGTAAAAAGGCGTTTGCTAGCTGCTTGTCTAAGAGGATGTGTAGCAGCCAAAAAACCCAGATTGACTAGTGTTCATAAAAGAAAAAGACTGGAGTGGGCCAAAATACATAAAAACTGGACGGTAGAAGACTGGAAAAAAGTCCTTTGGACGGATGAGTCCAAATTTCAAATTTTTGGATCTAATAGACGAGTTTTTGTGCGCCGATCAAAAGAGGAGCGGGCTTTAGAAGCGTGTACTGTGCAGACTGTTAAGCACGGCGGTGGTAGTGTGATGGTTTGGGAATGCTTTGGTAATAATAAACCCGGCCATCTGATAAAAATCACCGGGAACTGAATAAAGAAGGCTATCTGAAAATACTTGAAGAAAATGCCATTCCCTCTGGAATTAATATGATCGGTCGAAATGTTGTTTTTCAACAAGATAATGACCCTAAGCATTCATCCAAATTATGCCAGGAGTTCTTAGAGCAAAAACCAAGTGAATAAGTTTTGCTAATTATGAAGTGGCCCTCACAATCGCCAGATTTGTCTCCGATTGAATTAGTATGGGATGAACTGGATAGAAAAGTGAAGAACCGGTGTCCATCGAGCTCAGAACAGTTGTGGGAATATTTACAGAGCGAATGGAAGTCACTGGACTCCGAATACTTCAATAAATTAATCAAAAGAATGAGTAAAATTTGTGAACAAGTAATTAAGAATAAGGGTGGCCATTTTGACGAAGCCAAAATTTAACGAAGACTGTATATTTTTGTTATTATTTGTACTGATTATATTTAACTGAATGCTAATCTAAGGTTTGATTAAGATTTAAGTGTGATAAAGTATACTTTACACATATTATAGTTGTTTTAATTAAAATTACCCTAGTGATTCCAAACTTTTGGACGGTAGTGTATGTGTCGCATAAATGCGACACAAGCCGTAAAAGGTTAAACATTCTTTTATCTAATTGTTTATGCCATCGATATATCAGTAGATTCAAATTAAGTTGTAATTATAATATAATATTCTATCACATACACACAACACCATCTAGCCCAAACTAAGCAGAGCTTGTACTATGGGTACTAGACAATGGATAAACAGTGGTTAGTGTAACCGACTGCCACGCCTGAGGTCGCAGGTTCGATTCCCGCACAAGTCAAACATTTGTGTGCATGAACATGGATGTTTGTCTTGGTCTGGGTGTTTCTATGTATAATATGTATGTATTTACAAAATAAAAAGTATATACATTGTCTAGTATCTATAGTACAAGCTCTGCTTAGTTTGGGCTAGATGGTGTTGTGTGTATGTGGTAGAATATTAGTAGGTACATATTGCCGTTGAGGGCACGATTCCAGAGACCTAAGCACTATGACATTAAGTGAACAAGTTTACAAAAGCTTTTTACCTCTTTGCCCGACCTCTGTCTCGAATCCGAAACCTGCATAGCATATACAACCATTACGTCACCGAGATATTATAATTCTTAAATTTTTGGCTTTTTAACGTCGTCTTCAATATAAATTTCGACTATAATGTTAGATCTTACACTCAGGGCCTGTCCTACTACCTCGAAATAGCATTTATCTATAAGATAAAAGTCTCGCCATCTCTTTTCTTTAACCTAACAAGACTGAGACGGTATGCGATTAATCTTTCGGATAACTTTTCTTGATAGTGGTGCCAATTCTGTTGTCACAAAATTCTCTAAACTTGACTAAAAATCACAAAAATTTTTTTTAGTCCTGTCACTTTTAACGATTTCAGAATACGATATGTCATTTGACAGGACTAAACTGAATTTTAGTGATTTTTAGTTAAGCTTAGAGAATTTTGTGACAACAGAATGGGCACCAGTGTGAAACTGGCCATCAAAGTTTTCTCTTAACAGTATAATTAGTAACGACATATAATTTATATAAGTCAGATGAATACAAATGTGCGATTTTAAATTGAGTAGGTACGCTTATCACTAAAATATTTAATACAAATATGTAGCTTTATATGGTGTCTCACCAGTGTGTATACGTATATGAGTATCTAAACTTGACTTTTGACTAAAACATTTATTACAAATATCACATTTATATGGTTTCTCACCAGTGTGTATACGTATATGTGTATCTAAACTTGACTTTTGACTAAAACATTTATTACAAATATCACATTTATATGGTTTCTCACCAGTGTGTATACGTATATGTGTATCTAAAACATGCTTTAGACTAAAACATTTATTACAAATATCACATTTATATGGTTTCTCACCAGTGTGTATACGTATATGTGTATCTAAATCACCCTTTTGAGTGAAACATTTATTACAAATATCACATTTATATGGTTTCTCACCAGTGTGTATACGTATATGTGTATCTAAACTATCCTTGCGACTAAAACATTTATTACAAATATCACATTTATATGGTTTCTCACCAGTGTGTATACGTATATGTGTATCTAAACTTGACTTTTGACTAAAACATTTATTACAAATATCACATTTATATGGTTTCTCACCAGTGTGTATACGTATATGTGTATCTAAATCACCCTTTTGAGTGAAACATTTATTACAAATATCACATTTATATGGTTTCTCACCAGTGTGTATACGTATATGTCTATCTAAATTACTCTTACCACTAAAACATTTATTACAAATATCACATTTATATGGTTTCTCACCAGTGTGTATACGTATATGTGCATCTAAATGACTCTTACCACTAAAACATTTGTTACAAATATCACATTTATATGGTTTCTCACCAGTGTGTATACGTATATGTGCATCTAAATGACTCTTACCACTAAAACATTTGTTACAAATATCACATTTAGATCGCCTATCACCAGTGTGTACTCGAACATGTGCATGTAAATAACTCTTGGTAGTGAAGTGTTTGTGACAAACATCACATGTGTAGGGTTTAACTCGACCACACACACTACTGTTAATATTTAGTTCACCGCACACTATACCGTTACGTGACTGTGCGTGAACACTGTCACGTGACTGTGCGTGAACACTGTCACGTGACTCTGCGTGAACACTGTCTCGTGACTGTGCGTGAACACTGTCACGTGACTGTGCGTGAACACTGTCACGTGACTGTGCGTGAACACTGTCACGTGACTGTGCGTGAACACTGTCACGTGACTGTGCGTGGACACTGTCACGTGACTCTGCGTGAACACTGTCACGTGACTCTGCGTGAACACTGTCACGTGACTGTGCGTGAACACTGTCACGTGACTCTGCGTGAACACTGTCACGTGACTCTGCGTGAACACTGTCACGTGACTGTGCGTGAACATTATCACGGAACAGTAGGTGAATATTGTCACATGACTGTGCGTGAATGTTGTTGTCACATGGCTGTGCGTGAATGTTGTTGTCACGTGACTGTGTGTGAATGTTGTTGTCACGTGACTGTGCGTAAATGTTGCTGTCATGTGACTCTGCGTGAACACTGTCACGTGACTGTGCGTGAACACTGTCACGTGACTGTGCGCGCAAGTTGTTGTCACATGACAGTGCGTGAACATTGTCACGTGACTGTATCCTATTATTTGCTCTACATTTTTTACTGTTAACATCTACTTTAGGACAATTATCTACATGTTTAGTGTTCGGTTTGTGTGTAGCACTTACTTTTTTAGTTATTTTGATTTCCTTTACCTTTGTAACTGCCCGTTCACATTTCTTATGTTTACTTGAAACAGTATCTTCGGCATTCGGCTTCTTTGTAGCTAGTTTAGGTTTCTTAGGAACAGGGGCACCTACATAGTGTTGTGAGGGACGGACAGAGGATTAGACATAGGAAGGAAAGGTACCAATAAATCACCTATGTTATGGTCTTTTGTAGCATCCAAATGAACTAAACACAACGCGATAGCGGAGGTAATGTCGCGACACTATTGCGTATATAATATATTCATAGTTGCGTACGTAAGTTCTATTTTACTCTTTATACGTCGCCAAACTGTTGAGTATATGGTTAGGTATGATTGCCCGGATTTCTATTTTTTTATTTTGCTCGTCAAAATGACCACACTCCGCCTGATGGTAAGCAGTCGTGTGGTCTAAGAGCAGTGGCCTCCACACCGTCCTCATAGCAGCCGAGACGATGTTGAGGTCTCTACTTTAACGGCCTGAGAAGATGCTTTTTCACGCCCCGCTTAAAGAACCCAGGATTGAAGGAAGAAGGAAACACGTGCCTTGGCAGAGAATTCCATGCCTTGGTCGTTCGGCAGAGGTATGAGGACCCAAACTTTTTGGTACGCGCTCTAATCGACTCTACCGTGTAAGGATGGCATCTGAGCCCAGCACGCGTTGTTCTGGATAGGAAAGGAGAGGGCGGGATAAGGTGGAATAACTCTTCAGAGCACTCCCCGTGGTATATTCTGTAGAAACATGCCAATGAGGCAATGTCCCTACGGAGTTGCAGAGGTTCCAGTGAACTCGTGACCTCTGGATCTCCGATGATACGGACAGCCCGCCGCTGTAACCGGTCGAGAGCGTCCAGCAAGTACTGCGCGGAGCCATCCCAAAGATGAGAACAGTACTCCACGCAAGGGCGCACTTGTGCCTTATACAATAGGCACAGTTGTCCAGGCGTGAAGAACCGCCTCACCCTGTTCAGAACTCCGAGTTTTTGCGAAGCTTGCTTAATGACGCGGTTTTCTGATTAAGGGAGCGGCAAAGATCCATACCTAAGATGGAGAGGCTGTCACGTATCACCAGTGGAGTGTTCTTCAGAGAAGGGAGGGGAAGGAACGGAGACTTTTTTGTTGAGAACGCGCATGCCTGGGTCTTCTTGGCGTTGAACTCGACCAAGTTCTTGGCACCCCATTCATAGATGCGGTCCAAGGTCTGGTCAAGTTCAACGACAAGATTCTGCCTTTTCCCCTCAACCTCAGCCTGTTTGGCCCCAGGATGTCCGAGATATCGCCTATGCACGGTACTGTCGTCCGCATAACAATGTATGTTGCCGAGATTCAACATATCATCGTAGGGGATAAGACAGAACCCTGAGGCACTCCTGCATTGACCTGCATAAATTTGGAAGTGCGACCGTCGCAAAGGACCCGAATACGACGCTTCTGCAGGAAACTTGCAATCCAGGTGCACAGTTGAGGGGGCAAGCCATAGGCCGGAAGCTTGGAAAGAAGAGACCGGTGCCAGACTCTGTCGAAAGCTTTGGCTATGTCAAGGCTGATAGCTAAAGACTCGCCGTGCTTATCCATAGCCTCACCCCAGAGGTGCGTGACGAACGCTAGAAGATCACCCGTTGATTGTTTAGCCCGAAAGCCGTATTGGCGATCATTGATCAACGATTGATCCTCCAGGTAGCGGACAATTTGGGTGTTTATGATTCGCTCGAACACCTTGGAGAGCACCGAGGTGATAGCTATGGGTCGATAGTTGCTTGGCTCAGAACGGTCCCCCTTTTTGGGAATCGGTTGAACGTTCGCTTCCTTCCAAGCCTCAGGCACAATGCCTGCGGCGTAAGACGTCCGGTAAGCGTCCGGACGCGCGTAAGCGTGGGAGACAACTCCGCTGCACATTTTTTAAGGACCACAGCTGGGATGCCGTCAGGTCCACTGGCTTTCCGAACATCGAGAGACTGCAGTATCGCACGAACGGTTCGTTGCCTGATACATATATCAGGCATGGTGTAGCCGCAGTTGGCAATGTTAGGCAGCTGCGAACCGCAGTCATCGATTCGGGAGTTGGCCGCAAAGAGATTTGCAAGCAGATCTGCTTTCTCATGCGGCCGATGAGCCAGTGATCCATTCGGATACCTCAGAGGGGGCAGCAAGGTCTGGGAGAAGTTGGACTGCACGGCTTTGGCTAGGCGCCAATAGCTACGACTGCCCGTAGGACGCGCCATGAGTTCCTGGCCGAACCGTGCGACGCGCTGGGCATCTGCTCTTAAGTATGCCCTCTTGCAGACCTTTGTGGCTTGGTTGAACGCTGCCTTCAGGTGATCCACGTTAGGGTCGTGAAGAGTGCGAGCCCTGTTCCAAGCGCGGTACGCTGTCTGTTCTCGTTCAACAGCATCAGCGTATTCACGACCGAACCAGGGCCTTTTCCTGCCGCCGCTCGTGACATCGCTGTATGGAATATAATATTCCATACCCAGGATGATTTCACCAGCGACAGCAGTAGCGCTCTCTGATGGATCCCTGTTCTCAAAGCAGCGTTGAGCCCAAGGGATGGATGCGAAGTACTCCCGCATTCCATCCCAGTCTGCCGACGAGTAGTGCCACAGTCGTCGTCTTGCCTCCTCGGGTCGTGGGGGCGTAACAACAACAGCTGTGGCACAAACCAGACAGTGGTCTGAGGTGCCCAGAGGAGCACGAATCGACACACTGTACCGCTTCGGGTTACTCGTCAGCAGCAGATCGAGCAGAGAGGGCGTCTGACCTGCAATGTCTGCTATCCGGGTGGGCTGGAGTACCAGTTGAGACAGGTCATGCGTGAGAGCGAACGCATGGGCAGTTCGTCCCGCGTGGTCTGTTTTGGGAGAACCCAACCAGGTCTCATGGTGGGCATTGAAATCTCCCAAGAACACCAACTCAGCGTTCGGAAACCGCTCCTGCGCGTCGTCTGCCGCCTGACTCAGGTAATTGAAGAGTCGAGTTGTCTCAGCGTCTCCTGAATGGGATCGGTAGAGGCACATGTAGATTTCGCTGAAAGAGCCATGATCTACGTGTACCCAAAGGACAGACAAGGAAGGGTCCTCTATGCATTGTAGACGGCGACAGCAAATATCCGCCCTAACAAACAAGCATACCCCGGCTTTCGCGAGGAAATACTCCTCTAGCACGTAGCCGGGATATTGCAGAAAGTTCGTGTCTGCAGGACGGCGTATTTGTGTCTCCGTTAGAAAAAGCATTGCCGGCCGAGCCGTCTCCAGGTGGTGATGGACGGCATTAAGGTTAGCGTGGAGTCCTCTGATGTTAATAAACTCCACGACACAGGAAGCAGCAGTGGGGTTACGGCGATTGGCTGCTGTTGAACGACAATGCTTTGTTCGTACTGCCATAGAGTGAAAGGAAGGGGAAACTTGAAAAAAAAAAAGGCGGCTATTCTCGCAGCAAAGTGGGGCAAGGCGCAGAGCAAGTTTTGTCATATAACTGTATGGTATGGCGATAGCCGATCCGACGGACGGAAGGACCCCACCCCCGTACCCGAATGTGGTCGCCGGGGCCCACCCTCCGGTCACCATCCGGCACGACGAGCCACCTCGAGATTATGCGCGGCATGATAAGGCAGCCAACCTAGTTAGTTAGACTCGGTTAGGCCTCTGGACTATACCGCGGGCGGCCAGCAGAGCACCGTTTCTACGGCTCTCCCTGGCCGCCGGGTCGACTCGCGCCACCCACACAATGACTCTACGGATACTCTGCAGGTCCCTCATAAGCTGCGAGTATCGTCACCTCATGCTTAGGCCTACGGCGCTCTCATTCACCGAACGAAACACAGCAGTGAAACACTGTTGTTTCACGTCGATTTTCTGTGAGAGGGTAGTACTTCCCCGGTCGAGCCGGCCCATTCCTGCTGTAACCAGCTTGGCTCTACTACCTGAAAGTGAGTGTACTTTTAATCCAAATTTTTTATTTGTTCCAAATGTTCCGTAATGATGTCCCTGCTAAAGCAAAGCTTAAGTGAACAAATGGCTCTTTGAATAGATTTCACTTGTGGATTGACGACAAGGTTGCCGATCACTGGAATAATTATTCATGATGGGTAGGATTTTTTTACCACCGGTATTTACTATAGTCATTGCTCTGTCAAGTTTAAGCGGTTCTTAGGTGAAGACTTAGGCTGAGGCTACATTAGTCTGCGACACGACCTGCGATACGTAGGCGATAAAAATAAATAGTTCATATTCACGTTTATGGCTACACCGTACGCCATGTATCGCTATTAATCTTTGATTTGTTTATGCGATAGAAACAGCATTAGTGTAATCACGGCATCGGCTACTTCAACTTGTCAGCGCAATTGAAGCGAATTCATTAAAAAATTTCGCTTATAATGTAGCCATACTTTGTTTATATCGTTTCGCTTTCACAGTCGCATCGCGAATCGCTGCCTACTGTAGCCTCAGCCTTAATTGTAAATCATTGTGTATCTGAATGTTTAGTGTATATATGACATGAACTACTAAAATTAATTACTATTTTGTTATTAATTTACTGAGCTTAAGGTGTAGGGTGTCAAATACGTACCGAACTTGCTGGCGTAGCCGCGCGGCGCGTTGTAGGCGGCGAGGTCGACGCGCAGAATGTTCGCGAACTCACTGCCGTAGAACACCAGCAGCTCCGTAAAGCGCGGAATGATCTTGATCGTCCTGCGATGTTCAGCGTTCAATATATATGTACGTACGTTATATAGCACACGATGCGCGGTAGGCAGAGAGGCAGGCACCTGTAATAGAGCTGGCCGCGGTACTGGTACGCGACGAGATTCTGCTCGGGCCAGTGGCGCGCGCAGTTGACGTAGCGCATCCAATTGGAGCGCTGCGGGTCCGCCGCGTCCAGCACGTGCGCGCGCCTGTTGTCCGCATCGTATATCTGCACACGCGAGACTCACTGTGACACCAGAATACATATGTGTGTGTGTGTGTGTGTGTGTGTTTGAGAGCACACATCACCTGCCAGCAGTACATCGAGTCGACGGAGTGCGCGCGCTGTCCGCGGTACGGCCCGAAGCGCACGCCGCGCGGCAGCGTCAGGGTGCTGAACACGCCGATGCCCGCGCCTGGTGACGTCACATACATTTCATTTTTATTTTATTGTAACATTTTGGGAAAACACAGCTAAAATACATTATTAACATCTATATATTAATACGTGAAGCGAAAACTTTGGATCCCTTTTTACGAAAATAGGGCGGACGGAGGAGTATGATATTTCGCACACTTATAGTTTATACAGAGAAGAAGTGACGAATGCTAATATTTTTTTTTAATTATGCGTAATAATACATTAAATTTATGAAAAAACACTACACGCACACAACCATGCATTTAACACACGCAGTCGAAGCGCGTATCCACAGAAATCGCGTAACTATGGTTACATATATCAATATATAATGACATATATCAGCAATATCTTACAGCCAAACTTTGGTCCAATTTCGAGCACTAGGCGACCGCTAGTAATAATTATAAGGTGAAGGCCAATTAAAAGTTTTCACTGATAAAATATATGACCCTGAATATAGTTACACTCAAAAGTAGACATTTTGTGATATCACTCTTTATATCAAGAACTCGGTACACAATTGTTTTTTAATTTAGTGACACTAGTAAAGAAAATGTCTATATCAACACTCCGGCATGCCGAATTGTACATGCGACTCGCTCTGATTAAATATGAGTTTTGTCTGTAATTAGAGTCTACTGCAGGAACATGTAGCAGGTTAAATGTCGTAGATGTGCTGACGGGACACTTAAAGCCATTTTGCTTACCAGTTCTAACGAGCCGACCGCTCCTTTCATAATCAGTACATAGTATAAAACAAAGTCGCTTCCCGCTGTCTGAATGTCCCTATGTATGCTTAGATCTTTCAAACTACGCAACGGATTTTGATGCGATTTTTTTTAATAGATAGAGTGATTCAAGAGGAAGGTTTATATGTATAATATAGTAGAGAAACACTGATAATTTTAGAGGTTTCTAATGTGATGTCGTAAATAAACACATTTTTTTGCGCTTACATTGCAAACGCTGGCTGAACCCTACGAGATAGATCAAAATAATGTACTACAGTATTGTACACCTTAAAAAGGTCTACAAAAAAGTCCGCGATGGTATATGTTTATCTCTTAGGGATAACCCACAATAACCATTTTTTATGCTTTACTTTTTACGAGATATAATGGCTTATTTACGAAGCGATTTTAAGCAATACAGTATTAATCCTTATCCAATTAAGTAACTTGAATACATTGTGCTTTTAATATAAATCAATATGGCCCTTTACAGCAAGTAATTTCAATTAATATTTTCGAAGATATTACAGACTAGCTTTTGCGCGCGGCTCCGCCCACGTGGTACCTACATCAATAAAAAGTTTATGTCCTTCCCCAGGTTTTAAACTATATCTGTACCAAATTTCATCTAAATCTGTTGAGTGGTTTAGCCGTGAAAAGGTAACAGGCAGACAGACAGAGCTACTTTCGAATTGTCTAATGACAAAAAAGCTGTGAACGTTGTATATAAAGACATTCTGTAGTATATTTAGTATCAGCATTAAAATAACATAAAATCTTGGTGAGGTGTTGTTTTTTTTTTTCTTATAAATATGTTGCAGCCTTTTGTCCAAATATGTTCGTATCCCCCTTCTTTTGCTTGAATTTGGTATATATGTACTCGAGCGGAGGTCACAAGTGCAGGGGGAGGTACCTGGTATGATGGAGGGCGCGAGGTGCAGGAACACGTGCGGGACGGTGAGCGCCGCGCGCGGCACCACGGCCGGGACGCCGAGCTTCGACGATGGCTGAGGACGGGACAGTTAGTCACAGGACACGCTTTATGGGTAATGCGATAATGTATATTTATAGTTCATAAGATAGACAACAGACTGACCTTGTCATCCGGTATCACTAACAGCGGACCGTGTATGGCGCAGTACTCGAACACATAGTCGGCACACTCCTCGCAGACTGGGACACAGGTGAAAAGATTGTGTGAGTAGTGTTTTGAGGTCATTGCAACGCGCTTGTAAAACCTTGAGAGGTTAAGAAGTTACACATATACCAGGGATGTCGCGGATGCCGATATTTTGACATCCGGATATCCGCGGATGCGGATACGGATATATAAAGGCTCACATCCGCAAATGCGGATTTCGAAATCGATGCGGCAGTTCCGCAATTGCGGATGCGGATGTTGACGAAAATTGCGCAAAAGCTACGTACCTAATACTACCTTTGCAGGTTCAAGCCTGTTTTGCAAAGATTCATAAAAGCTATACCATTTTCTGGTGTTTCTTGATTCTTATCATCACTTGAAGAATCATCGCGGCATTCATCAGCCCACCCATTTTCTTTCTTGTCGCAACCTGCGCTATATCTGGATCCGCATTAACATCTGCGTTGATTATTGCGAATGTGAATGCTGATGTCTAAATCGATGTGGAAGCTCCGCAAAATGCGGATGCGGATGCGAATACTCGTATCATCCCTAATATATACTGTACGGTCTCACTACCGTACATTGCTGCCTACACCACAAGTTGCAAGGCGCGTGTAGCTGCGCGCTCAGCATTTATCGTGTGCTACTTACTATAAATTAGCGATACAACAAAATGTATGGACTCAGTTGAACGTTAACAAACATATTATATAAACTAACTTTACGAGTGCATTAAGAGAAAGAATTAGTCTTATTTTTACTGTAACTTGTCTACTTATACTTTAAATAAAGTATTCACGTTATAATTCTTTTCTCTACTACTTCAACATCTTATTATAGTGTGCGGAGTTACTAACTAAACATCCCGTACATTAAATGGTCCTTCGAGTTTAAATTGTTTGGGTAAGTGTATTTCTTGCTATAACAGCGAATCGGCTTTTCTGGCCTTCCACAAGCGGATCCCACCAGATAAGTTGAGAAGGCGCGCATACTGTAGCGGAAGTACAAGTGCCCTGAACAGACACCTTTAAAGAACCAAGCACTAACAACTGCGTCCAAGAACATCAACTACTACTAGACTACAACTACTACTACTCATATTGCCCGAGCTACAACGTGAACTGCGAGTGGTTCGAAGCAACAAGGGAACTAACTGGGACACAACTACGTGTTCATTACAGCATCTTCAACAGCGTATTCCAGCTAACTAGTCGAGCTTAAAGTCACAAAAATGAGTGACATTACTGCACAGACTGAAGTTTTCGAGTCAATCAAGCGTCTTTGTAGTAACTATCAAAAGGACAGTGTGACTCGGAAAAACAAGGAATACTTAACTCAAAGATTGGTAACATTGGACAATCTTTGGCAAGACTTCACGAGCAGACACCAAAAACTCGTGGAAAAGGAGGACAAAGGAATCCAGTATTTCACAGGAAATATCTACGAAAAAACAAAACATCTTTATGATGCTACAAGAATTGACATCCTACAACGTTTGTTGGCGTCAGAAGGAAAACAAGCAGATGTTGTCATCCCACATTCTCAGGGAAGTGACACTAAAACCAAGGAGCTCCTGGAGCGTCAAGAATGTCACCTGAAAGCCCTGGAACGAGCAATGTCAAAAATTGATATTGACAACATAACGGAGAAATGGGAACTGGAAGATCATTTGGGTGTCCTGAAAAACAAATGGGAACTCGTAGAAAAATGTCACTGGGAGTTAGAAGCCATTTTGAAAGGTTCAAACGAAGTATACAACGATTTGTTTGCCAATAAAGAACGCCAGTACGATATTATGAAAAGGTCTCTCAACGCAAAAATATGGGCCAACGCTCATTATCAAAAATCAGCACCAAGGATTCAATTACCTGAGTTCACTGGTAACTACAATCAGTGGCTCACATTCAAAGAGATGTTTTTGGAAACAATACATAATAATACAGTTTTTTCAAAATCACAGAAAATGCAGCATCTAAAATCTAAGCTGAAAGGAGAAGCTGAAAGACTAGTCCAACACTTAGTCAGCGCAGAAAATTATGAAGCTTGTTGGGACATTCTCACTCAGCGATATGATAACAAAAGACTGCAATTTACCAACTTAATGAATATCTTAATGCATTTACCTACTATTCAGCACCCTAACGCATCGGTGCTTAAGAAAATGCATGATGTGATTAACGAATGTATCAATAGCATGCAGAACATCGGCCTTAATATAATAAGTGCGGGTCCGATTATTGTATACTTAATGGCACAAAAATTAGACACGACATCTCAATCAGAATATACACGCGAACTACAGAACCAAAAAGAAGTGCCTAATTTGGAAGAATTCCTTGCATTCTTGGAGAAAAAGTTCATGGCATTAGAAGCAGCGAAAGGATATCAAAAGGATTTTTCGAATCAACTAAAACAGACTTTTAATAACAAGATAAAAGGAGGTCCTAGTAAACAGACATCGGAAAATAACAAAAGAGATGTTTTTTCAAGAATATATCACACATCATTCGGTAAATGTTTATTGTGCAAAGGCCCTCACCTGCTTATGCAATGTCCTAAGTTCAACGACATGGACACACGTGATAGGAATGACACAGTGAAGAAATTACAAGTGTGCAAAAACTGCTTGTATAAACATAATAATGCAGAATGCACGTCAAACAAAACTTGCAGAGAATGCAATAAACCACATCATACGTTACTACATTACACAACGCAAAAAATAACTTCAAGATTTAGCACAGCCAATACGGGTCAACGCTCTCAAACACGTGATCATCAAACAGCATCTTCTACTGACCAACATAGCACATATCATCTGTCGAACCCCAACCTGACGGAAGTTTTACTAACTACAGTCGAGCTTCAAGTAAAAACTTCGAAAGGTGATTTCATAACTTTGCGGGCCTTATTAGACCAAGGGTCTCAGATAAATCTAATTTCGGAAAACGCAGCTCAACGACTGAAACTACCTAGAAAAAGGCTAAACGCAACAATTTCGGGCGTAGGAACAGTTTCAGGTGACTGCAAGGGACGGCTAGAGTTGGAGTGTAAATCGTGTTGTACTGACTTTACGTTCCTAACAAGCGCTCTAATCATTAAACGAATTACAAACAACTTACCAATCAAATCTTTCGAAAAAAGCGACTGGCCCCATATACAGGGATTGAAACTAGGCGACCCTGACTTCAATATATCACGGAACGTGGATTTACTACTTGGAGCAGACATCTACTCTCAAGTATTATTAGAAGGCGTCCTTAAAGGGGACACTCAAATGCCGATAGCCCAGCAAACACAACTCGGCTGGATTCTATGCGGCAAGTTGACAACTTTCAACTGCCATGTAGCATTGGTTGATCTTGACGATTTGAAGAAGTTTTGGGAGACAGAGGATATTATACAAAATGATGGAGACTCTTCCAAGGACGACTGGTGCGAGGCTTATTACAAAAAAAACTACCGAAAGGACTTCCGAAGGAAAGTATGTCGTGAAAATGCCTTTAGTACCGGGTTATGAAGAAAAACTGGGAAAATCGAAACCAATTGCAATCTCTCAGTTTATGCAGCTTGAAAGAAAATTTGAGAAAAATGCCAAACTTGCATTAATGTACAAGGATTTCATACAGGAATATATTGAATTAGGTCATATGAAACCTACGAACTCGACATCAAATTTTCAACATTTCTTACCGCATCACGGAGTACTGAGAGAACACTCAACAACAACAAAGTTAAGAGCCGTCTTTAATGCGTCGCAAAGAACCACCGGCGGCTGTAGTCTTAATGATGTGATGGACAAGGGTCCTAATCTGCAAAAGGACATTCAGGCCTTAATCATACAGTGGCGTAGTTATAAATATGTCTACACTGCAGATATATAAAAAATGTACCGTTGCATATGGTTACATCCCGAACAACAACCACTCCAGAACATTATATGGCGCAACAAACCAACTGACAACCTGCAGACGTATCAACTATGCACATTGACATATGGTACAAAAAGTGCACCTTGGCTGGCGATGCGAACGCTGAAACAATTGGCGTTAGACGACGGTTACAAGCATCCCGAGGCTGCGGAAATTCTATCGAGTCATTTCTTCGTTGATGACCTAATTAGCGGCAATAACTCGATAGAAGACGGCAAGGATATTCAAACCTCCATTATACGATTGCTAAAAGGAGGGGGAATGAATCTACGCAAGTGGTCGAGCAACAATCCCGAGCTTTTACGAAACTTGACAAATGATCAAATATCAAAGAATATTTTCGATTTTAAGAGTGACGAAGCAACGAAAACTTTGGGCTTAGGCTGGAACCCGAAAAATGACGTCTTTATATTTAATTGGAATTTAGATGACTCAACTCGCAAGGAATGTCTTACTAAAAGAAACTTACTATCGCAAATTTCAAGACTGTACGATCCTTTGGGTTGGCTTGCACCTATTACTGTGCTAGCCAAACTACTATTCCAAAGGGTGTGGATGACTAAATGTAGTTGGGATGCTAACCTACCCCTTGAGATTCAAAAGGAATGGTGCCACCTAAGTAAAGAACTGCATTTAACTAAAAACTTGAAAGTAAACAGATGGATTGGCAGTACACAGAAAAACATACAGCTACATGGGTTTTGCGATGCAAGCGAGAAAGCATGCTCATGCGTCATATATACACGAGTAACTGACGAAAAGGGAAATCCTAAAATCACAATACTAGTGTCAAAGACAAGGGTGGTACCAGTTACGCAAAAAACAACACTACCTAGACTGGAACTTTGCGGAGCACTCCTACTCGCTAAACTCATGGATAAAGTAAATAAATCGCTACCAGAACTCGAGATTACAACTTATGGTTGGTGTGACTCAAAGGTGGTACTAGCTTGGCTTCAAGGTGATACGTCGAAATGGGAAAGATATGTATCTAACAGAGTCGCAAAAATATTAGCTGTGATGCCCCCTCAACAATGGCGTTACGTGCGATCAGACACCAATCCCGCTGACTGCGCTTCACGAGGTTTATTGCCTAGTAAAATACTGAAGTTTGATTTATGGTGGGACGGACCTGCATTCCTGAAAAACTTTAAGGAATTGGAGACGCCATACAACATGAATTGCTATTACACTACGAAAATAGCGCGCAGAATTGAACCCACGAACGGCAGCACACAAGCTAACAAAACCGAACATTTTATTTATAACTTATTAAATAACAATAGTTCATTAACTCGAGTTACAAGAATTACCGCTTGGATTTTGCGCTACATTGCATCACTTCGACAAAAATTACGACCTAGCGAAATTTACTTAACAACAAATGAATTAAAAATATCAGCGGAATATATATTAAAGTGTGTTCAGCAAGTCGAGTTTGAGCAAGAATATAAACAACTGAAACAAAACAGCTCGGTGTCAACTAAAAGTAGCATTTACAAGTTGAAACCTTATCTAGATAAGATGAGTATCATTCGTGTTGGCGGCAGACTACAGTATTCGGATCTACCTGCTAGTATGAAGAACCCAGCTATAGTGCCCTACTCTGGTCGCTATACCCAACTGCTTATCCTCCACGCACACATGATAACACTAAATGGAGGGGCCCGGCTGACGCTTACCTATATACGACAACGGTATTGGATAATTTCTGGCAACCGGGCTGTGAAAGCAAGAATACGTCAATGTGTAAGGTGCCATAGGTTTAGAACAACTGACAACGCCCAGCTTATGGCAAGCCTTCCGAAACAACGAATTACACCGAGTCGCCCATTCACCCACACTGGGGTTGATTTTACTGGTTATGTGGATGTAAAGCTGAATAAGGGACGAGGAGTTAAGACTTCAAAAGCTTACATCGCAATATTTGTTTGCATGGTGACTAAGGCCGTGCATATCGAATTGGTATCGGAACTCAGCACGGAAGCTTTCATTGCAGCCTTTCAAAGAATGTGTGCGAGGCGAGGAACTCCTACACATATGTACTCTGACAACGGTACTAACTTCGTTGGTGCATCAAAGGTGCTGAATGAAGAATTTCAGCATTTCAAACAGCTACTTTCTCCCGACTTCTTTGACGAGATCGCCAAATTGGAAGTTCAGTGGCACTTCAATGCTCCCGCTTGGCCAAGTGCGGGTGGAATATACGAAGCAGCCGTGAAATCCTTGAAACATCATCTACGACGAGTCATGGGAGAACAAAAACTCACCTGGGAAGAGCTTAGCACACTTTTAGCAAAAATTGAAGCCTGTATGAATTCAAGACCTCTATGTCCGCTTACAGAAGATCCAGAGGAATTCTACAACACGCTCACCCCAGGCCACTTTCTTACTGGCAGTGCTACGCTGTCGTTACCTCAACCGCAGCCCGATGACAGGAACATGGATTTGAGAAAACGTTGGCAGCTAACAGAGCACATGCTTGACCAATTCTGGAAATCGTGGTTCAATGATTATTTGACTATGCTTCAAACTCGCTGCAAATGGAACAAAGAAGTGCATAACCTCAAACAAAATGACCTCGTACTCATCAAAGAAACGAACCTTCCTCCCGGCAAATGGGTAATGGGACGGGTTATGGAAACTCACCCCGGCAAAGACGGTTTAGTACGAGTGGCCACCCTTAGAACAAAAACGGGCTTAATAAAACGCCCAACTGTCAAACTATCACCACTGCCGATAGAAGATAAGTTGCCAATACCTGAGCAAACCAGTCAAGAAAATACACTGACAAAACCCAGAGCTAACAGTATAAAAAGAAGGCCTATGTTTTCATTTGCAACACTATTAACTATGATATTTACTTTTATTCTGGGAGCAAGTTGTTTGAGCAATATATCCACCACCCGTATTACTGAGTTGGAACCAGAGCGCCCTATTCACTATGACGAAATCGGCAAAGTACAACTGATTCATGACGAATGGATTCTTTTGATGTACTATAACCTAACTACTTATTGGCAAAGCACATATCAAATCAAGAACTACTTGAAACATGTCAACAGTATTTGTGAAAAGCTGGACCCTAATTATTGCCAATCTACTGTTCAACAACTACAACATGAGACGGATATCTTAGACAAGTACAACGAGATGCTGTTACTGCCGCAAAAACACATGCATATGCGAAGGAAACGTGGTCTAATAAACGGAATCGGCTACTTAGCAAATAACTTATTTGGTGTACTAGATGAGCGTTTTGCAGCCAAATATGAAGACGATATTCGAAATATCCAAGAAAACGAGAAATACCTACTTCAACTTACAAAAAACCAGACATCTATAATCAAAATTGAGAATGAAATATTGAAGAAAAATGGAGACAATATTCAACGGCAGTTTGATTCCATTAACAGTTTTATGAATAAAACTAATTTAAGTCTAACAAAAGTAGAAAATGAAATGCAAATATTGATGGCTGCCAGCTACTTTGGCACAACCTCAGTAATGGCTTATTTTCTCCTAAATAATCTCAGAAATGTACAAGACATGATCTTCAACTCGATCTCACAAATTTATAAAGGAACCATGGATATGTATCTTCTCACGCCTGATAACTTTGCTAGGCAGCTGAACGACATTGCAGGAAAGTTGCCGAAAACTTTGTCGCTACCTATTGATAACGCACTTGAGGTCAAAGATCTCTATAAAATGCTATATGTAAAGGCACGAGCCACTGAAAGCTATGTTCTGTATGAGATACATATTCCACTTCTCTGTGACGAAGAATTTATATTGTATCAAATAATACCGATACCAATGATTCGCAACGGGACACCACAGTCGATTAAACCAACTTCAACACATATAGCCATCAACCTAAGGAAGAAATCATATATTAGTTTAAATACTGAAGACTTAAAGCAGTGCATACAAGATATCGCTTATAGCTTTGTGTGTAACGCTGTCCTGCCGGTGTTCGAGTTACATAACAATAATTCGCCGTGCGAAGCAAAAATGATAAGTCAACGCACGACTTCGGCATGCGACCTATATCGCTCACCTTGCACTGAAGCCTGGATCAAGTTACATGTTTCGAACAGCTGGCTTACCACGTGCTGTTACGGACAATGTTCGTTTCAAACAATATGTGACGATGACATAACTATACATACAATAACAAACACGAATTTGATAACGCTTGGACAGAATTGTATTGTTCAATCTAAAGGACTTACTATTTATTCGCATAACACATACAGAAGCAATATTCAAGTTACACCTACTCTACTGCCATTTTCACTGAATTCATCAGCGAATAAACTCATAAGCTTGACCATACAACGTACTCCGAAAGCTATATGGGCCGTCGATCCTGAACAAAATGAGCTTAATCGGCAAATCAAGCAGCAGGAGGAACAAGAAAGTCGTCCGTTAAATTATATATCCAGTCATGATATTCACCAATACAGCATTTGTTATATACTACTCGGGTTATTCGTCATAGTCGCTTTAGTATGGATTATAAAAAGATTCTGCCGAAAACAGCAAGCCAAATCAACAAACCCTAATGATAACCCTACCTATCAAGACATAGAATCTGTTGATCGAACGAAGCAAACGAATTTGGAGCCAACGAACGCGATGGAACTGACTTCGGCAGTGCCGCATACATCCCAGGCCGGCGGCAGACCAGGGAAGACGCAACCTGACCTCCCTCGTAGAAACAACCCAAGATTTACGTTTTATTAGAATTTTAATGTTTTATACTCTATTTTTTTATAGCTATCAATTTTTTTTATGTAGATTTTATTGTTTGCTTTGTACAGGCTGTCGTCTTTACTCTTAATGCACAACTCTTTTCTTCCTTTTGGGGTCGGTAATATGTACGGTCTCACTACCGTACATTGCTGCCTACACCACAAGTTGCAAGGCGCGTGTAGCTGCGCGCTCAGCATTTATCGTGTGCTACTTACTATAAATTAGCGATACAACAAAATGTATGGACTCAGTTGAACGTTAACAAACATATTATATAAACTAACTTTACGAGTGCATTAAGAGAAAGAATTAGTCTTATTTTTACTGTAACTTGTCTACTTATACTTTAAATAAAGTATTCACGTTATAATTCTTTTCTCTACTACTTCAACATCTTATTATAGTGTGCGGAGTTACTAACTAAACATCCCGTACATATACTATAGATTTACGACTACATATATTATAACGGAAGAAAAAGGCGGATATGTATTACACCGCTTTTTCGCCAACTGCTTCTAGGTTACACATGGGCCCAAGGACGAGGTCCATTGGCCTTTGGCAGACTACAAAAATTTCTCAACAATATAAAAGCAGCGATAGCTTAGTGGGGAGACCAACACACTGCAATGCAGAGGGTCTCGGGTTCGAACCCACGTCGCGCATCGTTTTCGGAATTTATATGACTTTTCGAAATTATGTGCGTATTGATTAACAATTATCGCCTGTTCCGTACCTCGGAGAGCACGTTAAGACCTTACAAAAAAACGCAATGGCACACGGGCGGCCAAACAAGTGAGAGAAAGATTTTTATAATATGTATGTTTATCAATTGTGTAGTAACTGTAGTACTCGTACAAGCTCTGCTTAATTTGGGATACAAGGTGCTATAAAAAAAATTGGGGCAGTCTTTGGGGACTGTCGATAGAAGTGAAAACTTTAATTCTTGATCATAAACACTTCTTTATAAAAGAAAGGTTCCTGGTACTCTCTTAGGCATTAATAGGGGTTCAAAATTTCGTAATTTTTTTGCGTAGGACGCACCATTTCTGAGATATTGTTAATATTCTTATTGGCATGCACACTTACACACATAGACGCAGCACGCGGCGTGGGCGGCTGACTCCAATAATAACAATAATTTAATTATTCACAAGAATATGCAATTATTTATTAACTTTTAAGTGCATTTTAAGTTTTAGAATATTCTTTTTGAAGTCGGTTTTCTTTTTTGTTAAAATTTTGTTTATTTCTCGGTTTTTAGTGAACCTTGCCAAATATGAGAACATCATCAATGTCGCCAAATACGCATTATTAAGTATAACTCGAAAACGAATGGTCAAATCTTGATCAAAATTAAATGGGACCACACGGGAAGCACCAGCTTTCAAATAAAAAAATAATCATTAAAATCGGTTCACCCAGTCGAAAGTAAAGGTAAAAAACATTTAAAAAAAAATACAGACGAATTGAGTACCTCCTCCTTTTTTTGAAGTCGGTAAAAAGTAATTCAAAAATGGAAAGCGTTCTATGATTTTTGTTCACCCAAGTGCTCAACGCGCCTAAAGAAGTTTTCACTTCAAAAAAATTAAATTTGATCTGATCCCGTGCGAAAATCGAACCCACAAAGTGTGTACGACATTAGTATCAGTATACTCACACACATACTCGTCGAGCGGCGGCTCCTCCGGCTCGTAGTAGCTGACGCGCGGCTTCACTCGGAGCGCGCGCCGAGACATCTGTGCGGAACACGTGCGTACATTACAGTTGGAGGTAGGCAGAGTTGTATTAATTACATACACTTTTCGCCTGTTTACGTTTTGAAGGTCCCACTTAAGACTGCGCCGAGCGAAATGTGCCAAAACAGGCGGTCACCGTTAAGTTGATAAAATCAACACTTTTTGTTTAATACAAATATAAAATATACATTTACCATAACAATGAATGTGTTTACAATTACTACCGTGTTAAAAACTTTAAATAATTAATATTTTCGCCTACTTAATTACGCAAATTTGCACGCAAAATGCAAAAACTTAAGCTCGTATTAAGTGATTTTGTAAATTATAACAGTAGAAATCTATCTTATTTTACAGCTTAAACAAAACATAAATAGTTATATTACAATTTGTCTATCCCAAATATTTAAGTTATTGGTTGACAATAAAGATACATATTTATCAAAAAAGCACTTCAAATCCTCCATACAATTTTACTATGGCGGTCGCGTGCCGATTCAAGCTCTCATTCAGTCCAACCGTGTCTTACGCTCGGCGCAGTCTTAACAGGTGAGATTATTGCCGTTTAGCGAGCACAGTTCCTCCTTGTCGCTGCTGGAGGTTTCTTGACAGGAAAACCTAAGAACTTTGCTTGACCGATACGCAGATCTAAATTTGGCGTAGTCAGAATTGGGGATGTTGTCACATTATATGTAGGTATACTAGAGGTGCCCGCGGTTTCACCCGCGTTTATAGTTACTGCGCCGCCCTGTGGATCGTAGCGTGATGTTATATAGCCTATAGCCTTCCTCGATAAATAGGCTTATCTCGTCCCTGTAAACGCGAAGGTTGATGTCGAGAACTTGTATGTATACTTAGTCGCTGTGTAAACTTCACCTGCGTGATTCAGGATTGTACGGCGAGCGTGATTAAGCGCCTATTGTGTACAGCGCCATCTATTGTCTGTCGTCGGAACTTCTTCGTCGGCGTGGTGTTACAGTAGCCCGTTAGCAAGTTACCTAGATCCTAGACTATACTATTAAGCTGTCCGATATTTATTTATTTATTTATCTATTTACTACATTACTCATTTTTATAATTGGCAGCGGCTTCCGCACTAAGCTCGAGGCTTGTATCGCGGTAACGACACGTTATACATTAGTCGCTTAGCATCTAGAATATGCAGACATCGGTTTGAAAACAAATAAAATATAAAAAAATAACAAAAATTAGACTTCTAACAAAATAACGTTCGAACGAAGTTAACATATTAACATAACAATTTTGGAAATAAAAAGGGAAATACAGTTGTATGTGATGAAAATGTGTGGGGTTTTATGATTGTGAGGGTGTGTGTGTGTGTGTGTGTGTTCATATATTTATTATCTCATCTTTAATTACTTTCTAATATTACCCTTTAATATAGAGCATAACTGCCTACTATGTTATTATAGCCAATCTGACAAACAAAATAAAATATATTTTTTTTCTTTGCAGTAGGCTATGGCTTTGAGTGTCCACAGTGAGTGTCAATCTGTTTGGTATAGTTGTTGATTAACTATATAAATTGGGTATAGCAAGAGTCAAATGCGCCTGCTCACAGGAGCGTTCACTGGCCATTTTGGCACCAAAGACTTCCTGTGCAGATTGAGATTGACACACGATTCGATCAGCAGAGCCTGTGGTGAACAGGACGAGTCCATATCGCACCTACTGTGCGAATGCGACGCGTTGGCTGGACTTAGGATGGGTCTGATGGGATTGGCATATCCAAACCCTGAAGACTTCAGGCTTCTACCTCAGAATTGTACACTGCGGCTAATGCAGTACATTCATAAGGAGATAGCTAAGGGATGAATCTTGGGGCTGACACAAAAGATCCCACTGGGTCGAAGTGTCGCCGGTCTGTACTGACTGGCCCCCACACACAAGATAAGATAACTATACCAAAAACAGATTTGTATGAGTCTAGTCAACAAGTGCTTTTGTGGTCAACTTTTTTCAGCAGTCTCGAAAAAATATGAACAAGTTTCCATTCGATTCGCAATGGCATGTAGATGATTTTTGAAAATTCAAGTTCCGCTTGCAAAAATTGCAAAAGTTATAAACAATTAACTAAAAAAAACAAGGGGTTTCGTTTTTTACAAATATCTGAAAAACTAATTGAGTTTTTCCAAATCTAAAAAAGATTCAAAAAGAGAAGGAAATTTCCTAAAAAAATGTCTCGACTCCCGGAATTGTAGGACCACTATTTGTAACTTTCCCAGAAGGATGAACATACAGCCGAAAACGGGTACTCTGGCTTGCGCATGGCGTCTACTTCGGACACTTTATCAATAAAAATTATTTAAACGTATTAAATATAAAATTTTAGAAACGAAAAAATTCAGGAGCCTACTGGATAGACAAATTAACAATAATCTGGCAGAAAACATTTTTTATCACTATTTTGCAATTAGTTATGCAATAGTTAATTAATACATTTTTGCTGTTTGAACATGAACATTGCAAGTATGATAACTGTTAAACTATAAATTTGAGATTTTTGTCCTTTCTTGGAGCTATTCTTGAAATGCTTCAAAATAGATACCCGCAGGAAAAATTAAAAAAAAATCATTTATCAGTTTTTTATTAACAATTTTCGTAGTTGCAAAATGTTAAAATTAAATTAATCATCGAAAAAATATAATATTTTTTCAAAAAAGAAACTTATGGCTGTTTTTGTTACAGTAAGTAGAATGAGAAAAATATAAGAATAAAATTCATTTGTTTACAACAAATTGTCTATTACATAAACAATAAAAAATAAATCAAACGAATTTTTTTTTCTTTATATCGAATAGAAAAACAAATAATGATTTTTAAAACAAAAATGGTTTCTTAATATTAATTTTAAATGGTAGAAAATGATTGTTAATTAAAAATGCGGTTTTAAGCAATAATAAATTATTTTTAAGGAACGATTTTTCTTTTAATAATCATTATTTGTACCAAAGATTAAGATCCCAAAAAAACATTAATTATATAAACGAAACCCTCACAAGTGTTACGGAACCCTAATACATGCAATATACACACTCGGCATGTCGCAACAACAACGGTGCACACGGCACTAGGTCACCCTCTTGCAGCATCACCGGAAGATGACTTCACTGACGTCAATCCAAGAATGTGGGAACCTTCTTGTTAATAAAATATGTTCATTATAATGCCAACATCGAATCAATCAACTTATTGTAATATTAGTTTTATCCTAATTAAATTAAATCAAATAGAATTGGTTTTTTTTGCAACCTTCGGCTGTAGAACACATAATTCAGGTGAAAATAATGTTCTCTAATATTGTCTTCTGTTTACGCGAATGTTATTCATTAAAATTAAACTACTATATAGTAACAGTTTGCAAGATTTTGTAATAAAATAATAATGTTCTCTCTCGATTTTTGCGGCTCCAATCCCAAAAGTGCGACAATCTCATATTAAATTCTATTTGCGAATACCTGTCAATAGTTATGTAATTTGTTTAAGTTTTTATTCTTTGTATTCCAAGCTTTTGGTATTCCGTATATTAAAATCTATATATTAATACGTGAAGCAAAAGCTTTGTACCCCTTTTTACGAAAATTGCGCGGACGGACGAGTATGAAATTAGGCACAGTTAAAGTTTAGGTATATGGAGAAGGCGGGGCGAATCCTAATATTTTTATAAAATATGCATTAGAAATACATTAAATTAATGAAAAAACACTACACGCATACAACCATGCATTTGACACGCAGTCGAATCGCGTTCGTAGTAGTATTCGTATGACGTCGTACAATTATTTGAACAGACAGAATCTATTTTTAAATTTTTTGTCTGTCTGTCTGTTTGTTCCGGCTAATCTCCGAAACGGCTAAACCGATATTGACGGGACTTTCACTGGCAGATAGCTGATGTCATAAGGAGTAACATAGGCTACGTTGATTTTAGAAAAACAAATAGCGTTACGCGGAGACCAACACTTTTTATTTAAAATCTACGCGGACGAAGTCGCAGGTAACAGCTAGTATGTAATAAAGAAAAACAGAAAACGAAATAGCAAGCTTAGGAATGTTGGTCAAATTTTGACCACTAGGCGACCGCTAGTATCTATATATTAATACGTGAAACGAAAACTTTGGATCCCTTTTTACGAAAATAGGGCGGACGGAGGAGTATGAAATTTCGCACACTTATAGTTTATACAGAGAAGAAGTGACGAATGCTAATATTTTTTTAAAATATGCGTTAGAAATACATTAAATTAATGAAAAAACACTACACGCACACAACCATGCATTTGACACACGCAGTCGAAGCGCGTAACTATTCTTTTTTATTTTTTTTTTTGCTCGTCAAAATGACCACACTCCACCTGGTAAGAAGCAGTCGTGTGGTCTAAGAGCAGTTGCCTCCACATCGCCCCTACAGTAGCCGAGGCGATGTTGAGGTCTCTACTTTGACGGCCTGAGAAGATGCTTTTTCACGCCCCGCTTAAAGAACCCAGGATTGAAGGAAGAAGGAAACACGTGCCTTGGCAGAGAATTCCATGCCTTGGTCGTTCGGCAGAGATATGAGGACCCAAACTTTTTGGTACGCGCTCTAATCGACTCTACCGTGTAAGGATGGCATCTGAGCCCAGCAGGCGTTGTTCTGGATAGGAAAGGGGAGGGCGGGATAAGGTGGAATAACTCTTCAGAGCACTCTCCGTGGTATATTCTGTAGAAACATGCCAATGAGGCAATGTCCCTACGGAGTTGCAGAGGTTCCAGTGAACTCGTGACCTCTGGATCTCCGATGATACGGACAGCCCGCCGCTGTAACCGGTCGAGAGCGTCCAGCAAGTACTGCGCGGAGCCATCCCAAAGATGAGAACAGTACTCCACGCAAGGGCGCACTTGTGCCTTATACAATAGGCACAGTTGCCCAGGCGTGAAGAACCGCCTCACCCTGTTCAGAACTCCGAGTTTTCGCGAAGCTTGCTTAATGACGCTCTCGATATAGGTTTTCTGATTAAGGGAGCGGCAAAGATCCATACCTAAGATGGAGGGACTGTCACGTATCACCAGTGGAGTATTCTTCAGAGAAGGGAGGGGAAGGAACGGAGACTTTTTTGTTGAGAACGCGCATGCCTGGGTCTTCTTGGCGTTGAACTCGACCAAGTTCTTGGCACCCCATTCATAGATGCGGTCCAAGGTCTGGTCAAGTTCAACGACAAGATTCTGCCTTTTCCCCTCAACCTCAGCCTGTTTGGCCCCAGGATGTCCGAGATATCGCCCATGCACAATACTGTCGTCCGCATAACAATGTATGTTGCCGAGATTCAACATATCATTGATATGCAGAAGAAAGAGCGTAGGGGATAAGACAGAACCCTGAGGCACTCCTGCATTGACCTGCATAAATTTGGAAGCGCGACCGTCTAAAAGGACCCGAATACGACACTTCTGCAGGAAACTTGCAATCCAGGTGCACAGTTGAGGGGGCAAGCCATAGGCCGGAAGCTTGGAAAGAAGAGACCGGTGCCAGACTCTGTCGAAAGCTTTGGCTATGTCAAGGCTGATAGCCAAAGAATCGCCGTGCTTGTCCATAGCCTCACCCCAGAGGTGCGTGACGAACGCTAGAAGATCACCCGTTGATCGTTTAGCCCGAAACCCGTATTGGCGATCATTGATCAACGATTGATCCTCCAGGTAGCGGACAATTTGGGTGTTTATAATTCGCTCAAACACCTTGGAGAGCACCGAGGTGATAGCTATGGGACGATAGTTGCTTGGCTCGGAACGGTCCCCCTTTTTGGGAATCGGTTGAACGTTCGCCTCCTTCCAAGCCTCAGGCACAATGCCTGCGGCGTAAGACGTCCGGAATAGGCGCGTAAGCGTGGGAGACAACTCCGCTGCACATTTTTTAAGGACCACAGCTGGGATGCCGTCAGGTCCACTGGCTTTCCGAACATCGAGAGACTGCAGTATCGCACGAACGGTTCGTTGCCTGATACATATATCAGGCATGGTGTAGCCGCAGTTGGCAATGTTAGGCGGCTGCGAACCGCAGTCATCGATTCGGGAGTTGGCTGCAAAGAGATTTGCAAGCAGATCTGCTTTCTTCTGCGGCCGATGAGCCAGTGATCCATTCGGGTACCTCAGAGGGGGCAGCAAGGTCTGGCAGAAGTTGGACTGCACGGCTTTGGCCAGGCGCCAATAACTACGACTGCCCGTAGGATGCGCCATGAGTTCCTGGCCGAACCGTGCGACGCGCTGGGCATCCGCTCTTAAGTATGCCCTCTTGCAGACCTTTGTGGCTTGGTTGAACGCTGCCTTCAGGTGATCCACGTTAGGGTCGTGGAGAGTGCGAGCCCTGGTCCAAGCGCGGTACGCTGACTGTTTGCGTTCAAGAGCATCAGCGCATTCACGACCGAACAGGGCCTTTTCCTGCCGCCGCTCGTGACATCACTGAAGGAATATAATATTCCATACCCAGGGTGATTTCACCAGCGACAGCAGTAGCGCTCTCTGATGGATCCCTGTTCTCAAAGCAGCGTTGAGCCCAAGGGATGGATGCGAAGTACTCCCGCATTCCATCCCAGTCTGCCGACGAGTAGTGCCACAGTCGTCGTCTTGCCTCCTCGGGTCGTGGGGGCGTAACAAAAACAGCTGTGGCACAAACCAGACAGTGGTCTGAGGTGCCCAGAGGAGCACGAATCGACACACTGTACCGGTTCAGGTTACTCGTCAGCAGCAGATCGAGCAGAGAGGGCGCCTGACCTGCAATGTCTGGTATCCGGGTGGGCTGGAGTACCAGTTGAGACAGGTCATGCGTGAGAGCGAACGCATGGGCAGTTCGTCCCGCGTGGTCTGTTTTGGGAGAACCCAACCAGGTCTCATGGTGGGCATTGAAATCTCCCAAGAACACCAACTCAGCGTTCGGAAACCGCTCCTGCGCGTCGTCTGCCGCCTGACTCAGGTAATTGAAGAGTCGAGTTGTCTCAGCGTCTCCTGAATGGGATCGGTAGAGGCACATGTAGATTTGGTTACATATATCAATATACATACATACATACATAGATTCACGCCTGTTTCCCAGAGGGGTAGGCAGAGATTACGGATTTCCATTTACTACGATCCTGACACACTTCTCTGGCTTCATTCACTTTCATCACATTCCTCATACACGCCCGTCGGTTCAAGGAGCTCTTAACCTGGCCTTTGTCCAGAACGCCTCCGATCTGATCGAGAAACGTTCGCTTAGGTTTACATTTATATATATAATGACATATTATATATATAAATGACTATTGATATATAATGACATACTATGTCATTAATCATTATATATCAATATATAATGACATAATATGTCAGCAATATCTTACAGGCAAACTTTGGTCGAATTTCGAGCACTAGGCGACCGCTAGTATATAAATATATGATGCGGCCCATAATGGGTAATCCTAAAACAACTTATAGTTGAGTTAAACTGTTTTTTAATTTATAGACATGAGATAAATAGCAATTTAAAAAAATATTACATCTTCAGTACCTGGAAAACATATTATTCTGTATGTTATTCATAAGCCATATTTCTGTTTATAATGTGCATTTTTTGAGAAATAAACATTATCATTATATTATTATTTTAAATCCCTAGTCATGCTAATATAGGATGTTTCAGGATTATCCATTCTGTATGGGATAACTGTATATAATTATAATAATCTGGGTAGGTATACCAAGACTGCAAATGTTTTATAAACAACATTTTAACAAAAAAGAAAACCGACTTCAAATAAGAATATTCTAAAACTTAAAATGCACTAAAAAGTTAATAAATAATTGCATATTCTTGTGAATAATTAAATTATTGTTATTTTTGGAGTCGGTGTCAGCCACCCGCGCCGCGTGCTGCGTCTATGTGTGTAATTGTGCATGCCAATGTTAAGTTATGATTATAGTAAGACATCTCAGGTTTAATTAGTTACAAACCTACCTTGGCTGACACCGGCTCCAATAATAATAATAATTGAATTATTCACAAGAATATACAATTATTTATTAACTTTTTAGTGCATTTTAAGTTTTAGAATATTCTAATTTGAAGTCGGTTTTCTTTTTTGTTAAAATTTTGTTTATTTCTCGGTTTTTAGTGAACCTTGCCAAATATGAGAACATCATCAATGTAGCCAAATACGCATTATTAAGTATAACTCGAAAACGAATAGTCAAATCTTGATCAAAATTTAATAGGACCGCACGGGAAGCACCAGCTTTCAAATAAAAAAAGAATCATCAAAATCGGTTCACCCAGTCGAAAGTAACGAGGTAACAAACATAAAAAAAAAAGATACAGACGAATTGAATACCTCCTCCTTTTTTTGAAGTCGGTAAAAATAGATAAATAACTTACAATTTACATACATACATAGATTCACGCCTGTTTCCCAGAGGGGTAGGCGGAGACTACGGATTTCCATTTGCTACGATCCTGACACACTTCTCTGGCTTCATTCACTTTCATCAACTTACAATTTAATCTTCAATTTGGGGACCACACATTGTTTCACATGATTAATCTAAAAAACTAAAGTTATTGTTCCTCCCAATAGAAGAAACAAACAGCACTGGTTCCCTTACTGATAAGTAAAAACATACAGATTTTAGAAAGCCTGTTCCCCACAGTAATGCTATCCACAGTTATATGGCTCACTAGATGTTCCCGCGGTTTCACCCGCGTTTATCGCTACTGCGCCGCCCCCGTGGGTCGTAGCGTGATGTTATATAGCCTATAGCCTTCCTCGATAACTATTTATCGAGGAAGGCTATAGGCCTATGCTATCTAACACTAAAAGAATATTTCAAATCGAACCAGTAATTCCTGAGATTAGTGCATTCAAACAAAGAAAGAAAGAAACAAACAAACTCTTCAGCTTTATTTATTTATTTATTTATTTAGCACAACCACATCATATGTATTTATACATTTATAGGAAACATTACATAGTATTGCATCTGATACATATGACAGTTACGGTATGCATAACATTGATAATAATATTAGTATAGATAATAACCCCATTTTGTAAACTTTTCAGAGCAGCAATAACTCAAGTAAGGGTTCAGATTCTTTCATTAAATTTCATATAATATAAACATACATTCTTACTTTCATACACACCCATATACACACACATAAACACACTATTAGGCTCACACACATACATCACAATCACAAAGTACCCAACATACTAAAATGGTTTAAAAAAAAAATGTATTCTTATATAATATCTATAATGGTAATGCTGATGTTTTAAACCCCCAAGGTGATTAATAGCCACAATGTACCATTCATAACACATAAATAGTGTTATGAATGTTACTGTTTCTAATAACAATTTATTTTATATATTTATAAATACTTCCTTGTCGGTAAATCCTGCAGCGCAACCAAGCATTCCTTATTAAGTGGTCATCTAATCCTATTGTAAGCAAGACAGCTTATAACAGACATAATGGAATGGTAAGTCCAATGAATCACTCTTTTAGTTCTATTTCCGATATCTATCTTCATAAGAAGGAATTAAGGAGCAAGTTACTCTCTAGGTAAACTTGTGGATAATGCTTTAAGACAGTTAACTAATATTTCTGGTAACATAGCAGCAATTCTTTGTTAGATCAGGGCCAGTATAATGCATGTGTTTGTCTGTCTTTGCTATCCTGCCCCCATATCACCCATAAGATAATGCACTACCCAAGCACAGAACTATCCACGGAGCAAAGAATGCTGACTGAAGTCATAACTATTAGCCTTTGTAAAGAGCCATTACAGGATGTTAGGTATAAACTTAAAATTTTATGGTTGTATTTAGGCCATTGCTGTTTATGGACCCGGCGTTTCCAAACAAGTAACTCTGTAGGTACTCAAGTTATTTACCAACCTTTTAAGGCTCGCCAGCCCGATCTGATTTTATGATGGCTACGCCGTTGTGGTATGGTTAGAACTTTAGTCACCCCAGTCACACTTGTTGCAAATATTCAATTAAGCGTATCTAAGTAATCTAGCAAAATAGTAGGTAGGTAATTGGTAAGTAGGCATTTCTTGATTGCCGAGAACTATATCAACAGGATTATTATTGTGTTGTGGTAAACAGTTGTAACATTAAACTAATATAAATTATGCTGTATAATCGTCATGTAAAAACTGATATCCAGTCAAATCCGGTTAGACTAGAAAGCCGACCCCAAGTGAATTGGGAATAATAAAGGCTATGGAGAAGATGCTGTATAATCGTAAGAACGAAGCAAACCCAGTAAAGGGTGTAAGATAAATTGAAGTTTTTAACCAATGATATATAAACTTTTTAACCGCCAAAGTTCTCTTCTACATAATAATATAATCACATGGAAATATTTGTAAATATTAACAATAAATATATAAAACAATTGGAATTACCTTTATAGTTGCAGAGACAGGCAACCGGTTCACGTTTTCTTGTTGTAATGTAATATTCACAAACAAAATTAGACTTTCAGTTTTATGGCGGACGGCGGGAAACCGAGAACGCTCAATATACAAAAATTATAAATTTTCCCGCCAAACAAAATCCTTCTATTCCTTCTTGCCATTTTCATTCCCCACCTAAAATCCTCATCTGAATATTAGTCATTTGGACAACACTTGTCTGTACTCATATTTTGTTTTTGTCATAACTTACATATTATAATTTATATAGTACCTATATATACCTATACAAAATAAATACGTATTGCCATATTTATACAGATTTAGGGAAAATTGCTTCGCTTGAGACATTGCAGACATCGCATCGAATAATTTGAAATGTTGCCGCACTATGACAATAATATGAGATACTTTGTAAATTTTTGTTGAATCATGTGAAATATTTTACAATGAAGCATAAATTGTTAACTTCTTATGCATATATAACGCAAAAGTATTATAGCAGCATGTAAATAATGTTATATTTATATCACAAACTGTTTACTTATTGTCCTGATTCGGAAAGCAAAATAAGGTATTTTTTGTGATTTACATGTTATATTAATATAAGTTAGTAATTAGATGGTACAGTCAGAGACCTAAGCACCTAGCTGTAACCTGAAAAATCTATAACCTTTCATATTATTTATTTATTGGTGTTGATTTATTGTTAACCTCTTGACTCACAATGGCACACGGGCGCCCAGACAAGTGAAAGAACGATTTTACATTATATCTGTCATTCCAACAATTGGCAGGTTAATAAACGGACAAATTATTGTGAACTAATAATACTGTAATAATTAATATAGCTACACACGGCTACACATCAAGTTAGACAGCCTATATACCCATAACTACGCTACATACAAAATAGAGAATTGTCGGCAAAGGACAGTGTATAGTGGTGTCGATGTAATGGTAAGGATAGAGCGTCGCGTCCCGTTCAGCGTGAATGAGACAAAATAATGCAAACTGTTATGCAGTTTGGTGGGTTTAAAATAATTGTAACAATATGTATTTATTTCAATAAAATTCTTAATTCTTAAAAAAAAAAAAAAAAAAAAATATAACGCGCTCTCTCTCACGATTCGTAGCGTTCAACTTCTAATAATTCAAAGTCTACCAAACAGTCTAGCCTAGACTGTACACACAGCGACACATCAACCTATCTAGGTTGATGTGTCGCTGTGTGCACATGAAATAAAACAGTGACTTTCAACGTTCAATAAATTTATTTGCGTTTCAAGCTAATAATGTCGTGACATGACACTAAACAAAATGTTGCACCGACATGATATAATAATGAATCTGTCAAGAAATTATTACAATTCTTCAATCATTTGTTTCTGCACTGACGAGAGTTTCGACAGCATCACCACCATCCGGCTGAAACAACATAATAATCCATTAAAGATAAATTTAAACCACAACATTCGTTGTCGTCTTAATTATAAAGAACATAGACCGATCAATCGATCATAATATTATGTTCTTAATGTTTCTCAATAAAACTTATCGCAATACAAGTTTATCTAAGACTATGACGGTTGCTTCACATTAAGCCTCCATATATTGTAACAATATCTTATCTCATTACTCCTATTCATTTTTATTTGGTTCTGGATTCTGTTTACATTACAAATCTTTAGTTATATAATATTTCGAAGTCACTAACCTGCATATCAGCAACAGTTAACGGCGGATCGTCTTCTCGGACAACAGTTTCACCATCTAACTTTTTTAGGTTAGGTAGTCGTCTTGCAGCTTCAGATCTCCAAACTTCCAATTCGCAGGCATCATACAAAGGATTGCCGACGAACAACAAATCCTCCAAATATGGTAATTCCTGCAAATGGGTGACTATATTGGTTATTATTCGCAACACAAATCATAAAAAAATCACATTCCCTAACTATATGTACATAATGATGGCGAGAATGCAGATCAAAACCTTTCATATTTGATGACGTATAAGGCTTACTTTCTCTTTTGTCAGATATCTAACTATGTTATATTTTCAGTCAATTTGCCACCAAAAGTAACGAAGTGGCATTTAAAGTAAGTATGAACTTCGTCGTTTCTTAGTCTTAAAATCTTTTTAATAGTTTAGTCGTACCAACGGAACAATCGATTTCAATAAAGCTTAGTGCGATTTATATGCTATACTTAGTACTTCAGTAATATTTAGCAGCAATTGTTCAAGTTAGTTAGTTTTTTTCCAAAAAGATGATACAAATAGTGATAAATGATGACACAGCTTTCCATTGACCCCACACTAGGCAAGCCAAGTATAAAGCATATTAACTAACATTTTTATTTCTTCGTATTTTTCTTAAAACACCTAACATGGATAATACTTTACATGAATATTTAAGGCCCAAAAAAGTGCCTCCGAGCAGTACCTATGCATGTTAAAATGTACTGACAGTTGCAAAACATTCTTTAAAAATTTAAAATTTACCTCTTCCGGGTCTGTATATACAACGTGTCCCAAAATTCAACGATAAGCGGGCACCGAAAGGTGGACCTACCTATGACTACTCTAAAAGAAAAAAAATTCTATCTTGATTTTTTTTTTCATTACGGAAAGAAAAGGGGAAATCCTTAAAAAATGGACACCTCTTATTATATTTTATGTACCATTACTACAATTTTATAAATACTGCTGTGTTATTTTTTTGTATTGGCAACATAAGTAGCACTAATATCATAGACATATAATAAATATGTATTTTCTATCTCAATGACTAATATCCATCACAACCATTAAAATTCCCAGAATGCCTTTATTTTTTACACAAAAATCAACCAAAAATATGTTTTTTCTTAAATTATGTAAGATTTTGACTTTCAGTTCACTTTCACTCATAGTAGTGAAAAAAAAAAGTACTGGCACTACCACGGCAAATACTTTTAAAAATTTGCCACAAAAATATGCATAGGTACATTTTCTGAACAACAACCATATTTCGCAAATTGTTAGTGTTGATAGTAATCACTTTTACTGTGTATCCAAAAGGTTTTTTGTTTCTGGGAATAAATCAAAACTAATGATACAAACATAAAATTTATTTATTTTATTAATTTACTATATTATTAAAATCACAATAAATGTTCGAACTGTTTGCCATTGGCAGTAGTACAGACACGACATCGCCTAAAAACGATCGTTTTATTCTTCGTGCATATCTTCTTCTATTCATGTGATCCGCAGCCTGAATTATTTTTTGGCGAAGCTCGTCTAACGTTGCAATGGGTTTTTAGTAGACCCTGTCCTTGAGACAACCCCAATAGAAGAAATCCAGGGGATTTAGATCTGGTGAACGGGGTGGCTATAAGATAGGACTAAGTCGCGTAATGTATGTTATAGTGTTAATATGTAGTTAGCCGTCGCCTAGTGGTCGAAATTCGACCATAATTGATTTAAACCGTAAACTTGATCGTTATTAAGATTTTATTGTATATAACTTTACCCTTAAAATCACATTTCATTTAGATTTCACCAAGGCTATACAGGTTAATTTACCTATCATTTTCAAACAAATTATTATTTACTTAACTGTATACTCTTTCATTGACGATATTCCTAAGCTTGCTATTTGTTTGCTTTTTTTTATTACATATAAATAAGGTATTATGTAACCATAGTTACGAAGAATTGTGCGACGTCAGACGAACAATGCCGAAATACTACGAACGCGATTCGACTGCGTGTGTCAAATGCATGGTTAAGTGCGTGTAGTGTTTTTTCATTATTTTAATGTATTTCTAATGCAAATTTTATAAAAATTATAGGATTCGCCACTCCTTCTCCATAAAAATTTTAACTGTGCCAAATTTCATACTTCTTCGTCCGCGTAATTTTCGTAAAAAAGGGTACAAAGATTTTGCTTCACGTATGCTTAATATATGGATATGGTAATTTAAAATTTGATAAATATTTATGTATAATTAATAATTTATAAATAATTAATTAATTTGTACGTCCCACAGGGCGATACTTTTTTTTAAATGTTATACTTGTATCTCAATCACCTATGTTTCACTAATCAAACAATTTGAATTTAAATTTGAAGACATTTATAAAGCACAATAGTGAAAATGAATTAGCTCGTGATTAATACTGCATGACAGACAGTTATTACTGACCTGCAGTTTATTAAATTCGCTCCATTCTTTAACAAGGTTGTTGCTCATATACAATACCTTCAGGTTTCTCAATACATTAATGCCTTTCAATTTTTCTACTAGGTTATAAGATATCCACAATTCTTCCAATGTATCTCCAAGACATTCCTAGAAAACAATGTAATAAAGCACAAACATGTACCACTTGAGTCTTGAAGTAAACTATGCTTATGTTATTGTAAGCAATTCGCTCATTTAACCTACGCTATTACTAAACTGCTTATTTCTGTGTGGCACGCAAAATTTCGCTCAACTCAATCAATGAATTGCGCCAGTTTAAATACTAATATTATGCTTTAGGACTTTGTGTCTTCACTTTTAAAATAGACAACTCTTGTTATATGAGTAATTCCTGTAACGCGAGGATTTTGCAAACATTCAACCAACGGTCACAATAGTTGAATGATTACACCATTTTTGCCTGGTATAGGATTCCAACCCATAACACTCTGTGCAGTGCCAAAGGCAAAGCAATTACTTAAACCACTCAACCATCCATGCAGACGGTTTAGTATTAAACGTAACAGGCAAGTAGTAAGATGTAAGCAAATCCAGAATATTACATAGAAATTAGAAAGGAAAGGCAATACCCTATTGCCTTTCCTTTCTAAGGTTGACTATTTTATTATTAAAAAGTAAAAAAAGTTACGTTCAATTAGTTACGTGCAAGAGAGTAAGCGAGATATACTAATTCTTCTCTTCTTTCTCTCATAGAGAATATTGGAGAATATTATAACAACCAAAGATATTGTAGAACTACAATATCTTTGATAACAACTGCTATCGCAATGTGTTACCAATTTTGAAACCATTTTCACAAAAGATTTGAAAAGACACTATTCGTCATATAAAATCAAACATAGGCAACTACTCGATTTACATTCATATATCATTACAACTATAATAAAACAAGCAATAGAGCTCTTAATATTTGTTCAGATCTTAAACGAATGAATAATATGTTTTTACTTATAATAACTGTGAGTTTTTTTAAAAGCTAGACAGATCGTTAAGACTCACCATGCCAGAAAAAGATTTAATGTAATTTCGACCTAGGGACAAAACTCTTAGTTTCTTTAAACCATTTAGCCCCGTAACTTTTTCAATCATGTTTGTTGATAAACTTAATTTTCTGAAAATGGACAACATCTTCACACTATTAATATAATATGGATGTAACTTGAACGCATAAATAGAATACAAAATCTCTGTAATGAGACCAGGAATAATACTTACTCGCAGTTTACAAGCGTAGATAAAGTGTTATCCATCTTTTCAATTGGAGGCCATTGAAACATTAGACTGACTTCAGCAGCAGTTGCCGCTTGTAGGCCAGTTTTATCCTCCCATCGTTTAATAGCTTCTTTGATAGTTGTAGCTTTTGCCATTATTACGTACAATATAGATTTGGTCTCTTGTTCAAATAATTAAAGGTGATGGTTTTGCTTAGCAACTTGTTTATTGATAAATCGTACTATAATTAAGTATCACAATAATTTGTGTACACTCAACACTGTACACTATTTACTCAACACTGTACGATACTTTATTTGCCTATAAAAAATCTTAATACAATAAATAATAATATTTATTAATATATATATTACATTATATATTTTCCGGCTTACTATAAATATTACCTAGAAAACTACAATTAAATTTGTGCGGTATATCGGGTATGAATCTTTTTATCCAGGGTTGCTATACAATAAAACAAGACGACCACAACGCATCACAAATCTATGATGAAATGGCGTCGATTTGGTAATAAAAGCCACGCCTTGTCGATTTTCAGCTTATTTTGTGAATCTTTCACAGTTTTCTTATTATTTCTTGTGTTTATTCTCCTTGCGTCATTCTAGGTAAGGTACAATATTTTTGACATTTCTGAATCGCCATATTTTTTAAATTTTCTTTTTCGTCTTCTTTTTTTTAATTAAAAAAAACAAACGCCAATCTATTCTCAGACGGGTGAAAATCGAATTTTCATTGGTATATATTACAGTATTTACTTATATTTTTATATCATTTTGTACAAATTAGAGTTGTTAATTACATTTTGAGTGTATTTGTGTGCAATTGAGTGTGTTCCATATCAGAGAATTCACATCACCTATTAACTTTTTACTGGGTTCCGACGCCATAGTCAAAGGTTTTCTTTTTATAAAAAGTTATTTTTGACAATTTTATATTCCCGCTTTTTCATTTCTATTTGAATTTATTTTAGATTTAATTATTTTATAACAAATATTTCGTTTTTTGTGTAACTATCACAATAAGCATACCCAGCTGTCTTTTGATGGTAAACAACAAAATACTGCAATGTTTTGATACATATGTATATATTTTGAATTTTCCGATTTTATATGTATAATGCATTTCAAGAGCGCAGTAATTAGATATTCTTTGCTTATGTGCTATTGATTTATTACATTGCCTATTACTTATTACGTAATAAACAGTGCATGACATTATAGAATGCACTTAACACTATGAGTTTGTTTTCAGATAATTTCACAATGTCTGATCAGACAGAAAGATATGTGAATGTGATCCCAACAGCGCGAATAAAGGTAAATACTAATAATTCATTGTAGATGACACTATCAATTGTTATTGTACCATAGTAATGAACTATCCGTGACCAAAGTTGGGCTTCCCAACTCAGCTTTGTGTAGACAATTTGACATAACTTTTTGCATATCAATATGGGCACATAGTGTTGCTGCATAATAATGGATTAGCACTAGAATATTCTTCATTGTACAACTAATAGATAGTTATAATGATGTATAAAATGGCATCTTGTACCTAAAATTGTTGTGCAGACAACTTTAACATAAATAAAAATGAGTTGGTCAAATCTTGGGTGATACAGTTCAATAATAAGGTTGCAATAGATCAGTTTTAGGTTTCAGGAAAATCTGTCATAACTTTCTAATAGTAAATGTAGTGAAACTAATTTTCCTCTAATCTTGCTTGCAAGTTGTGGATGAGCTCACAAGCATGCTGAAGGCATTCAAGTGCAAATATTTTATTTAAAAGGGTAATAACTAATGATAGTAATACATACATATTCTTTATAATTTGAACAATATGCTGGAAAAGTCTTCTCATATTATATCAACAAATTTTATAAATGCGAAAGTGTGTTTCGCTTCCACACCTTACTACTCACATGATATGAATTACTAGCATTCATTTGTGACTGCACAGATGGTGTAGTAATTTAAACGGTCGCCTCGACACTGCGCCTCGTGTTGTAGGTTTGAATTTCACACGGTACACAAATGTGTGTGTCACACAAATTAATGTTCCAAGTCTGCATGGTCTCTGTGTTGGTTGTTCGAATGTTTGTAAAGTTCCCTGCAGTACCTACTACAGATACATACTATAGATACGTAGTAAGTACTACAGATACGTACGTACGATACATAGATACGTACTAGTATTTAGTCCTAGTTCAGGATTCAGTTGTTTTTTTTAAAAACAATGAGAACACTATTATTATGGTTACAGAAAATATAAGGTACCTTTCATTCGGAAAAAGTGGTGTTTCCGAAGCCTCAGGCAAAAGTATTATAAATAACTAGCTGACTGGGCAAATTTTGTTCTGCCATATAATTTTTTTTGTCAATAAAACAGAAAGAAATTCCGTTTAGGGAATCACCTAGCGGTATGCAAATATATACTTACAACCTTATTCTCTTACCTACCATATGTAAAAAATCGGTTGAGCACACAACAAACTTCGTGACATGAGATTTTTATATACATAGATTACCTACTTCTTTAAACTATTGATTCGCAGCAGCACACCAGCGGTCAGACACAATAGATATTTAATTATGTCTGGTATGTTAAGACATATTATATGACGGCCTAAAATTTAAATTTCAGAAAGAGTTCATTCCTCCGATGGACAATGATGTGGTGCACTGCAGACTGTGCCCTAAAGGGTTCGCAAGTGAGGTGGCGCTCCGCAACCACGCGCGGATGGAACATATCGACGCGTTTGCCAGCGGAGACCCCTCGGTCTGGACCATGGTGGAGGAGGAGCCGGTGAGATGATCTGTCTTTTTATCCTGTTGAGATTACATTGGGAGTATGGGTTACCCTGTAAGCAAGCGGTTGCCTAGCAGCGGCTGTCGCTAGGGTTGCCAACCGTACTTTATAATAAAGTATTGTACGTTATTTCGGACAAACGTACTTTATAAAGGCAAAAAAGTACCTCAAAATACTTTATTTTACCTATGTCGACTTTTAAAAGAAACAAAGATGGACGCATCGCCAAATTTAATATAAATATAAATTATTTATGTTTTAATATTGCCATAGATTGTAAAGGTTTGCTAAAGACGTTCCATGATAATCATCATGTTATGATCCATGATAATGACAAAATTGAAATAACCTACATTTAAGAGAGCTAAGCTGCTGACAAAATTTGGTGACCAATAATATATACAGGAAACAGGCGTGAAATGCGTGAATCTATGTATGTATGTATTATTTCAGATTAAAATCAAAGTGGAAAATGACAATCTCATAAGGTTCAAGACGGAGCAAGTTCTATCTGAGATGGAGCCAACTAGCGTCATGACCCTCGCTTCCAATGATGTCAGCTACATCATCATTAAGGCTGAAGATCCTCCGGAGTCTAAGAGGAGGAGGATAGAAAGAATTGTCAAGAAAGAGAGAGAAGATAAAGTGGAGAAGCACATTATATCTAAGAAGGAAAAGGAGTCTGAGCCTATTACGTGAGTTATATACATAGACAATCATAATTACATACATGTTACCCGCGACTTCGCCCGCGTGGAGTATTTTCCCAGTGGAACGCTGATTTTTCTAAAATAAAAGTAGTCTAAATGACTCTATATAAAATCAGCTATCAGCTAGTAAAAGTCCCGTCAAAAACTTCTCCATAATGTTCTCAAATATATGTGAAGTTTGCCAACCCGCTCTAGGCCACCGTGGTGGACTTTGCCCTAACCCTTCTCACACTGAGAAGAGATCTGTGCCTTTTCTCAGTTTGTATACAGGGTTGATATTATTATATTCATATTTCTACTTTTCTCTATTTATATGTATATGTAATAGGGTAAGGCTTAGTGGTATAAAATATTTAAAAAATAAGGTGTTATATTGTCTTCTGTTTACGCGAATGTTATTCATTGAAATTAAACTACTATATACGGATTTTATCGCGTTGTTTATTTGACACTGTTACAAAATTTTTTGAAAAACCGTTACACTACTATAATCACTATTAAACTTTACAAATTTTTAAGCTAATTAAATTATTGAAACTATTAAAACTATTTATACTATTATATGTAACAGTGTCAAATAAACAACGCGATAAAATCCGTATATAGTAGTTTAATTTCAATAAATAAGGTGTTGTTTCGCACGAATTGTACGAAACGACACTTTTGTTTATGTAATATTTTATACCACTAAGCCCTACCGGCCTACCCTATTCGTATCTCGGTCGCACACATAACACATAATTTGAGTGCGAAACGAACAGTATTATTTTTAAAAAGTCATTTCGCACTATTCGTCCGAACAGATTCGTGCCGAATGACCAATTAGCCAATAATGGTACACTACTTGTTCCAGAGGTCCGTTCGAATGCCTGCAGCCCTCAACCCTGGTGGCCGACGGTACCTGCCACCAGATCTTCTTCTCATGCTGCGAGTACTCCATACACTACAGAGATGAACACACTCGTAGGAGGAAGGGGCTGCGGTGTCAGGTCTGCGAGAAACCTCTCGCTTGTACTGGGGATGAGCAACCGGCTCCGTTCTCTTGTGAGGTGAGCAGTTGAAACTATAATCGCGCCGAATGTTGTAAGTTCGAATCCCACACAGGACAAGCAACTAACCTTAACATGGATTCAGTAACTTAGTAAACTCACTAACCTATATATTTTGACGTTCATAAGTATTACTTTGTAGCTAAATGAATAAATAATATTGTATCACATACACACAACACCATCAGCTTAGTATGGGTACTAGACAATGGATAAACACATATACAACATGTCACAGATATAACGCACGACCTCAAACACCCCAATTAGAGTATTAAATCGTAATAATAATATAATCATTAAAATGTTACTTTTATGTATTTAAATATTTTAATTTAACAGATTAGTTCTTCTTATTGTGTGCGGATAGTATAGGTATATTACAATAAATCTAACGTTATGGCCTTTATTGCATCAAAAACCTAATTGCCTTGAATTATGAGACATTTTCGTTTATTTCAGCTGTTTAATAAATAGGTGACTATAATTTTAATTAGTTTTAATTATTTTAGGGAAAAATTACCTATATTTAAAATTGCTGGAATTGATTCAGTAGCCGATTGTGAACAAACTACTTTCAGGATGTGCGTTTATTATGTTACATGTTGTAGGGGAAACAGTATAGTTATTGGCCAGATAAGCGACCACCCGATGAGAAAAAATAAATTAAAAATAAATTTATAACTTGGAAATAAATAAAACTCACGACATATGTTTCTTTATTAATGTATTTACTAAACAAGGTGCCTTACATAAACTTTTGTTAAATATTATAATAAAAATGTGAACTTAAAAATAAAAATATTAAAATCACAGTAATTGGCCATAACATAGCAGTTATTGGCCGTGAGATCACATAGCTATTGGCCACATTGAAAAATAAAATATAAATTAAAATTTTACCACATAAACATTAACTAAAACATGTCTTCATCATCTTCAGAAGATTCAGAATTATCACCAGAGTCATCATTCAACGAAAAACAGTTGTGGCATACAAAGCCAGAAAGCTCATCGTCATCCGGCATATGATCAAGGTGTTTTCGAGGAATGCAATGACGATGATAATACTTTTTACAGGAACTACATACTAGTGACTTATTTTTATCAGCCAAACGCCGGCACATGTCGCAAGTAACCAGCTCTATATTGGATAAAATCCTAAGTTTACCGTCGTTTTTAATTGTAGTCGTAGTATTTTCTTCTATAGAATTTTCAGTCTTTATATTAATATTTCTATTTTTTGATTTCTTTCCTACGCCTTTATCTTTTTTGATCTTCAGAGCGTCTTCTTTCTTCTCCTCTCTTTTTCTTTTCCTTTCCATTTTTTGATTCTCTTTTTCTTGCTTTTCCATCTCTTTCTTTTCAATAACTGATCTAAAATTCTCAGAGGTAATCACAAATGGAGTCTTTTCTGTCTTTCGAATGAACTTCCTTCTATTTTCTGGGGCATTTTGTAAGTAGTCACTAATCGACTTATTAACATGAGCAGTTTCTGCCATTGTGGTTTCAGTGGTAGAAGTGGAAGGTTGGCACAAATCTGTGGGAATTTTGGTAGGTGTCATGGTAATTTTAACTGTTGTCACATTATTTTCACTTATGAGATTTACATTTGTTGTGTTATTAGCTGATTGTATTTCAATATTAGTTGATTCTGTCTCTGGAGGATCACTTTGAAAAAAACTCCAGAGTTTGAATAATGTTGGAGAGGAACTATTCTGCATTATACCTTGAGATTTCAGTGCTTTCATCTTGTCTATCATTTCGACTCCTACAATATTTTCGAAGTCTTTTAGAGTCATGACCTTGTTTTCGTGCTTGTCTACTGTTTGTCTGTCTGTCCCTTCAACATTTTTCGGTGCACCTAAACATTTTGAGTAATCAATTGCATTCTCATCAAATGGACACAAGCCACATGCTCGAAAACCATTTATTATAGTTTCAGATTTTAGGTTGTCAACAACGGTTTTTAAAATCATAGCTATGTTGAGCTTTGTTACCACCTCTCCAACGTTTTCTGATTGAAATTTGCGTACTGCTTTTCGATACATTTTCTTTATTGGTCCAAAAACGGAAACGTCTGCTGGCTGAGTGATTCGAGTGGTATTAGGGTAAAGAGCTATCAATTCAACTCCTTGCTCTTTACAAGTCAAACTAAGTTGTAATGTAATATGACTTTTATGGCCATCAATAAAGAGGATGACCGGTCTTTTTATGTTATTTTCAGCAAGATATGGTGCAAATATTTCAGTAATGAATTGGTTAAAGACATCTGCCGTCATCCACCCTTTATCACTGCGTCCGATGCCCCATTTAGGTGGCACTGATGTCGCAATTTTTTCAGGCAGTCGTTTGTATGGAAACACAATTAATGGAGGCCAAGTCCTGCCATCGGCAGAAAATGTGAACAGCACTGTAACATTTTCTTTGGGGTTTCCTTGGTCCACAGCATAAACATTTTTATCTCCTTTAGCAGCTAGCACGCGCCCCGTAGAAGGACAGAGTTGGAATCCTGTCTCGTCAGCATTGAAGACACGCTTTGGATCCTGAATTACGTCTAACAGGTTTTCGCCAGTCATGTAGTTCTTTATTTCAAGAAACCATTTTCTTATGTCGGTTTCAGACACACAGGCACTGGCTTTGGTAACCCCCTCACTGGTTCTTGGTACTAAAATGGGGTGACGTTTTAAAAAAGCTTTGAGCCATCCCTGACCGGGCCTGTTGTTAAGAAAAGGAGTAACGCGTGGATTTTCAGTTAAAAACTTTTGAACTGTGTCCAAAACGTCATCGGACTTCCTAGGAAATCCTTTACGAGCCATATTAACTAACCAATCTGTGATAATAACTTCTTCATCATCTGTTAGATACGGTGTGGGGCCAAATTGAGATTTTGAATTTGGATTTTTAAGTTTAAATTGTAAAGTTGCTCGGGGTATATTGTATTGTTTGGCGACTGCTCTTAAAGACATTACTTTAGTATTTATTTTTTCTAAAGCCTCGTCCAGGGCCTCTTTGGTGTATTTGGGTATCTTTGGCATATTCTTTTCTTGTGTACCTGAAAAAAACAAGTAAATATTCTTTTTTGATAATTTATCCAAAATGAATTAATAAAGCATTATAGTTATTGGCCTACCATTTCTATAGACTAACTTTGCAAATGATACAGTTATTGGCCTAAGGCCATTAACTGTACATAATGGCTGAAAATTTTTAGAAATCGTACAGAATACTACTCAATGTAACAGAAAACGATACCTTTAATAAAAACGATACTTTAACTTTTTTTTGTAAAATACAGTTATTGGCATAGGCGGCCAAACACTATAAATGAATGAAAAAATTGTGACAGCTATTGGCCACTACAAAATTTTGAGGTTATATACAAAATAGGTTATAATTCACCTTAAATATGTTTATAACACACAAAATAGCTATATTTTTTAAAGTTCAAATAACTGATTAAGTACATACACATTTCAAAATATCACACAAAAACATCAATGCTGTCTTAACATTTTTTTTACAAACTTACCTGACTTTGTTCCTCCGGCAAACGATGACACATTGGAAAAGAACCAAATAACCTAGCGGAATTTCGTTAAAACTTTTTGACAGAGAATAAAAGTGTTGCCATTAAAAAGCTTTCAAATCTACTATTTGTAAGGCATATTGCTAGTTTTTTGGCAATAAAGTTGAAATGGCTAATAACTGTAAAGGGGCCAATTACTATATCGATTATACTTCCTATATACTTTTTTTTGTAAATATAGAAACATCCATACCAAGACCATGCACACAAATGTTTGACTTGTGCGGGAATCGAACCCGTGACCTCAGGAGTCGCAGTCGGTTACACTAACCACTACGCCTACGAGGCTGCCAAATGATTATGATTTTAATGTTAGCCTATGGTATTTCTGGAAAACGTAGCTTTCTAATGGTGAAATAATTTTATTAAAATCAGTTCCTTAATTTGACTTTGGACAAACTTATGTGTGCTCCACAAATGGTTGTTGTGAGTCTGGGTATGCTTTGAGTCCGTTGTATGAATGAGACTTTTTTTCTCATAGACCACTTTAAAAATTTTGCTGTTTTCGGTGGACCCCCTGCAGCTAATTCATCAATCAAAAGTTCATAAAAAATGTGATCAAATCTCTGCGGTCTGGCTAATTCTCTACCGAAAAATCGAATATAATAAGTTTTTACAAGTAACGTAGATCCCTACTTACGAATTGTGCACCTCCATTTTTTTCCACTTGGACCACTTTGGGAACTAATGCATTAAACATCCCTGCAGTCAAATTATTGTGTGAACTATCACAGAATAATTGCCCCCTGTTGGCATTCGAACCTATACGATCGGTAGCGAGGCGACTGCTTGCCTGCCTTGCTATACATTCCTGCGTACACCCCCAGCGAGATAGTAGCGTGATGATAAGGTTTTAATGTTTGCAGGTATGCGGCATGGGATATCAAAGCAACAAAGAACTTTCGGAACACACTGCGATCGCTCATGTCAAACTAAAACCTTTTGAGTGTAGCGTCTGCCATAAGAGGTTTACACAACATGTAAGTATGTGTTGTCCTAACAATTCCCCCGCTGCGTCTGTTCGCGGTAAACTCAAAAACTACTGAACAGATTTTCATGCGATTTTCATCAATAAAATTGTAAATTGATGAAAACCGCATGAGCGACCAAGTGATTCATGAGGAAGGTTTAGCTGTATAATTTGTAAAGGTTTTTTACTACCTACTATTATAAAGGAGACCGTCCATATTCGGCTTGCACGTGGACAATCGTTTTAGAAACAAAGTAAAATATTAAAATCTTTGTTTAAATATGTAATAAATATTGGTTACCATCCAGTAGTATGAAATTGACATATTTTATTTATATATTATATCAAAATAGTACACACAGCCTGGAAGCAATAAGGCAGTGTTACTGCAACTGCATAGTCGGCCGAAGGATTGTTGGTTGCTGTGCTCACATAATGTCTGCAATAGGATAGAACCTAAGCTGGGCAAGATATGAAAATGTCACTCCACCAGCCCAGTTTCTGGAAAATATTTTAATAACTTATGAGGGTGATGGTGACACATGAAAATGAATATTTTTTAAACAATGTGTTTTATTTTATTATTTAACGAACTTGATACTAAACTATAAAGAATAATGTTATCTACTTAGTTTAGGTTACTCAAAATTAATATTGTTATTACAATATAAAATTGTTCACGCCCAGGCCAGGGTCTCATACAAGGTGGTCGGTCTCCTTTGAATGTCAATTTGTTTGTTTATTACGTCTGAACTACTCAACAGATTATTATGAAATTTCGTATACATTGTCAGTGTTACTGAAAAGGAAAAGCTAGTCTCGTAGCCCAATGCAACGGCGACACGACCGGAGAGAGATTAAGCTCGGGAATATTGCCTTTACGTGCTACCTGAAACGGGGATGTGCTGCAAATGAGAATCGGTCTCGATTTGATGCCCGAGTGAAGTTAAACCTAGGCTTTATGCATAGCGATCCGAATCAGATATAGTGGACATTTCTTCAATTTTTGAAGTGAAAACTTCTTTAGCGGCGTTGTGCATTTCTTTAGCGGCGTTGTGCACTTTTGTTATGGGTAAAAAACTTTAAACTCGCGTCAGTACACGTGACCTGATCGAAAATTCGTAAGACGGAGGGAGAATTGTCATGTTTGTGTACGATAGCGCAATAAATGAATATTGTATTTTGCCACATAAATGATAGTACTTTTATACTGATAATTAAAGCAATTCGTGCAAAATTATTCCCTAACCATTCCAAAATATCAAAAATGCACAACGTTAATATTCAAGTTTTCACTTCTGCCCGCACTCCCGGAGTGCAACCTGTTGATTTTTTTTATTTTTTTTATTATAAAGACAATACACTGCACTGCACCAGCAATAAATCTTGTATCGCGGGACAATTTACAAACAAACGGACACTAAGATCACGCAGACTCGGAACTACTATATATAGATCACGCAATTTGTACCTGATCGAACCCGCAACACTCGGCGCATTGGCAGTGGCGAGGCGATCACTTTACCTACTACGCCATGCGTGCACTCTGATAGAAATGTCTTTCTATTTGCATTAACATACATGCACACCGGTGGCAAGACACAATAGGTTTTTAATTATGTCTGGTATTTCAAGCAGGGATGTTGCGAATATTAGCATCCGCATCCGCAATAATCAACGCGGATGTTAATGCGGATCCAGATATAGCGTGGATTACGATAAAAAAGGAATCAGTTGTTCAGTAGTACGTGTTTAATTATGAACCTTTGCAAAACAGCCTTCAACCTGCGAAGGCGGTGATATTAGGATACTTTTTATTAAATAAGATGATTAATTTTCATCAACATCCGCATCCGCAATTGCGGAGCTTCCGCATCGATTTCGACATCCGCATACGCGGATGTGAGCCTTCAAATACCCGCAACCGCATCCGCGGATGTCAAAAAATCTGCATCCGAAACATCCGTGATTTCAAGCATTGCTAAGTTAATATGTTTATTTGTTTATACAGGGCGGAGTCCTACAACACATGCGGATGCACACGGGAGACAGACCGTTCCCCTGCACATTCTGTCCCAAAGCGTTCACACAGAAGTCCGGTCTGGATCAACATTTACGTATACATACTAAGGTGTTTAATCTATATATTAATATGTGAAGCAAAAACTTTGTACCCCTTTTTACGAAAATTGCGCGAACGAAGGAGTATGAAATTTGGCACAGTTAAAGTGTACATGGAGAAGGAGTGACGAATACTAATATTTTTATAAAATATGCATTAGAAATACATTAAATTAATGAAAAAACGCTACACGCACACAACCATGCATTTGACACACGCAGTCGAAGCGCGTAACTATGGTTACATATATCAATTTATAACGACATATATCAGCAATATCTTACAGGCAAACTTTGGTCGAATTTCGAGAACTAGGCGACTGCTAGTTATTTTTAATTTACTAATTAATCTAATCTCTCTTTACAGGTAAAACCGTACCGCTGTGTAGTATGTAACAAAACATTCTGCCAATCAGTCCACCTTCGTCAACATATGAGAACTCACACCAATGTTGCACCGTTCCAATGTGGCATCTGTGACAAGCGCTTCAAACAATCCAGCCATCTCAACTATCACCTCAAGAATCACAACCCAGCGGTCATGACCGAAGAACAAAAAGCTAAGTATGCTGAGCTGATCGGTATGATGAACTTGGACAACACCGGGCAGGTTTTAGAAGCGGATACCGTTCAAGTTGAAACAGAGGTTGACAGCGAATGGTGTCTAGCTGTTAATGAGAGTTGATCCATTTAAATGAGAAAGAAGTGAGATATGTGTGCTGTTTGTAGCATGTGGATATGTTTGCCAACCCCTTTGGGGACAGTTCTGAGTATGCAGAAGGATTAAGATGCATTTGAATTCTATATCAATACGAGTTTCGCTCACCAGAGGGCGCCACTATCAAGTAAGGTCCTCACAGTTGCTGTCAAAAGCCATATTTGGCTGAAATAATTATCGGTTTCTATGGTTTATATTCGTTCGTCGATAGACTAAACAAAAAAAGTCAGTTGACAAACAGAGGGGATAAGATACTGAACAGTTTTGTCTTTACCTATTTATATATAGATTATTAACGCCATACTAAATTATATTGTAGATGATTAAATCTGCGACCGATTGTATTCGAATTGATTCGAATGTTTAGCAACTGATCCGATTCTTTGTATGTAAGTGTCGGTTACCTTCACATAAGTTGATAAACGCTTGGTGCCTGTATCAAGAAATGAGTAAAAAATATAAGTTGTTTTGTCTACAAGCAGTCTTCTGATTGTGACGATGGTAACATTTTAGCCCATTGCTCGGCAACGCGAATTGCATTAGGCTTTGTTTGATGTATTTCTTCAAGCGTGCTCAATACTGCGCTCGTAGGGCACATCAGCAAGTGACCCATTGTCTGTGGGGATGCATCTTAGTCGCACTTGTTTGTACTTGAGTCGATATAGCCCCACCTTGACATATTATTTTTATATCTGCCAACCTGGGTACATAACCTATTTAGTGCCTTCCAGGTTGGCCATGGAAATTTATATCCCGGAGGTAACTTTTCTCCCAGTGGGATGAAGGTAGGGGTGGAGAATTTGTTACGCCACAATTTAACTCTGTCCTTAGGAGCGTTACCGGCACTGGCAGGTATGGTGTAGAGAAAACCATTCCGAATTTTTAGACTTCTGGTGGTGGTTTTAACGGGCAGTTAAATTTTGGCATAAAGTATATTTCAAAAAATTACCCATCGTTAGTTAAAACAATCCGTTTCTTGATACAGAACCGGGCCATAACCAGTTTGCCTTAAAAATGTTCCATACAGATTAATGGTTAAACACAGGCATAAGCCATTACTGCTTTGGTATGCTTTATACAAAACATTTAAGTGAAATTATACAATAAGGAGCAACAAAATGAATTTCCCATCAATTAATTATAAAAAATAACTTATTTATTTATATACATACTTTATTCTGATAATATAGGCAAGTTACTTATGTATGTACCATAGAATGTTTATGGAGGGATTGTCTTTGGTCTAATACATAGAGCTCGGAACACGCTAGCTCCCTACTAGAGACGCGCCTCTTGTCATATAAAGGGTTTTCCAATAAGGGCGGGTAGATTTTGAAATGAAACAAGTTGTGTGTGAGGTTAACTAAATTATTTTTTAATTTGATAGGCCCATATGTCACTAAATATTATATAAAAATCTCTCCGTTATTCGACCTCTTGTATCCGTGCCACTAAGAAACCGAGACGGGCATTTGAACGATGTCATATGCCACACTTAATAGCATATTTCAAATAAAAAAAGAATTTTGTTAATACCTCACACACAGCTTGTTTTATTTCATTTCAACATCTACCCGCCCTTATTGGAAAACCCTTTAGTGTACAATATGCTTGTATCGGTGACAACTGCACACACGACTAAAATGACACTTGTGCTGTCAAACTGACAGCAGGCTGCCCTCGGCGCTGCCACTCGCTCGACATATTATTAGGAGCCATCCGTAAATTACGTCATAGCTATTTCATGATTTTTTCCCTCCCCCGTCCTTGTCACAGCTGGTCACATTTGTAAAACTCCGCTCTCTTTAGTGACGTCACATATTTTGCAATTTTATATCTAAAAATAATTCAGACAAAACTCAGTCAAAAATAATTTATAAATTTAGGTCACAAAGTAACACTTATGAACATCAAAGGGGTTAGTGAGTTTATTGATCTTAGTTGCAAGGTTCAGGCAAACGGTTGAGCCTATGAGAAGATACCTGCAAGAAACTCAAAATTAAAGTAAAGCAGGAGTTCCAAAATTAGTTTTATTTCCATTTAGGAAGACCCATTTGACTTCATGCAAAGCGGGGTATTACTGTACTTAGGTATAATAGATTTTAAAATGTGACGTCACGAAATTCAGTACCCCTCTCACCTCTTGTCACACAATGTCACACTTCGTCAATCCCCTCCCTACCCCTTAACGTGTAACGTAATTTATGGATGGCCCCTTACTAGTTTCATCTCTAGCAGTAAATGTGGCAGTATTTCGTGTGTGTCATTAGATTTAATCCCAACAATAGACTTGGAAGAGATTTTTATAATATTTAGTGATAGTCATGATGCTTATAATAATATTAGTGATATTTTTTACATAAATGTATAATAGGTGGGTAGTACTACATAATAATAGAAAAGTAATGGTCGAAATTCGACCGTGATTTATTAAATTAATTGTCATCTATACTAATATTATAAAGCTGAAGAGTTTGTTTGTTTGTTTGAACGCGCTAATCTCGGAACTACTGGTGCGAATTGAAAAAATATTTTAGTGTTGGATAGCCTTTTTATCGACGAAGGCTATAGGTTATATAACATCACGCTACGACCCACGGGGGCGGCGCAGTAACCGTAAACGCGAGTGAAACCGCGGGCACATCTAGTTTTTTATAAAATTTTATTTTTTGCCCTCCTTCGTATAGATTGTAACTATGTCATATGTCATCCGTGGGTGCAATATCCAAAATGAGGTACAATGCCACTGCTCGGATGGCGTAGTGGTTTAAGTGGTCGCCGCGCTGAGTGTCGTGGGTTCGAATCCCACACGGGATAAGAATGGTTGTTCCCAGTCTGGGTGTTCTTCGTGTCCGTTATTTGAATGTAAGTGCAGTCCCCTGCAACACAGGATTTATTTTTAGTGCGGGTGTTGTCACTTTTAATAAAAATGTCAAAAATATTATACATTGTACCCCATTTTTGGATATTGTAATTAGCAACTAGCATTCAAAAGAAACATTTTTGTTAAAATCTATTTGCTGAATGAAGGGCCAATTAATATTTTATTAGAATGGTGCGGGAGAGCATGTACCATGCTATCTCCCTCGCACTCCTACACTTAAATAGCGGTTACGTCACAACGTAGTATTATCTCTATTACCACAATAGAAAGGATTGCAACTTTTTTTATTTTTATGTAGATTACCAAAAAATATTGGACACGTCTAATTTCTTAGCTAATCTAACAGATGGACTAAAATCTTTTCTTTAGTCATCATGCGTATTACAAGCTACTTTATCAATATAGGTTATCTTTTAAATGTACTATCGGCTCCAGCGACGGATGACCATTTCAGAAAAAATTTCGCTTGCACATGTTGACCAGTTGAGTTTGTATCGCCTTAGAATCAGTAAACAAATGTAAAGTGTAAAATAACTCAAAGAAAGGGGCGTGTCACGGGTACGGGTACCAAGTGTTGGCCTGCTATGCGATTTTAACCTTAGGAGTGGTCATCCGTCGCTGGAGTTGATAGTACATAGTATTTTTGGTAACTTTAGTTAAATTGTAAAAGACTGGTTAATATATTATGTATTTAAAGTTAATGTAAGTGTGCAGTGTGAAACGGAATAATGTGGTCAAATTTATATATATATAGTTTCATGCGTAATGCAGTTGTTTAAATCTGAGGTCTCCAGACTTTTTCCTCATAGACCACTTTCAAAATTTAGCTGGCTCCGGTGGACCTTCTGCATAGATCAAATCTGAACTGGCTGACATTTTTGACACAATTGTCTACTGACAAATCGGTAGACCACTGGTAGAGAATATGAATATGCAAGTTTTTACAAGTAACCTCAGTTGCTGAGCTTCTGAAAATATTATCTGCCTACATTGATAGGTGAAGTCAAGCCAACATTTTAGTTCTTCACTAACGAAAGCAAATAAATTTTCTCGTGGATCCCTTACTACTAGGATGCTTACGAATTGTGGACTCCATTTTTTGTCACGCCAACGTAGACCCCCGTCGAGTCTCCCGTGGATCCCTGGGGGTCCACCGGGACCACTTTGAGAACTAATGGTTTAAATGATTACTGGCCACTGTTAATGCACTGTGTTTCGTTCCCGGAATACGTAACAACTATCCCCGAATAGCTGTGCAGGAGCACCGAGATTCGGAAATATTTGTGCGTCACATTCTCTCCGTACAGGATAGAACCCAAAACACTCTGTGCGCTGTCAGTGAGGGTATCACTGCGCCAACCGCGTATTGGTATATAACCGCCTTTTTCTATTTCTCCTTGTAATATAAGAATTAATGCATAATGTTATATTAATTTGCAGACAAAAATAAGATAATTCATAGCAAAATTTATTTTATTTTGTACAAGTTAAACAATGATATATTTCACCTTTAGGAAATAAGTGAGATGTTAAATTTATTTTTTGTGAAAACCAGGTAATATTTTGGTTCTTTTTGCTAACGTACGTTATGTCTTAGTAACAAAACATTTGAGTCATATATACATATCACTATACATAACTGCACTTTATGTAATTTTACAGGCAAGCCATGTAAATGTTTTATTTACATTCCTTGTCGTATTATTTTCCTCATAGAGTAAAGTAATTCACACTCTTTGTAAAACAGCGCACAACAACTTAAGTCGATATTTAGAAGGCAGGCAATTTGAACTTTAATTGTGTGACTATAAATTTTGATAAAAATTTGTGTTAAGTAATTGAAACAGAGTTAAAATTTGTGTATTCCAAAAATACTTAGATATATCTTTGTTTTGTTAAAAGTGCGAATTGTTTTTGGTATAAAGTAAACCCTATACATTTGTCGCCGTCATCGAAATCGATGAGGAGGACTATATATATATGTGCTTTACAGAAGATATATATGTTTTTTTTGACGAAATGGATACATTTTCACCCTTGTGTATGTATGACCTTTCGTTCCTACCTATTACGGGCTGGGAACTAATTCACTAACTAGAAACCAGTTTAGAAGCAGGTTTACAATGCGTCTGAATTTTACTGGATTCTCAGTCAGATTTGTCTGCTTTTTTTGAGTACCCTGTTGCTCTTATTCATAAAATTAATATAATAATATTAATATTCTATCACATACAACACCATCTAGCCCAAACTAAACAGAGCTTGTACTATGGGTACTAGACAATGGATAAACATACATACATACTTTTTTTTTTGTAAATACATATATACATATTATACATAGAAACAACCAGACCAAGACAAACATCTATATCCATGCACACAAATGTTTGACTTGTGCGGGAATCGAACCCGCGACCTCAGGCGTGGCAGTCGGTTACACTAACCACTACGCCATCGAGGCCGACAAATATATATTATAAAGGTGTTATGAGAAATATTCAAAGAAATACATTATAATAATATGTTACTGCTATTTTGCAGAGAGTTTAACTTCATAATCTAGATCTTTGGTTTCCTTACTAGGCAAATCTCTATTGAGGAAACGTTGAATATTTGAATTTTGCATAATGTTTAAATATTTTTGCACTTGAGGGTAGGCACTGCATTCTGTAGCTATGTAATCTGTCATTGGTTTGTGTAAATATATGTATATATTATACGCATTTATTACAAATTAGATTTAATATACAATGTCTTTCACCGACATGTGATCGCCCGAAATATTATGAAAATATACTCAAAATTAACGAGAAACGTCGCTAAAATCATACGTTGGGTCTATGTATTTCATTAATCGAGTTTTTGATTTTGTTAGTGGGACCTTTGCTTTTTCTTGCTATAAAAGAAGGCCATTTTCTTGCAAAAATACATTTTATTATGAAAAGTTTGTGTAGATAATTATCTTTTTCTAAAAGTTTATGGAATTTCTATGAAACTGTTTGTTAATGTGATAGAAAATGTTTTTAGCTATTGATTAAAACATAAAACACCTTGATATGATTATTTTTATCCGAGATACAGTAAATTTAGTGCAGGATGTAGGGTTTATCACGCATAAAAATTAAAAATCGTTTAAAGAACTACAACAGATACACCCCTTTTAGCGATTTTTTTCGATAATTTGGGTTCCGTACCCAAAGGGTAAAACGGAACCCTATTACTAAGACTCCGCTGTCCGTCTGTCACTAGGCTGTATCTCATGAGCCGTGATAGTTAGACAGTTGAAATTTTCACAGATGATGTATTTCTGTTGCCGCTATAACAACAAATACTAAAAAACAGAATAAATTAAATATTTAAGGGGGAGCCCCCATACAATAAACGTGATTTTTTTGCCGTTTTCATAGATAATGGTACGGAATCCTTCGTGCGCGAGTCCGACTCGCACTTGGCCGGTTTTTATTTTGGGTATATTTTCATAATTTTCCGGGCGGTTACATGTCGGTGAAAGACATTGTATAATGTTATATGAACTTATGCAATATGTAGTTGTACTAGAGAGTATTATATTAATATGAATTGATGCACTGTGTGTGTTAAACATAGAATTTTATATTACTTACTATTTATGAAATATGATTTTAATAAATGAAGTACAATAATTATTGTTTGCCTTTATTTTTTAACTAACGCCATCTACGGTGGAATGGAGGTGAGGTTAAGTTTTAACCTGTTGGTCACCAGCAAAAAATGCCGGCATTTTTTAAGTCTGGCACAAATCTATCCTCTGTTTCAAAGTTACCATATTCTTTGCAGTTGTTGACATCCCTTCATCAGTTAGAAAAGAGATGATCATCTTAGGCTGAAAAGATTTTCTCAAATCATAGCTGAAAACCACAGGCTCAGAACACTTCAAGATCAAATCACATTTCAAAGAAGACATATCGGCTCATCCATTAGAGATCTACGATGTCACAGACTCAGGCGTAGTTGGAGAGTAAATAATATACCTAAGTCGTTACCATTTCGACGAATCTGACCATACATACTAAAGGCCATCGATTAAATATACCATAGATGCACATTCTCATACAAAAACCGCGTCAATATGTGGCACTGACCAGTACTACTTACTTATGTCTGCATTTATTATGCAATCCAGGAAATAAACCGGAATAACCATTGAACGCCCACTGAGAAACATTTTGTAATAGTTTAGTTAAAACGCGTCAATGTAAAGCGTCCTAAGTGTGTTACTCGCGATACGCAAGCGTACTAAGGATATGGTACGGTCTCCAACGTAGTAGTGGTGTCGATTCGCTCTCGCTTACGGGCAGCGCACGCAAGAGTGAGTGGGACAGGTGCATAATATAGCGCATACGAGTGATTTATGCACAGTTTTGTTGGGGCCGTTTTTCGAGCGACGATCGTGCATCTATGGTATATTTGATCGAAGCTAAAGGCTCATTGGAGCCACCTGGCACCCGACCAGCACCACCTAGTCGCTCGGTGTCCACTCGTTGACGACAGGTGGTCCACGGGTGGACGCCGAGTGGTCAACGAGTGGACGTCGCGTGGTCAACGAGTGGACATTGCGTTGTCCGTGAATAGATGAGTAGTTTGTCAGGGATCGTCACTAGGTCTACACGTGCATATTGTTATGGCTACCTTTACAAACTAAGAATTGGCTCTCATAGCTGTCACGCTTACTGAAACCCGCGGGGTGACCTCTCGCGGACGGCGCGTGAACTACACTGCATTCGGTAAATGCGCGTAGCTAACGCAAGGCAAGCGTGCAGGCAACGGGTGGTCACCGAGTGGACCACTCGTCCGCGCGCGGTCAGCCTGTGGACGAGGCGCTCCAGAGTTGATGTAGTGAGCGTATACCCATAGTAAAGAATATTAACCGCTCGAGACGAGGCGGTGCTGGTCGGGTGCCGGGTGACTCTAATGAGCTATGACCTTTATACCAGAATGGGGTGTGCAAGTATATAGGTACCTTGTTTGAGTGCCGAAAGTAAATAGGTAATATGTTTCTATGTCTACGAAACTACCCGTTTACCTTTTTAATTTACTTTACTACTAGCTGTTACCTGCGACTTCGTCCGCGTAGTTTTTAACTAAAAAGTGTTTGTCTCCGCGGAATCCTATTTTTTTTTCTAAAATCAAAGTAGCCTATGTTACTGCTTATAACATCAGCTATCTGCCAGTGAAAGTCCCGTCAAAATCGGTTCAGCCGTTTCGGAGATTACCCGGAACAAACAGACAGACAAAAATTTTAAAAACAGATGTTTACGTATACAAGGTAGGTACCTTATATACTTTCATATGCATTAGATAAAAAGCTGTTATTTTGACATTACAAACAGACACTTCAATAAACTTAAAAAACAATAGATTTAAAAAACTTCATTGTATCTCTCCTTCCTCTTTGAAACTGGTGTAGGTAGCTGGCTGAAAATATGTTGATAGGATAGGTGTAGGTACATAATATATTTTATTAGGAAGGATAGCTTAGGTCATGCTCTCATACAAGAAACATGTCTATATAATTTTCATTATACTGCAGAAACTATAATACACGATTGAAATTAAACCACTTTCACTTGGTTTAATTTAAAAGCGTACATTAGCGTAAACGTAAGACAATATTAGATAATACACAAGCTTCAAATTTGGAAAATAGTATAGTTAGGTAACCTAAGAAATTAATCCCAGAATATTTTGTACTAGATGTGCCCGCGGTTTCACCCCGCGTTTATGATTACTGGGTCGCTCCCGTGGGTCATAGCGTGATGATAACATCACGCTATGACCAACTTATATAAATAAGTAGCCTATAACCTTCATCGATAAATAGGCTATCCAACACTAAAATAGTTTTTCAATTCAGTCCAGTAGTTCCTGAGATTAGCGCGTTCAAACAAACAAACTCTTAAGCTTTATAATATTAGTATAGATATAGGTAGTACCTTTGGGTAGTACTGGTACATATCGCTGGCTCACAAGGTTCTATGTTATTATTTTTAACTTTGGGGAAATGAGGTTTAAAATTTGCATTTCAGTAAAAATAACTTAAAAAGTAACTTAGAACTATTTGCCATTTAATATTGTGAGGTGGTAAGTGCTTCCATCTATTATTATATTAGTCTAAACAAAATGGAATGACATAATTATGGAACTATGCAATATTCATAACCAGGGGGGGGGGGGGACACTGCCCAATACCTTTCCTCTATCCAAAGATAGGATTGACATCTGTGTTTTTGGCTCCGTACTTGTGTTGTAAATCAACCGCACAAGATGGCGCTTAAACAAATTTTAATTTATTATTTAGTTTCAGTTCTTACCTATCTATACTTTTATATATTTAATTTATCTAGGATCATATTTTATTCTCATTTTAATTGTTTTTATCATAAAAATGTCATAAAATACAAATGAGTAAATATGTGGGTTAAAGACTACGATTCAAACATTGGATTTCTAAGTCAGTCACAATATGGCGACTGCATATTGCTCGTGCGCACGTTTGTAGTTTTTCGTCCTATATTGTATATTTTGCGGCCCTGTGAAGGTCTTATGTAAGTGCGTTGAGTCGAGCCCTGTGTTCCTCCACCTTGTGTTAATTAATCTTCCTATCGAAAATTGTTGTTATCAGTGTGCGATAGAGACGCTTATGGTGTTTAGTGTTGTGCGGTTTTTCCAACAACAAAAATGAGCCGAGATGCTGCGCATTTCACTGTGAACCTAGAGTTCGCTGCACAGTTATATTTTAATAAACATAATAAAATGTTATTTTTTGTTGTTTTATTCTTATACTACGATATGCACCCTATACTTATTGTATTTAAATTGTTTTGTTTGGATCTATTTTTGTAACATTCTACTTGTTCTAATTTAATAACGCCCAATTTTTATTTGCATATTTATATTACAAAAATACGATTGATGCAAAACAATTTAAATACGAATCCTGGATTACAATAATTGCAACGCAATACCTACATAATATAAATAGCTATAGGCACAGAATACGGAATAGCTATAGCTATGTATACAAGGATTAGTTCGGGGCCAAAAGTCCAGATGTCGCTGTTTCAAATAGGGTTGGCTGAAATTGACCTTAAGAGGGCTCTCTTTTCCATATGTATTAGTTTACTCTTTGTTCATAACTCATTTTTGTCAAAAATGTAACATAGAATGATAGAACCTTGTAATATTGAACCAGCGATATAGCAACACTTCATTTGTCAAAGGGACAAAGGTCATTATAGCTGTTTTACGATTTCAACAAATTTTAACTTATAAATGTTGTATGCTTAACCGCAGGACATACTGGAACCTATATTTTTATATGTACACCTTTTTATTTACCTATGCCCACAATAAATGGATTTGATTTGATTTAATTTGAAAGATATCAAGCATAGCTCCGCGTCGTTTCGTTTTGATATAAGACAGAGAAGGTTATTAGGAAATTGATAAGGAGGGAAAGAGATAGCAGGAATGACAAGAAAGCGCTTAAAATATGCCCAGATAAATGACTTTGTATTTGTAACGTAAACGTCAGTTGAAAACTTATATCAATTTGTTATTTTTCCGGAAAAATCTATAAAAACGCAATTTAAATAAAATATAGAAAAATCAACTGTGCTCTACTTTATGTGGTAAATTCCAAAAATGTTGACATCTAAGGTAACTTTACATCGAAATAACAATATGCAATTTTGGATAAAATTCCTCATGTTTTTTTACTTTGCTTAAAATGTGCTTTTTTACAATTATATATTTACAATGCAGTATTTGGTCAACTCACAACCTTAGGTGTTTATCGTTGTCCTTGGCAAGGACAAGGCAACGCGCAGATTAACGTATAATTACTCATTACTAATCTAAAATTCTTATCAATCTTGCATCTTGTTTCTGATGAATACCTATTTTAATTTATTTTAATATATACCGGTGTCATGTCATGAAGGACTACATAAATTTACATGTAGGTAATGTAATAACTAATACTATTACAATAGGTACATATCAAAACTATGCCAATAGGATTTATATTTAGCTTTAAAGTAAACAGACAGAGTACGTGTTAGACCGTGAATTGTTGTCGTGATCACGAGTAGATGTGTAGCGTGCATCAACAAAAGCTATGTTCACTAAAATTCCGCTTCTAAAAATTCTTAGAAATAAATGAAAATTATAAGTTTTAGTGAGCATTATAAGGTACATTTTTATTTAAACCTGTAAAGTAGTATGAACAGCGATAGCACCGAATGAACCGTTTAAGCTGAAGGCGCGCATCTCTAACTTTTCAAATTTATATAGTTAATTACCACTAGTGTTAACAGTGAAGGAAAACATGGTGAGAAAACTTGCATGTCTGAGAGTTCTCCATAATGTTTTCAAAGATATGTGAAGTCCACCAACCTGCATTGGACCAGCTTGGATTATGGCCTAACCCTTCTCACACTGAGAAAAAGCCTATGCCCAGCAGTGGGACAGTTTAATACAGGGCTGCTATTAATATCAGAAAGAGAAGTGGTTGTTAAAATCCATTTATAGTAAATTAATTTCAATGAACATTCGCATAAACAGAAGACAATATTATGATTGTTAGTGTCGTCATAAGGAAAGATTCTTCTTAAAATGTTGGCTGATAGAGGATTTAATGGAGATCTGTGGCATTCACACTTTATGTTTATTTATTGTGTTAAGATAATGTTTATATTCATATTTTTTGTAGCTGGAAGTTCTCGTAAATTTTGGCAGTACACCGGATCCACAGCTAGTGGACAAAACATTAAATGAGCTAAAGTCTCAAGATGAAGTTAAGGAGGTAAGCTGTATATAAATATATGTATATATATGTAGATGACATTAGACATTCATGAACTACAGTCTAGCGCAATGACTAAGGCATTGGACTTGCATTTGAAACAACTCAAGTTTAAGCCCTAGACTAAGACTAGGATGTAGGACTTCTCAGAGTTGTATGTATTTAATAGTTAATTATTACTTGCTTTAACTGTAAAGGAAAAATGTCAACAGTGTGGAAATCTTTGTCTGAGATTTTTAGATAACATTCTCGGAGATATTAGAACCCTGCCAAACCAATGGGCCAATGCACTCCAACAGTCTCTTACTAATCTATAAAAAGTATTTTATATGGTAATTCAAGACATGGTCTAGCTCAGTGGGTAACCTTTTGAAGATGCAATCAAGAGATTATGGGTTCAATCGTTACTCATCACTCTTACAAAGTAAACTTACTCCAAACACATGCATTTAAGCTTACCTTGACGAGTTAACAAATTAATTCATGGATCAAGGTTTTCATTATACTGTATACATACTCAATAGAATGAGTATTCATTTATCAATTTATCATTAATGATATTTTTGTTGATAGATTAATAATTAACTACAAGGTTAAATTATTATAAATATTTTAAAGATTTGGACAATGATTTTTTTTATACAACTAATGTGGGATACTCTCATACCACCTGTTGGTAAGTGGTCGCCATGGCCTATGGATGCCTGCAATACCAGAGGCATCACTTGCGCCTTGCCAACCCTTTAGGAAAGGAAGTGGGAAGGAGAAGGAGCTGGAAGGGTGATAGAGGGTGATTGGGCCTCCCGCACTCCCACTCACCGAACGAAACAATAGTAGGAATACTGCTATTTCACATTGATATTCTGTGAGAGGATCCTTCCTCGGTCGAGCCGGCCCATTCATATTGAAATCAGTGAGGCTCTACTACTCATACAAATCTTTAACCCTTAATTTATTATTATAATATATGGATGTATATTATTATTTATACTAATATTATAAAGCTTAAGAGGTTTTTTGTTTGAACGCGCTAATCTCAGGAACTAAAAGTTCGATTTGAAAAATTATTTTAGTGTTGTATAGCCTATTTATCGAGGTAGGCTATAGGCTATATAACATCACGCTACGACCCACGGGGGCGGCGCAGTAACGATAAACGCGGGTGAAACCGCGGGAACATCTAGTAATAAATAAAGGATAAAATTTTCATGTCTAGCATGAATTAACTAAAAGTATGGGCGCAGCAGTTAGTATATCTATCTGCTGTGCATCAGGTTCAGAGTTCGAATCCATGTTGGACAAATGATGATATTGGCTTTTCTATCTAGAAATTCTCAGTAACAACTGCAACTGTGGTTGGTAGATGGCAATACGCTTGCCTCCTATTACCCACTAGCTTCTGCCCGCTGCTTCGCTCGCGTAAAAGTAGGTTTGGTTAGGTTATGTAATGTAACAGTGCATTTTTTTAATAAAATATAGCTTACTAGCGTTTGCCCGCGGCTTCGCTCGCGTTAATTTAGAATTTAATAATCAATTCGGGTTGTACTCTGCTTGTAATAATATAACTTAATCATGATTCGAAAGACACGTGGTGCCATATATTATCATAAGAACGTTATTATCGTTTACCTCGAGAACAGTAAGCCTATGTCCGTTTCTGTACACCTTTTTTTTTTTTAACTCTGTGGGAATGCCTTGACGCATACCTCTCCGCGGAAAAAGGGGAGCGGAGAGGTTATGTCGGGCTCACCCGGGCAAAGATGGAAATTCCCGGGTACTACCGACTAAACCCGCCACGGTGTGCCACCTCACTGCCTTGGATGGTGGGTGGGTCGCTGGAACTGACACTACATCAGCGACCCACCCAGCAGTGCTCAACTCACGCAAGAAACGCGTGCAGACGACAACTCCTCGGCGACGCCCCGGCACGACTTGGAGCGTCGCTCCGACTCAATGGCTTGCGGACAGGAGATCCCCATTCTCCCGCCCGCAGCCTTCACTATGGCGGCATCAGGCGTGCGTACGGGCGCCTGCGTCGCCCGGGCCGCCGGCGGCGGCTCGGATCCGCAAGAATGCCTCCTTCCGCGAGATAACGTCCTCGCAGAAGGATGCGACCGCTATCCAGTTCCTCTCGCTGTCGACCATGGCTTTGATCACGGCCGGCAGCGAGAGGTCGATGCCCACAACGTCGACGAGTTCACGGCGCTGCACCGCCCAGGCAGGACATACCTCGAGCGTGTGCTGCTCCGTGTCCTCAGTACTATCGCAGTGGTGGCAGATGGGACTCGGTTCCCCCCTAGCGACTGTGTGCAGGTACTTGCCAAAGCAACCATGCCCTGACAACACCTGCACCAGCCGGAAGGATCCCATGCTGCCGCCCTGCCCACCGCTCCAACACCGGCTGGAGGGCCCCAACGGTTCTGAATCCGGCTAGGGGAACCTCCAGCCGCGCCTTCCATTTTAGAAGTAAGCCCTGGCGGGCTCGGTTTCGTGTAGTATTTATTACCTCTGGAAGGGGACGAACACCTGTCTCCTCCCATACCGACGACATAACTTTGAATGCTTCGGCGAGCACCTCCGCCTCCAAGTCCCACGGGGGAGTTCCGGCCAATGCGCAGGCTGCGTCAGCAGACACCGTGCGGTATCCGCGTATGATCCTGACCGCCATGACTCTCTGCGGTCTTCTGTACACCTAATTCAACGTATATGCAAAATTTCAGGATAATCGGTTCAGTGGTTTGGGCGTGAAAAGGTAACAAACAAACTCATTTTCGCTTTTATAATATTAGTTGGGATAGGATTAGGATGTTATGCAGTGATAATATAGTTCTCTAATGGTGACAGAATGATAAAATTGGTTAAGTAGTTTTTGAGTTAAATCCTTACAAACAAACAAAATATCTAATCATTCCTCTTTGTAACATTTGTCTAGAAGTGTAGACAACCTAAGCCATATCTGATAATGTATGTTTGTGTGTACAGGCAGTGTACAAGAATGGCGCTATCATGGTGGAGACCAGTTTGCCCAGCACACAGATACTGGACATCGTCATCAAGACCTCTGGGAAGAGAGCCGTGCTGCAGGGGTTTGGAGGTAAGGACTAATTTTTATTTTTTATTTTTTTATACTGCTAAGGTGCAAGCATACCTGATGGTAAGTGGTGACCGTAGCCTATGGACGCCTGCAACACCAGAGGCTTCACTTGCGCGTTGCCGACCCTTTAGGCAAGGAAGTGGGAAGGAGAAGGAGCGGGAAGCCCGCTTCCCGCTCCTTCTCCTTCCCACTTCCCCCACTTTCCCCAAAGAGGTAAGGATTAATTCATGTAAAAGTAATTTAGACGTAGTGGTTTAAGTGGTCGCTATAACCACGTCGAGTTTGTACCTAATAATGGTATTTTCCAGAGACACAATCGGCCGTAGCTATGATCGCCAGCCAGTCGTGCTGTCAGTCACAAGTGATGGGCGTGATCAGGTTCCAGCAGGTGGGCGATGGAGCGCTGATAGCGGATGGAAGTATCGACGGCCTGCCCAGTGGACTGCACGGATTACATGTGCATGAGACTGGAGACCTCAGCCAGGTACCTTCTAGACGATAGTTCCTTTTATTTAAGGATAGCTGTGCCCGCGGTTTCTCCCGCGTTTATGATTACTGCGTCATCCCCGTGGGTCGTAGCGCGATGTTATATAGCCTATAAAATTCCTCAAAAATGTTGAATGCAAAAATAGACTTTAGATCCGGCTGGTAGTTTCAGAGATGAGCATGTTCAAATAAAATAACAAACAAACTCGTCAGCTTTATTATAGAACTAGATGTTCCCGCGGTTTCACCCGCGTTTATCGTTACTGCGCCGCCCCGTTGGTCGTAGCGTGATGTTATATAGCCTATAACCTTCCTCGATAAATAGGCTATCCAACACTAAAAGATTTTTTTAATTCGAACCAGTAGTTCCTGAGATTAGCTCGTTCAAACAAACTCTTCAGCTGTATAATATTAGTATAGATATGGAATAAAATCCTAACTAATTATAAATACGAATGTGAGTTTGTTTGTTACGCTTTCACGCCTTAACTACTTGACGAATCATGAAATTTCCCATAAACGTCAGGGGAAACAGAAAAGGACATGGGCTAACTTTCAACCAGAAAAAAAATCTGTTACTAATCTAACTTAACTTACATTTACGCGAGCGAAACCACGGGAAAAACCTTGTAAATATATCATAGAAAGCCTAGGGGGAGGCCGCTAGCCTGCCACATAGAGGTCTCGAGTTCGATCTCAGGGCGCTCATTAAATAATTAATTGTCGCTCGCTTTAACAGTAAAGAAAAATATCGTGAGGAAACCTACATGTCTGAGAGTTTTCTATAATGTTCCCGAAGATATATGAAGTCTGCCAACCCATACTGGGCCAGCGTGGTGGACTATGGCCTAACCATTCTCTCACTGTGGAGAAGCCCGTGCCCTGCGGTGGGACAGTTTAATACAGAGCTGATATTATTATTATTACTAGCGGTCGCCTAGTGCTCAAAATTCGACCAAAGTTTGCCTGTAAGATATTGCTGATATATGTCATTATATATTGACATATGTAACCACAGTTACGCGCTTCGACTGCGTGTGTCAAATGCATGGTTGTGTGCGTGTAGTGTTTTTTCATTAATTTAATGTATTTCTAATGCATATTTTATATAAATATTAGGATTCGCTCCGCCTTCTCCATATAAACTTTAACTGTGCCAAATGTTATACTCCTCCGTCCGCGCAATTTTCGTAAAAAGGGGTACAAAGTTTTTGCTTCACGTATTAATATATAGGTGTTTCTCTTATCACAGATATTTTCTAACATATTACATTAGAAAAATATCTGGCCGTTTGGGAGGCTTTTACGGAGACATGGATCCAACGTGAAGAGGCCTTTCGAGAATCCTAACTAATTTTATAAAAGCGAAAATGAGTTTGTTTGTTTGTTACCTTTTCACGCCTAAACTACTGAACCGATCATTCTGAATTTTTGCATATACGTTGTCAGGTGTACAGAAACGGACATAGGCTACCTTTCATCCCGAAAAAAATTGCTATTCTCGAGACAAACAACAATAACATTCTTATGATAATAGATGGCGCCACATGTCTTTCGAAACATAATTGAATTATATTATTACAAGATGAGTACAACTCGAATTGATTGTCAAATTCTAAATTAATGCGACCGAAGCCGCGGGCAAAAGCTAGTTTTAATATAAGGTGGGACGGAACACCGACAGCGGCATTAGCCGCAGCAGGCGTAGGACCAGTGTTGCCAACTCTTGTAAAGTCGAGTCGCTAGATTTAATATCAAAAGTAGCCAGAAAGTAGCTATAACTGATTTTGGATATTGGTTTTTCGACTTTCAGGTAATGAATTACTAAAAAAGAAAGGCCTTTGCCCGCCTACCGCGGAGTTTCAATTTATTACATGCCCTAAAATTGTTTTCATTTGTACTCCAAAAGTCGCTAGATAAGTCGCAAAACATTTTTTGTCGCTAAGACATACACGAAAGTCGTCATTTCTAGCGACAAAGTCGCTAAATTGGCACAGTGCGTTGGACTATTGCTACCTATGGACTTCAATATACATATATGTGCAATGAGGATGGGTGTCTGACGGACCGGTGTAACGCTAACTACGAATGAAAAACATTATTATAACATATCCTTTTTCATTGGCAGGGTTGCAGCTCCATTGGAGACCACTACAACCCATCTGGAGCCCCTCATGGGAGTCCCAGTGACCCGTCAAACAGCCGGCACGCGGGCGACCTCGGCAACATAATCGCAGACGAAACAGGTCGAGCTACCTTCAGAATAGTCGATAATATTCTCAAGGTAATGTTATAACTCGTCAAAAAAAGGCCCGTCCATCCGTTGCCATAAATTATAATTATGTATCCGGCATGCTGTCGTGCCCATACTGTTCCAGAGAGTTTACAGCAAAAATCGGCTATATAAGTAATCTTCGGGCGCATCAGCGTCGTCAAGCCGACTAGGAGTCAAAGCAGTCGCCATGGCCGAAAACGGTCGGAACGATCATAACTCGTCAATGTTACTTTGCTAAAACTGTACCTTTCAGCTTACTTGGTATCCTGCCCTACGGTCATACAGCTTGTAGCGATTATACACAGATGAAGAAGTTTCAACAATTGACAAAAGATGGCGCTGTACACAATTTGCGCTTCGCCATGAAATCCTGAATCGCGCAAGTAAAGTTTACACAGCGATTAAGAATATATACAAGTTACCTACATCAACAGTCGGGCCGCGGCTGCCAGGCATGTTCACCCAGTGTTTGGCGCATTTTCCCTTTGTGTTAAAGATACATTATTCTGAGGTCCAAAATAAATACATCATGTTCCCTCTTAGTTCTTAAATTTTACTTGAATTTCGTGGTTGAAATCACTAAAGCACACTAAAGCATGCTACTGTTAGATTTATTTTTTATTTTTTTATTTTGCTCGTCAAAATTACCACACTCCACCTGATGGTAAGCAGTCGTGTGGTCTAAGAGCAGTGGCCTCCACACCGCCCTCATAGCAGCCGAGGTAATGTTGAGGTCTCTACTTTGACGGCCTGAGAAGGTGCTTTTTCACGCCTCGCTTAAAGGACCCAGGATTGAAGGAAGAATTGGAATTGAAGGAACAAGGAAACACGTGCCTTGGCAGAGAATTCCATGCCTTGGTCGTTCGGCAGAGGTATAAGGACCCAAACTTGTTGGTACGCGCTCTAATCGACTCTACCGTGTAAGGATGGCATCTGAGCCCAGCACGCGTTGTTCTGGATAGGAAAGGGGAGGGCGGGATAAGGTGGAATAACTCTTCAGAGCACTCCCCGTGGTATATTCTGTAGAAATATGCCAATGAGGCAATGTCCCTACGGAGTTGCAGAGGTTCCAGTGAACTCGTGACCTCTGGATCTCCGATGATATGGACAGCCCGCCGCTGTAACCGGTCGAGAGCGTCCAGCAAGTACTGCGCGGAGCCATCCCAAAGATGAGAACAGTACTCTACGCAAGGGCGCACTTGTGCCTTATACAATAGGCACAGTTGCCCAGGCGTGAAGAACCGCTTCACCCTGTTCAGAACTCCGAGTTTTCGCGAAGCTTGCTTAATGACGCTCTTGATGTAGGTTTTGGGATTAAGGGAGCGGCAAAGATCCATACCTAAGATGGAGAGGCTGTCACGTATCACCAGTTGAGTGTTCTTCAGAGAAGGGAGGGGAAGGAACGGAGACTTTTTTGTTGAGAACGCGCATGCCTGGGTCTTCTTGGCGTTGAACTCGACCAAGTTCTTGGCACCCCATTCATAGATGCGGTCCAAGGTCTGGTCAAGTTCAACGACAAGATTCTGCCTTTTCCCCTTAACCTCAGCCTGTTTGACCCCAGGATGTCCGAGATATCGCCCATGCACAGTTGAGAGGGCAAGCCATAGGCCGGAAGCTTGGAAAGAAGAGACCGGTGCCAGACTCTGTCGAAAGCTTTGGCTATGTCAAGGCTGATAGCCAAAGACTCGCCGTGCTTGTCCATAGCTTCACCCCAGAGGTGCGTGACGAACGCTAGAAGATCACCCGTTGATCGTTTAGACCGAAAGCCGTATTGGCGATCATTGATCAACGATTGATCCTCCAGGTAGCGGACAATTTGGGTGTTTATAATCCGCTCGAACACCTTGGAGAGCACCGAGGTGATAGCTATGGGTCGATAGTTGCTTGGCTCGGAACGGTCTCCCTTTTTGGGAATCGGCTGAACGTTCGCCTCCTTCCAAGCCTCAGGCACAATGCCCGCGGCGTAAGACGTTCGGTATAGGCGGGTAAGTGTGGGAGACAACTCCGCTGCATATTTTTTAAGGACCACAGCTGGGATGCCGTCAGGTCCACTGGCTTTCCGAACATCGAGAGACTGCAGTATCGCACGAACGGTTCGTTGCCTGATACATATATCAGGCATGGTGTAGCCGCAGTTGGCAATGTTAGGCGGCTGCGAACCGCAGTCATCGATTCGGGAGTTGGCCGCAAAGAGATTTGCAAGCAGATCTGCTTTCTCCTGCGGCCGATGAGCCAGTGATCCATTCGGATATCTCAGAGGGGGCAGCAAGGTCTGGTAGAAGTTGGACTGCACGGCTTTGGCCAGGCGCCAATAGCTACGACTGCCCGTAGGATGCGCCATGAGTTCCTGGCCGAACCGTGCGACGCGCTGGGCATCCGCTCTTAAGTATGCCCTCTTGCAGACCTTTGTGGCTTGGTTGAACGCTGCCTTCAGGTGATCCACGTTAGGGTCGTGGAGAGTGCGAGCCCTGGTCCAAGCGCGGTACGCTGTCTGTTTGCGTTCAACAGCATCAGCGCATTCACGACCGAACCAGAGCCTTGTCCTGCCGCCGCTCGTGACATCACTGTATGGAATATAATATTCCATACCCAGGATGATTTCACCAGCGACAGCAGTAGCGCTCTGTGATGGATCCCTGTTCTCAAAGCAGCGTTGAGCCCAAGGGATGGATGCGAAGTACTCCCGCATTCCATCCCAGTCTGCTGACGAGTAGTGCCACAGTCGTCGTCTTGCCTCCTCGGGTCGTGGGGGCGTAACAACAACAGCTGTGGCACAAACCAGACAGTGGTCTGAGGTGCCCAGAGGAGCACGAGTCGACACACTGTACCGGTTCGGGTTACTCGTCAGCAGCAGATCGAGCAGAGTGGGTGCCTGACCTGCAATGTCTGGTATCCGGGTGGGCTGGAGTACCAGTTGAGACAGGTCATGCGTGAGAGCGAACGCATGGGCAGTTCGTCCCGCGTGGTCTGTTTTGGGAGAACCCAACCAGGTCTCATGGTGGGCATTGAAATCTCCCAAGAACACCAACTCAGCGTTCGGAAACCGCTCCTGCGCGTCGTCTGCCGCCTGACTCAGGTAATTGAAGAGTCGAGTTGTCTCAGCGTCTCCTGAATGGGATCGGTAGAGGCACATGTAGATTTGGCTGAAAGAGCCATGATCTACGTGTACCCAAAGGACAGACAAGGAAGGGTCCTCTAGGCATTGTAGACGGCGACAGCAAATATCCGCCCTAACAAACAAGCATACCCCGGCTTTCGCGAGGAAACACTCCTCTAGCACGTAGCCGGGATATTGCAGATAGTTCGTGTCTGCAGGACGGCGTATTTGTGTCTCCGTTAGAAAAAGCATTGCCGGCCGAGCCGTCTCCAGGTGGTGATGCCGTCCGCATTGAGGTTAGCTTGGAGTCCTCTGATGTTAATAAACTCCACGATACAGGAAGCAGCAGTGGGGTTACGGCGATTGGCTGCTGTTGAACGACAGTGCTTTGTTCGTACTGGCATAGAGTGAAAGGAAGGGGAAACGTGAAAAAAAAAGAGGCGGCTATTCTCGCAGTAAGGTGGGGCAAGGCACAGAGCAAGTTTTGTCATATAATTGTATGGTATGGCGATAGCCGATCCGACGGACGGAAGGACCCCCGTACCCTCCCGAAAGTGGTCGCCGGGACCCACCCTCCGGTCACCATCCGGCACCACGAGCCACCTCGAGATTATGCGCGGCATGATAAGGCAGCCAACCTAATTGGTTAGACTCGGTTGGGCCTCAAGACTATACAGCGGGCGGCCAGCAGAGCACCGTTTCTACGGCTCTCCCTGGCCGCCGGGTAGACTCGCGCCACCCACACAATGACTCTACGGATACTCTGCAGGTCCCTCATAAGCTGCGAGAATCGTCACCTCATGCTTAGGCCTCCGGCGCTCTCATTCACCGAACGAAACACAGCAGTAAACACTGTTGTTTCACGTAGATTTTGTGTGAGGGGGTAGTACTTCCCCGGTCGAGCCGGCCCATTCTTGCTGTAACCAGCTTGGCTCTACTACCGAATAAATAATTGAATTTAATAACTAAATGTTTCTAGGTCGGGTATTTTTTTTTATACAACTAAGGTGACAAACAAGCATACGGCCCGCCTGATGGTAAGTGGTCACCGTAGCCTATGGACGCCTGCAACACCAGAGGCACTTGCGCGTAGCCAACCTTTAGGAAAGGAAGTGGGAAGGAGAAGGAGCGGTAAGGGGGAAAGAGGGTGATTGGGCCTCCGGTACTCTCACTCACCGAACGAAACAACAGTATGTGTTAAAAGTGTTTCTGGAGTTTTCTAGAAGCGCCATTTCCGGAATGTTTCTCAAAACAACACGGGAAAGTCCTAGAACACTTCGCGTACTGTCAAGCTACGTAGTTTAGTAAGATGTAAATAGATGGTGCTGTAATAAATTATTAGAAGGCCGGGCGCTTCCCCACAGAGATGGCACTGGCTGTAACAATATATATATATAACCATATATTTTAGTATTCGTTTGTTTGTCGTTACAGGTGTGGGACATTATCGGTCGGTCGGTGGCTGTCACGGAGAGAAAGGATGACTTAGGGAAAGGCTGCTCCTCAACTTCTAAGATTGATGGCGATAGTGGCAAGCCGTGAGTATTATTCTTATTTACCGAATACGATTACTCGGTTTAGGTAAAACGTTTACCGAGCTGAATATTAGGACGGCTATTTCGCTAAATAATTTCTATACTTGAAATGTTTAGTTATTACGCGAATTGCATCGATCGCTTTGAATAACTTTGCAGTTAACAATTACTGTTTTCAAATAAAAATGTTGATCATCTATCGTGCTTTTCATCGGGCATTATTTTTAACGTTATGTCTCAATATTTTACATATGTCTATCTAAACAAGCATGTTTGCAACGGCAGATGCGCGCCCAAATGTTTTTGGACTGACTGGACTAGCCGAAACATTTTTTAACTTTCAACACAAAGTTTTGTCCCGTGTAGGATTCGAACCCACAACACTCGGCGCAGCGGCAGCGGCGAGGCGACCACTTAAACCACTACGCCATACGAGCAGCTTTGTCGGATGATTTTTAAAATGATTAATCTATTTTTCAGTGTTGCCTGTGGTATAATAGCGAGATCAGCCGGCATATTCCAGAATCCGAAACGAATATGCGCGTGCGACGGTGTTGTGGTGTGGGATGAAAAGGACAGGCCGCTCGCGGGCAAAGGGAGAAGAGTGGAGAAGAAGACTTGCTGCCCACAAGAGGAGAAAGAGAACGAGACTAATGGAGAATTTAAGCGGTGTTGTAGGGTCTAGTCTGTAGGGCGGGAAAGGTTTGTTTGAAGGTAAAACTCACACTTTTAATATATCTGACCCGCGCAACTTCGTCTGCGTTGCATTAGAGAATTTTATCCATTTGTGCAATATTCTTCATTGATGCTCCGCTCCTATTGGTTGTATAGTAATACTATATTTGTAACTAAAAAAAAAACAGCGACACAATGTACAGACTGACCGTCACCTCTTGCACGACTGAACACTGTTCCCCAAGATACGGCAATTTGCATAGTTTGGGTGTCAGTTTCAGTACCTATCCTAAAAAAACTTGTAAACGAATTGTATTTACATTAAGACCATTGTATGTAATTCTTGTGTCCAATAAACGTGTTATTTATTTATAGCTAGCGCCCCGCCCAGGCTTCGCATGGCTAGTACAAAACCTTAACAAATTATACATCTAAACCTTCCTCATGAATCACTCTGTATATTGGTGAAAACCGCATGAAAATCCGTTCAGTAGTTTTTGAGTTTATCGCGAACAGACAGACAGACTCGGCGAGAGACTTTGTTTTATAATATTTAGTGATATTCAGATGCCGTGTTGACATTGTATGTAGGATGACAAATTAACGTACAGACAGGTGATTTAAATATTTTATGGCTTGATATTTCAATTACTGAATAATCTTCTACAAATTTATAATTTTGCCTTTTGATAGGCATGTCTGAAAGTTCTCCATAATGTTCTTAAATATATGTGAAGTCTGCCAACCCGCACTGGGCCAGCGTGGTGGACTACGGCCTAACCCTTCTCACACTGAGAAGAGGCCCGTGCCCAGCAGTGGGACAGTTTAAGGGCTTGTACACAAAACTGCGAATCGGCGCGATACGAATTCGCAACGCAGAAAACTGCGACACGAATTGCTGCGATGCGATTTCGTGCGGCAAGGCGTCTCTCTTCCACGACTCGGGTGAGCATTCCTTCGAAGTATTATTTTGTAAACTAGGTCGTGACATGGATCGTAAAAAGAAGTGCGCTCTTCTGTTATTGCTAAAGAGATACAGGAAAAACTACCAAAGAAAATTTAAAAATTGTAAAAAAAGAAATTTGAAAAAAGTAAATTATATAAATAAATATATATAATATAATATAAATCAATATATATAATATAAATAAGTAGGTATATATAATTAATAAATTTTAAAAATGTTTAATATTCAACCTGTCTCAGGGCGGACTAAATTGGCGTCAATAAGTGTGACGGAACATCGCAGGAATGCGCGATGCGAATCAATTCGCAAGTTACTAGCGATGCGTTGTGGGAGCTCGTAGATTTTTACGATGCGACGTCGCATCGCAGTTTTGTGTACAAACTCTAAAACAGGGCTGGTATTAATAGATAGGTTTTGAATAGGAAATCAAACAAAAGATTTACTTCATCATCTCAGCCGAAACACGTCCACTACTGAACATAGGACTCCCCAAGGTTCACCACACATACTGGTCCTGGGCCACCCGCGTCCTACCGCTTCCCGTGACCCTTACCAATCGTCGGTCCACCCTGTGTGGAAATTTTCTTAGATTACCTAAATTACGATAGTGTATATTTTTTTATATTGAAGTTTTGCAGTGAATATTTAGTCGAACACGAATATTCGGTAAACCCACCGAAAAGGACGAATACCGAATATAAAAGAAATATTTGGCGCATTCCTAAATTGCACACATTTGATATTTTTTTGCCATTATCTGCCATTCCTTTTTTTATCTTTCCTCATAAATTAGGAGGACTAATTATTGCTTTAGTAATATCTATTTTAAATATTTTAAAAATTCAAGGAAATCAATTATATGCCAGAGGCCCAATTACCCCTTTTCCCCCATCCCGCTCCTTTCCTTCCCACGTCCTTTCCTAAAGGTTGGCTACGCGCAAGTGCCTCTGGTATTGCAGGCGTCCATAGGCTACGGTGACCACTTACCATCAGGCGGTCCGTATGCTAGTTTGCCACATTAGTTGTATAAAAAAAATGCTATTAACAACTTTTATTTTGAAATGTATTTTTGTCTAGAGTCAACACCGTGGTATTGCTAGCATTCATAAACTAAAGACATTACTGACCATCAGGCGAATTGTTTATAACATCCATCTTTTAAAAAGTGAGTTTTACCTTTAAACCGACAATATTTTGGAGGTACTTTTGGCTGTAACTGTTATTTAGGATCTGGGATTATTTGTAGGTTAAAAATCTGTAAAATCTATTGTTATTAAACAAAATTTCTTTTAATAAAATCATTTTATTAAAAACTAGCGAACCGCTCCGGCTTCGCACGGGTAGAACAAAACCTTAACAAAGTATACACCTAAACCTTCCTCATGAATCACTCTGTCTATTGGTGAAAACCGCATGAAAATCCGTTCAGTAGTTTTTGAGTTTATCGCGAACAGACAGACATGCGGCGGAGGACTTTGTTTTATAATATGTAGTGATGGGTTAGTCCCATGCGCCACCGAGGGTGACGCCTCCAGTGGCGAATGGGATTCTTTATATTGAAAATATCCCTTTCGCCACCAGAGGAAGGAATGCTGGGGTAACGACTGGGATTACGCTCATTTTTTTTTTTTGGAAAATGTCCCATTCGCTACCGGATTGGGGCAATGCTGGGGGTGGCGAATAGGACTAACCCTGTAGTGATTTAATGTTTGTTATGGTTTCACTTAGATTTATAATAACTGCTCCGCTCCTGTGGCTCGTAGCGTGATGTTATATGTTTCTTCTGGATAAAGTGGCTTTCTAATCGTGAAAGAGTTATTAGTGCGTGGTAAGCCATGCTTCGGCACGAATGGGCCGGCTCGACCGGAGTGATACCACGGCCTCACAGAATACCGGCGTGAAATAGCGCTTGCGTTGTGTTTCCTCGTGTGAGTGAGGGTACCGGAGGCCCATTTAGCCCCAAACTAAGTCAATTGTGTTTTGGATAAAATAAATATTAAATATTAAAAATGTGTATATTTAAAGTACATTAAGTATTGATTGTACAGGCATTCATCATTACGGTGGCTCATTCGTCATTCCGGTGGTCACCGTAATGACGACAAAATGGTTTTTTCATGATAATTACCCAACTACCGAATTAATTTAGAAGATATTTACAGGTCCTAATATCGAGGCAATTATCTACAACATACTAACTTGACGATACAATACATCACTCTGTTCATTATTTAAAACATGCCACCGAACTGACCGCACACGGTAACCAAAACACATTTCATGAAAAACTTACCTCGGGAGCATGTTAAAACTTGCGTAAACACCGTCCAATCCACATACAAGTTAGGGCCCGACTGACGCTCATGGTCCGATAGACCGATACAAAAATATGGCGTGATATCGCTTGACCAATAAGAAACAAGTAGTCAACTGCGAGCATCGGAAGCGCAGCTTAAGCGGGACAAAGATATTGGCGTCTCAGCTTTTTAATTAAATAATTAGTACAGTTTTTTGTTTCAAAATGTGAAATGGAGTAAATATCTTTAAAATGGGATATTTTGATAAAAGTTACGTTAAAATTTCGTGAGTGGTTTTGTGAGCGCAATTTGAAGTGGGACAAGACAGTGTTAGGCCGCCTATACAAGTCGGATATTCAACGTGGAATTTCTTGTAAGTGTGTAATATTAATTCTAATCTGGTTTTAATATACGTTTAAGGTACGAAGTATATTTTCAAAAAAGCGTGGTTTAGTCTGTTTTGAATTATAGTTTCTTTATAAAGGTCATCATCATCATCAAATGCTTTACAAGAGTGGGTAATATGTATGTGGCAAATGGGAACTAGTGAATTCAAAAATAAGTAAAAAAGCTCTCTTTCAAGTGTAGTTAATGAGACAATAATAGTAATGGGCATTGGCGTGAGTTCCCCAAGGCCGTCTAACTGGATGTTGCTCTATTTGTACGTTAGTTTAGAAAAATATGGCGTGAGAGCTGACGCGCCAGGTATACAGCCTAGTATGTAAGAATAGCACCAAGTGACAGGTTATCGGCGGCCCGGTGCGTACTGACGACGCTCGCGTTTTCTAAACCGGTTAGAAATTACCCAGTGATCGAGATTGTGAGTTGCGGAAGAAAACACCGGACCTATGAACATACGCACTTTGACAAGTAGAGCTTTCTTTGGCAGTTTTCACGTAGGTCGCATCTCATCTCAGCCTATTGCAGTCCACTGCAATAAAGGTCATAGGACGCCTAAAAAAGTACGCTCGAAAATTTACCCACTTAGTACCTACAATATCAAACATAGACAACTTCCCTATTCCTGTTACAAGTTATATACAGGCTGTCCTACAAGTCTACGTCAAGCCGGAATTAGGTAACAGGCTAAGTTATTGAGTGGTAGGTCCACGCTGGTTGCAGCATGAATGGGCCGGCTCGACCGGGGAAGTACTACCCTCTCACAGAAGATCGACGTAAAATAATTGTAATAAATGTTTCATTCGGTGAGTGAGAGCGCCGGAGGCCCAATCACCATTCCTTTCCCAAACCCCATCCTGCTCCATTCTCCTTTTCCTTCCGGTAGGCAGCGACTTGGATGTTTTTTGACATTGCTTCTGTAATGCTAAGAAAACACAGCCATGTGTATGAGCCACGGTCCTCGCTTACTATCAGGTGGGCCGCTGGCTCGACTGTCAAAAAGCAATCAGAAAAAAAAATCTAAGTTCCGTATTTTAAATATTATACCTAGGCATTTAAAAAATAAAACAATAAATCTACACCTTGTGACGGTATTTTCACTCCTGTTACTACAGATATTTACATTTTGAATTTTTTTGTTATATAATCTCGATTAATGCTTCTGTAAGCTCTCGATTTTTGTCGATTATTTGGGTCAATCCGTATATAGCCTGAGACACAGGTCTCTGACCTAGTTCAGGCAATACCATGTAAAAAAACAGACTTCATAAACAAGTTTTTTTGTGTCCAATATTAAAATTGTTGTCGAGTACTCGCCATACATATGTTGCGGCGGCCATCAGCTGATCGGGGCTAACGGGACTTCTACGTCATCGTCCCACCGCCCCACTCCAGCCATCGGCGCTCGCCCGCCGCCGGACCAGGAGTCAGCGACAGGCCTGAACGCACACGGCCGCGCTCGCGCATCATTTTTAAATATTGTTTTTTTCGCGCACTTATAAATATGCAAATATTGTAATCATTCCTTTAAATCAATATACATCTTTCAAATTACAGTCCACTAGTTGTCATTTATACTGTTAGTTGTGGTGGTCGGCAACAATTGTAAATGTTTTCCTTTAGATTAGATATATTTTTAATGTGAAATTAATACAATAAGTAGCCTGTAATGTGCTTTGTAAAGACTTTTATATTTATTAAATAAAATGTACTATTCTTATTCATATACCTATAAAAGACAATAACTGCCTCCGTGGCGCAGCGGTAGTGAATGCGACTGCTGTGCATGAGGTCTCGGGGTTCGAATCCCGGGTCGGGCCAATAAAATGTAATTGAGTTTTTCTTTTAAGAAATCTCAATAGTAGTCTTGAGTTAGGAAGTTGGCGGTGTTAGACACCCCCGTGCCTCTGAAAGCACGTACCTAAACTGTATACTCATGTTTTTACAAATAAATGATTATTATTATTATGTTTCTCTTATCACAGATATTTTCTAACATATTATATTAGAAAATACCTGACCCATTGGGAGGCTTTTACGGAGACATGGATCCAACGTGAAGAGGCCCTTCGAGAGTTTTACAAGCCATTTCACATTTTTGGGCAAGAATCTAATATTTCAGTCGTTAAATTGACAACCTCAGATAATATATTGATGGCAGTGAACACATGTAAATAATAGATCAACTCTTGATCTAGTGTAGTGATGGTTAATATTTACAAATACTAACTTTTATGTTTAGTATTTACCGATTCCCCGCTACTGGCTTTTACGAAAAATCGCGCAGAGCTAACTTTGAAGCCTGAAATCTATCACTAACTCTTATATATTTTCTACAAAAATAATATTTAATGTCAGGGCTTATACCCTTCTTGTAACTGCATGGAGTAGAAAAGCCATTTCACTAGTAAATTAATTGTAAAAAAAAAGATAATCTTGGAGCAATTTTAACGCTTTGTCCCAGTTTTACCACGTCGTTTTGGTTTTAATAAATTATAAATAATGTAATATTATATATACCAAAAGAAGCTCTGTTTATCCATGAAATAGTTGTATTGACAATCCGTACGTTTAATTAGTCACAGTAAAATATTTACCAACCCTCTAAATTAGGATAAATTTTTATGCGCGCGAGAGTATTCCTCAGTACGGCGTGGTACGGCGGCGCGAGCGCCCATCGAAGCAGGACTTGTGTCACTTTTTTGCGCATCCCGATTTACGTACTTTCGAGCCGCGAACGCAATATTATACTACGACTGCAACGACTCGATCGATCTAATATATTGAAATAAGCAACCGTAATTTTTCTGTGTAAAATCATTATAACTAGTAGTTTACTATAACGTGCAGTGTGGTTTATTGATTTTTATTGTAATGAATTATTATGTTAATTAATAATTTTTATTAAGTTGTAGTAATGGGGCGTAAAACTTCTGGTTACCAATATGTTAAAAAAATAAACGTAGTTTTGAAAATATAAAGAAGGCATTAAAAGCGTATTTTGGGTTCATTAATTTTAATTATACAGAACGTATTAATGGTCATCGGAAGCATTTCGGCTAACGTCAGTCCCTAACTACCTGATTAAATAAAATTAAAAATAAAATTACACAAATAAACTCATAAATAATAAAAAACCGATGTCGCGCACGCACAATTTAGGGTTCCGTAGTACCTCTTACCCAGTGACCTAAGGATAGTAGGACTCAAGCACAATATGCATTTTATCGTTTGCAAATAGAAGTTTAAGTTAGTTAGCTATTACTCGTTAATAAGTAAAGTCTAATGAGCCGTTATAATTTTCATTAAAAATTGATTAGGTATATATGTCACTATTTAGCATAGTTTATACATACCTAAATACTGCAGTTTAGAAGATAGAGTGGGGGAGGGACACTTTGCTTGACTTTGCTTTGGAGTGTTGTGGGTTCGATCCCCACACGAGACAACACTTTGTGTGATTTATAAATTGTTGTTACATGTCTGGGTGTTCATTGTGTCCGTTAGTTGTATGTTTGTAAAGTCCCCCGCGACACCGGATTTAGTCCTAATGCGGCAGTTGTCTTTTTAAAAAAAATATATATATTTGTCTATAATTAATACAAATATGTTATTTGTTTTGAAAACTTACATAATGCAAAAGTATGTTTAATACAATTCAAGCAATAGGTACCAAGAAAAGTATCAAAACGTAAGTGTAGACACGGTCGCACTATACCACGACGCTCCTAGACGCATCGTACTGTCTCGATCGCTCGGCGAGTCGGAATTTACCTAAACTTCATTTGCGTAATTTTGTGAAATGGCTCTTAATCAAAGGTGAGATGGAACACCGACAGCGGCACTAGCCGCAGCAGGCGTAGGACTATTGCTACGTATGGATTCTAATATATGCGCTATGGGTATGGGTTTGGTGGACTGGTATATTGGTAACTATGGATGATAAAACGGCGTCTGCCCTGAATCCTCTAATAGCATCAATGCAATGGGCAGACGGTGACTCGCCATCTCACTATATGGGCGCCCTGAATAGCCACCATAGGCATACAAGCCAGCAGCAGCGGGCAACACCGGTGCGAGCGGCTAATTTCACCATCACGGGTCTTGTGACAACGGAGACCCGGAGCGGGTTTCCCCGTAGTTACGCCCTTGAAAATGACACTTCCACCCCCAAGCATAATTATAGCTCTAGCGGCCTCCCTCTGAGCGGCCGACAAAGGCAAGCCAGCATGCAGATGATACTATCATGTTGTTTCACGGTAAAACTTGGAAGCTAGTTCATGATAAAGCACATAACAGCATGTCCAGGATGAAACATAGGCTTGACTGTAACCTCCTATCACTCAATGTTAAAAAAACTAACTACAGCTTTTACACGACACAAGCATCTGCGCCCGAAGTCCTATATGACATCAAGATCCATTCAACAAATTGCAACCGCACAGCATGCACATGCGATGTTATTAAAAAGGTAGACAATGTAAAATGTCTAGGAATAATAATTTTCTTGCACATGGTTCATACGGCATTATGTGAGTCAAATTCTTCAAAGGTTTCAAGGTATGCTATTAAGGCATTAAGATAATTATAATTTCCCTCCTTCATTCCTTTTTAAAGGGCTGGCAACGCACTTGTAACTCCTTTGGGGTTGCGGGTGTCCATGGGCGGCGATAATCGCTTACCATCAGGCGATCCATCTGCTCATTTGCCAACCTATGCCATAAAAAAAAAAAGAAAAACTGCTTTAGTCTGGTAAGAAATTCATTAGTATATAATAATGATGACCTTATTTCTGAGGGCAATTTATTAAATATTTTTATTGGTTTGAAACCTGCACTATGTTTGACAATATCAAGGTATTTTTTTATAAACATTTTGATTGGAAATCTTTTCTCCTTGTTTTCTCTCTCCTTACCCATTCATTTTCAAACTCATAATCATGGACATATTTTGAAAACTACTAAGTAGAACAAGAATGTACAAACTTGGAACAGTCAATATCCCCATTTGTTTGAAGTGTGTTTGCATGATTCCTGGTGCCTAATTCTAACTATTGTCCTGATTGCTCTTTTTTGTAGCACAAAAGCTTTTTGTAAATTATAATCATAGCTGCCCCCCCAAAAGAGCATAATTCTACTTACTTCTTTACTTTCTTGAATTTGGTCGTTTTTCATGGTACAAATCGACACGACGCGACAAGCCGATTTTTTTTTATCTGTTTCATATTCTTACTAATATTTTGACTTCTCTGAACGAAATGAAATTATGTTATACGTCACGTCATGACTTCTTCAAAACTATGTTTGAATTTGCCGCGCAAGGTCACGTTCGTGCTTGGAGATTCGGTATAATTTATATTTATCTTACTACGTAATGCATCCAAAATACTGTAAACACTATCACATAATTATAGTTCTATAATTATTTAATACCCTATTTAGTAATTAATCATAACAAAAAATTTAAACTGAAATGTCACTGAATTATAATTTTGCGTACAACGGATCGTTTGATAAAGAAGATAGAGACAGCTAGACAATTTTCTTGGAAATGCTACGTGGTGTTGCTAGTTTGTGTATTTCACCATAACACGTGACAATTCAAATAGATTAATTTTTGACAAAAGTACGTAGTATTAAGTCCTTTATTTTCTTTTTTATTGTAAAATAATGTCTATTCTACCGTTAGTTTGTAAATACTATCATATAAGTTGCTTGTCATTACAGAAAGAGAATTCAGTAGCAAAATACAGTAGGAGAAAAGAAACCATGATAATTTTATGAATAAGTACTGTCTTAATATCCAGGTAAAACAATTCCTAACTGAGATAATATTCCTAATTTAACTCTAATTGAACACCAATTTGTTACTTCACTAAAGTAAATAAAATACTTAATATATCGTATTTCATTATTTCCAAAATACCTTAGGTTCGTTATAACTATAGCGCAACGCAACCTAAATTTCTTATGAATACTTAAGATTTTTACGATGCAGTGTAAGCTCAAAAAAAAAGACATTGAAGTCAAGTAAGTTTTAGGCAAATATATATACCCCTATTTTGCCTAAAACTTGACTTCAATGTCTTTTTTTATTGCGTTCATCGGTCACCGACGAGCCAGCGGCCCACCTGATAGTAAGCGAGACCCGTGGCTCATACACAAGGCTGTGTTTTCTTAGCATTATAGAAGGAATGTCTAAAAAACACAACCAAGTCGCTGCCTACCGAAAGGAAAAGGGGAATGGGATTTGGGAAGGGAAGGGTGATTGGGCCTCCGGCGCTCTCATTTACCGAACGAAGCATAACAGATATTGTATTTTTACGTCGATCTTCTGTGAGAGGGTGATACTTCCCCGGTCGAGCCGGCCCATTCATGCTTTAACTAGCGTGGCCCTACCACTCAAAGTACCACTGTCTTCACCCAAAGTAACTTTTTTATCTTTTATCGTAAAATATACGGTTAAAGTGTGAGTAAAAACCTTAGAGCATTAAACACGTTTATGTTATTATGTTTAATGCTCTAAGGTAAAAACGATACCTGAGTATGGTATCCCTCAAACTGTCAACACACCCATTAAAAGCGAAGGGGGGATGTGTTTTTGCACGAGTTTCCTTGAATCACACATTTTTTATTGTAACTTTTTGTCTCATTCCTCGCTACCGGTGCACTAATTATCACAAAAATATGATTACCAACTAATATACACGTATCGGACAACAAAGAGACATTGGAAAAAAGTTTTATCAGCAAATATATGTAGTGTTATTTATGTAAGTATATACGTGTAACTAAAATTAAAACTAAATGCGTTTGTGTGCGTTGCTTATTTTGTATGTGTGTGTGTGAATGTCAAAATTCTTGGAACATGCTGAGGGCGTTCAATACAGCGGCGAACAGGTAAAATTGTGGGATCTAACATAGCTGCCCCTGGCGGAGAGAACGGAAGAAAAACTCACAGGACAATTGATATTTAAAGGTAGACAAGTTTTTGCGTGTTAGTGAGCTATTTACTAGTGACCTAAGGCGTAAGTGTTGAAGTTCGCGCGTACTTTGTCGACGATAAAATGTGCTTATAAAAGGTAATTTAACTTATGTGTGCTGCAGTAAACATTTCGTAACTTCTTAAAGTGATGATAAGCATTTTTTTTAATGCAGATAAAAAAGATGAAGTGATATTTGTGATTTGTTTATTATCTGCTTTGAGTTCGTATATGAATAATTTATATCTTTGTCTTATTCATATTATTTTATTCTGTAAGGTATGGTGTTTAATTGTATAATTTATTATGTCAGCTTAGCCTAGCTATAAATATTATTCTATTTATTATATATCACACATATGTATAAATTATAACTGTGGACTGTAACATGCGACAGTGGTATAGCTTATTCTAATATAAAATAATATTGTCTTTAAAATATATAATCTATAGAGTGCAACATTCTATCACGGAAAATGCCAGTATTGTGCGTTCAATCATATTATGATTGACATAGGATAACGATTTAGTGACATAGTTCTATCATGTCTAGGTGTTCTTTGTGCCCATTGTTTTAATGTGGCCACCTCAATGGTGTAGTGGTTAGTGTAACCGACTGCCACGCCTGTGGTTGTGGGTTCGATTCCCGCACAAGTCAAACATTTGTGTGTATGAACATGGATGTTTGTCTTGGTCTGGGTGTTTCTATGTATAATATGTATGTATTTACAAAAAATGACGCGAGTTCCATGATTTTTGTTCACCGTGCCTAAAGAAATGTTCATTTCAAAAGTATATAATATGTATGTTTATCCATTGTCTAGTACCCATAGTACAAGCTCTGCTTAGTTTGGGCTAGATGGTATAGAATATTATTATTATTATAAGGTTTAAATGCCACGGTGGCACAATGGTAGTTCACACAATTGCTGTGCATGAGATGTCACATTCAATTCCCAGGTTGTGTAAACTGTTCTTGGGTTTTTCCATCCAGAAATTCTTAGCATTAGTGTGGTGTTGGACAATCTCCAATAGATGAAAATTGGTATGTCCCCTTGGTTATTACATGGTTCTCAAACTATGGTAATACTCTAATCTCTGACTCTCCCCTTACAGATAGAGGCATAAGGCTCTCTATCCTCCTAACTTAAATACCACATGGTGATGGGATCAGCTTTTCTAATGTTTTGCCTCCACTTCGCTCTGTATTCAACCTTGTTTTCAGCAACTTGCCATTCACTCATATCTTTTTGCACTACATCTTTCCAACATATCTTGGGACTGCCTCTGGATCTTTGACCTGTGAGTGAAAGATGTAGATCTAAATTACCGACGTAGTCAGTTGATCTCCTTTTTACGTGCCCATACCATCGTAGCCTACTCTCCTGCATTAGCGATGTCGCACACACCCAGGCTTCCTTGCTATTTGCGGATCTTATCCCACCTGGTAATGCCATAGGCATGAGACTAATAAATTTATATATTCATAATGTTTCAATGTTTGTAAAAACTTTTGCATAGCAGGTGTCAATGCTAATATTGTAAATACTGTAGCTTTTATAAAGTAACCAGTTAGCTTAACTTGTTCAGCGCAAAGTGTATATGTCCTGGTGCAACTCTTACAGGCCAGTGGATATCTGGTTACACAACTTGAGTAGTCTACTTCAGAGGCCAGTGTATCAGTGAATATACACGGCACTAAACATTTTGTACCCCAGATATACCAAACGATTTGTGAGGGCCAGGGCTACTAAGTCATACAAAATGTTCGGCGTGGTATATACTCGCTGATGCACTGGCCTCTGAAGTTGACTACTCGAGGTGTATAACCAGATATACACAGGCCTATGAGAGGTGCACTAGGGTGTATAATGATATTATATGCATGTGGTGCTGTACATGTTAAACAGACATTATGAGCAAAGTATTGCCTGGCCAGCATCCATACTTAACAAACTAAATTAAACAACTACGCGTTAAGAAGCAGTATCTGTTTTGGAACTTTACAAACATTTAATTATTTTGTAAATACATACATACATAGATTCACGCCTGTTTCCCAGAGGGGTAGGCAGAGACGACGGATTTCCATTTGCTACGATCCTGACACACTTCTCTGGCTTCATTCACTTTCATCACATTCCTCATACACGCCCGTCGGTTCAAGGAGCTCTTAACCTGGCCTTTGTCCAGAACGCCTCCGATCTGGTCGAGAAACGTTCGCCTAGGTTTTCCTCTTGCAACTGTTCCATTCACACTAGCCTTATAAACTTTCTTAGTCAGTCTTTCCTCGTCCACTCTTTCTACATGTCCAAACCAGCTTAACATACCCTTTTCTATTCTTGTAACTATATCCACTATATGTATCATTGTGTTTTGTAAATAAACTACTTTATATGGATTTTAACAGATTGTTTATTTTTAGAACACTATTATTACATAATTTTCAAACTATAAACTACTATTGTTAAATACTGCTAGTAGTTATACTATTTATGTTCACGGGGAGTCTCCCCGTAAACATGGCTGCTGAAAAGCAACCGAAACATCGGGACAAGTGTAAAATTAAGTATAAATTGTTTTATGATTTAAAAAGCTTGAATAGAAGTAAACAGTAACTAAGTATTTTTAACTGTAGTAGTTTACAAGTTTCAAAATTATGTAAATACAAGATGTGACCGCGGTTTCACCCGCGTTTATGAATACTGCGCCGCCCCCGTGGGTCATAGCGTGATGTTACATAGCCTATAGCCTTCCTCGATAAATAAACTATCCAACAAAAAAATAATTTTTCAATTCGAACCAGTAGTTCCTGAGATTAGTGCATTCAAACAAACAAACAAACTCTTCAGCTTTATAATATTAGTATAGATAATGTTCTAAAAATAAACAATGTGATAAAATTCGTATAAAGTAGTCTAATTTCAATGTATAACATTTGCGTAAGCATAAGACAATATAACATACAATTACCTGATACAAAGTACACCTGACCTCATAATAATAATTTGTAGACCACACAAACTATTGACCTTTGTGGGATTTGAACCCATAACATGTGGCACAACAACAGAGGCCAGCCATCCAATTTAGCCACTATGTCATCTGTATATTCCAATGGACAAATTAACAAGAAATCTGATATCTATCATGATTTCTTTTAATTTGGCATCTTCCTACTGGGGAATTTGTCTGCTTAGGTATAACAGGAAATATGTATAGTTTGACATACTTAATATTTACAAACAGATTATGTAAATGAATCATGATATGTTAAATAAGGAAACTTGTACATAAGAATATGGCTACTTCCTTTACTTTTATTAACATAATTATAATGTAAACAGAACAATAAATACAGTGCGTAAACACCGTTCGCAGTGCGTTAACACCGTTCGCAGTGCGTTAACACCGTTCGCAGTGCGTAAACACAGCTTGCAGTGGCAGTACCTTCACAAAAGCCTGGATTGTTTTATTAAAATGCTTGGACCTTAACTTTATTTATTATAAATAATAAGAATAACTCAGGTAACTCTCACACTAGGAATAGTGCTTTTTGAAGTGAAAACTTCTTTAGGCGCCTTGAGCACTTCTTGGGTGAACAAAAATCATAGAACTCGCGTCATCGTCACGCTTCCACGCTTTCCATTTCTGAAATATTTTAGAATATTAACAATATCTCAGAAATGGTGCGTTTTACACAAAAAATAACGAAATTTTGACCCCCTTAATAACTCTTAAGAGAGTATCAGGAATCCGACCCGCCCCTTTTTTATTATTTTTTGTTTATAAAGAAGTATTTATGATCAAGGATTAAAGTTTTCACTTTTATCGGCAGTCCCCAAAGACTGCACCAATTAATTTTTGAAGTGAAAACTTCTTTAGTCGCATTGAACACTTCTTGGGTGAACAAAAATCATGGAGCTCGCGTCATCGTCACCGAACGCTTTTCATGTTTGAATTATTTGTGGTTTATAAAGAAGTGTTTATGATCAAGGATTAAAGGTTTTCACTTCTATCGGCAGTCCCCAAAGACTGTCCCAAATTTCAGACTTCAGAATATGTTATGTTTTTAGGTGTATGTATGTTCTTAGTTCAAACAAATTTAATAATGTGACTTTAGATTCAACTATATAACATGAGAGATGAGTTTTTTTTGCAAAGTATATATAAGCAATAGACATATGGAATTGTGCAGCAATCTTGGTTTATAATTTGTTTTAATCTTTGCTTTTTTTTACAGAGAGGAAGAGTCATCATTTCATTGGCATTTAGGAAATAAAATAGGTAAGTAATTTATACAGGCTGATTGGTAAAAGACTGGACATACTGAAGGAGGGTATTCAATACTCGATTCTGGACCCGAATATCTAAAAAAAATAGGTACTTAATTTTATCTAGTTATCCAATAAAAACTTAATGTGCGGACACTCTTGCGCATATATACCAAAGCTAAACAAAACCTCCGCCCCCGCCCCCAGCTACCGCACCCCGCACTCTCCCGAATTTGCACCCCTGCCCGCCCTTTTCTTATCAAAGGTCATTACTAATGACCTTTGACACTGTGCACACAGCTGTCGAGGCTAATGACTCATTGCGCATTGTCCACATTTTATGGATATTTCATACAAATTTTCATAAAGGTTTTCTTTACAGGTTATACAGATTTTATTTTTAATTATTTTTTATATGTTACGTCTGACCATAAATTATCATATCCTTAAGTATGTACAATGTTTAACTAGTCACACTGTATATTTTATACTAGATGTTACTCTTCAGCTTTATAATATTAGTATAGATAGCCTTCCTCGATAAATAGGCTATCCAACATTAAAATAATTTTTCAAATCGAACCAGTAGTTCCTGAGATTAGCGCGTTCAAACAAACAAACAAACTCTTCAGTTTTATAATATTAGTATAGATTTGAATTGTTTTCTTTTTCCAGATTCAAGATGTCTCTCTGGGCCAGGGCTCAGCAGTTACCGCCTGAGAGCTTGCAGAAGGTAATTGTTTCCTTTATTTTTATTTAGCACTAGCTTTTGCGCGCGGCTCCGCCTGCGTGGTACCTACATAAAAAAAAGTAGCCTATGTCCTTCCCCAGGTCTTAAACTATATCTGTGCCAAATTTCATTTAAATCGGTTGAGTGGTTTACCCGTGATAAGGTAACAGACAGACAGACAGACAGATAGACAGACAGAGTTACTTTCGAATTTATAATATTAGTAAGGATTATATTAGCCAAACGTAAAGCAGAGGTGTATGAGAGCCTCCTTTGGTGGTTGTAAGGATGATCTTGATCAGTCACAAACTCAAACTCATGTCGAGTGATTTGATTGGTTCTTGTCAGCCAATCACAGCAGTTGACAATCACTTTGTCTGTTTGTTAAAAGTTGCTTTGTTTAAGGCTTACTGTAGGAAAACTAGTACCTAAAGCATATTAGAGTTTTGATTTAACCGTAAGCTTATATTGTTTAATGGGCATAATAAGTAATTTTAGTGTTTATCTGCTTTTTAGAAACCGGTACAGGTTTAGGTTATTTTGTGCTATACTGCCGTCATAAGGAAAAAAGACGCACCTAACATTTTATCGAAATTGAGATCTCAATTTCGATGCAACAGATGTGAATATGCATCATTTTTCAGTAAAAATGACGCATCTGCCAGAATATTTATATAAAATATAATATGTTTGGTAGATACCTACGTCTTTTTCTTTATGACGGCAGTATATTGATGCACGTTTTTTATAATAAAGCTAATGATTTGAAGAGTGCTTATGATATTCGATTATTTATTTTACTGATTGTTATTCGAATAACAATCGAATATTCGAACCATAGTTTCATGACACTATGATATAAAATTGTTTAATTTATTTTATTACTAGATGTTCCCGCGGTTTCACCCGCGTTTATCGTTACTGCGCCGCCCCCGTGGGTCGTAACGTGATGTTATATAGGCTATAGCCTTCCTCGATAAATAGGCTATCCAACACTAAAAGAATTTTTCAAATCGAACCAGTAGTAATCACGCAGAATAAACCAGGAGAAACATCGTTTGTACTATGTCTGTAATGGGTAATTATTTTGCTGCAATGTTATTTTAAAACTGCGATATCTCCTAAGATATTCATTGAAATCGAATGATGTAAAGGGCAATTTTGTTTTAAATTAAATACTTGTGATGAATAACGTATTTATTTGGATAAGGATTAATATCATGTTTATAATAATACCTTCGCAAATAATGCATTATTTTAGAACAAATTTCATTAGCATAAAAATGGTTATAGTGAGCCAACCTTAAAAGATAGACATATGCTGTCGCGGACTTTTTTTTAGAACTTTTAAAGGGGAACAATTCTGTCATACATGATTTTTGCGAAACTTTAACTGTTTACGCAGCGCACGCATCGGAAGCTCTCAAAAGGAAAAAATACCCTCCGATTTTGAAACATTCTTCATTGGTGCTCCGCTCCTATTGATCTTAGCGTGATGATATATAGCCTATAGCCTTCCTCGATAAATGGGCTATCTAACACGGAAAGAATTTTTCAAATCGGACCGGTAGTTCCTGAGATTAGCGCGTTCAAACAAACAAACAAACAAACTCTTCAGCTTTATAATATTAGTATAGATATGTAACCATAGTTACGCGCTTCGACTGCGTGTGTCAAATGCATGGTTGTCAAACCATGCATTTGACACACGCAGTCGAATCGCGGTCGTAGTATTTTGACATTGTTCGTCTGACGTCGTACAATTCTTTGTATCTATGGTTACCTATACCTTATTTATATGATTGTAATAGAGAAAAATAGAAAACAAAGTAGCAAGCTTAGGCATTTTGGTCGATTTTTAAGCACTAGGCGACCGCTAGTTCGAATCACTTGAATATTCGAATTTATAAATATAAATGATAATCGTGGGAGTCCTATAGCCTTCAACTGCGCGTATTTCCTGAAATGTTTGTGACAGCGATGGATGATTATCGATGTAGAAATCGATTTATTTTACGAATTATTTACACAATCGAATATAATCGCATGTATTTTAAATGGAAAAATATTGATTTGTTACTTGGTTTGCAGACACCTTGGGGTCATACCTCGGTCGAATTTGAATATGGGTCCTGTGGGTCAAAAGACCCCCGAGAAATAGGGGTCATTTCTTTTCATTACTTTTACATTTAAATCGAAGAGGTTGAATCCTGGGTTTTTACACCCATCTCGTTTCGCACCAAAGGGACTGCTAGTTTAGTTATACTCCTCTGCTTTTCCCTTGATATGTTTTGGCGTGATGTTTTAATATATTTTTCATGTCGAGTGCTATAGAGTAATGTATATTGCAGGTACGAACGATCTACGGGGATCACTTCCCAATTGAAGTGCGACACTGCCTTGCGCCGTGGATTGAAAGCAAGATATGGTGAGTACAATGCTTTATTTATTAACATACTTCAAAAAAAGAAGGAGGTTCTCAATTCGACTGTATTTTTTTATGTGTTACCTCAGAACTTTTTCTAGGTGAACCGATTTGGATGATTCCTTTTTTATTTGAAAGCTGGTGCTTCCCATTTAAATTTGATCTGACCAGTAGTTTTTGAGTTATCCTGAATGCATATTTGGTTGACTTCGACTACATTGATGATGTTCTCAATTTATTACTTGTCGAAGTAAAATGAAAAATTCTTTATGACATATATTATTATTATTATTTTTTGTATAATATTCACATAACATTTTTTTATTATTATTGTATCTTTTTTATTTTGCTATTAATTTTTATTGATTTTTGTTGTGAATTATTATTATGCCTATTTAAATGTATCACATTATTAACTCATATGACAAATTATAGAATAACATTGTATAGATTTGCATGCCAAATGGTAGAATGTACTGGCTTCTATGTAATACCAATTTCACCAACAATATGTTACCTGCGTACTTGGCAAATAAACTAAAAAAAAAAAAAAAAAAACAGTATATGACACCGACTCCAAAAATAACAGTGATTGTACATTAATAATAATAATAATAATATTCTACCACATACACACAACACCATCTAGCCCAAACTAAGCAGAGCTTGTAATATGGGTACTAGACAATGGATAAACATACATATATACCTTTTTTTTTTTTGTAAATACATACATATTATACATAGAAACACCCAGACCAAGACAAACATCCATGTTCATGCACACAAATGTTTGACTTGTGTGGGAATCGAACCCGCGACCTTAGGCGTGGCAGTCGGTTACACTAACCACTACGCCATCGAGGCCGTACATTGTATTATCCTAATAATTTCTTTGCGATTTTGTTTTGAAGTCTGTTTTCTTTTTGTTATTTAAAGATAAAAAACTATATTTTGCCCGCTTTATCGCTCGCGTAAAGTCAAAGGTTAGGTATAGTTCACACACATTCACAATCGCATTTTTAATATTATTTAGGACTAGATGTTCCCGCGGTTTCACCCGCGTTTATCGTTACTGCGCCGCCCCCGTGGGTCGTAGCGTGATGTTATATAGCCTATAGCATTCCTTGATAAATAGGCTACCCAACACTAAAAGAATTTTCAAATCGAACCAGTAGTTATCACGCAGAATAAACCAGGAGAAACATCGTTTGTACTATGTCTGTAATGGGTAATTATTTTGCTGCAATGTTATTTTAAAACTGCGATATCTCCTAAGATATTCATTGAAATCGAATGATGTAAAGGGCAATTTTGTTTTAAATTAAATACTTGTGATGAATAACGTATTTATTTGGGTAAGGATTAATATCATATTTATAATAATACCTTCGCAAATAATGCATTATTTTAGAACAAATTTGGTTAGCATAAAAATGGTTATAGTGAGCCAACCTTAAAAGATAGACATATGCTGTCGCGGACTTTTTTTTAGAACTTTTAAAGGGGAACAATTCTGTCATACATGATTTTTGCGAAACTTTAACTGTTTACACAGCGCACGCAGCGGAAGCTCTCAAATGGAAAAAATACCCTCCGATTTTGAAACATTCTTCATTGGTGCTCAGCTCCTATTGATATTAGCGTGATGATATATAGCCTATAGCCTTCCTCGATAAATGGGCTATCTAAAACTGAAAGAATTTTTCAAATCGGACCAGTAGTTCCTGAGATTAGCGCGTTCAAGTAAACAAACAAACAAACAAACAAACTCTTCAGATTTATAATATTAGTATAGATTTACGTTGTTTGATTTTGGCAATAGAGTATTTTTTAGTTTAAAATTGAGAATCTGAACTATATTAAATAAAAATAATTCGGTACATGTAGTGTGTAATGTAGAGAAAGAAACACAATGAAAATCAATTAATGTCTCATAAAAATAATTTATCTGGACAATATTTGTAATTTATATTCATAATAGTTTGTTAATCATCTAATAAATTAAACACTGCGCGTTTAGTAAATTTAAGTGTTGCCAGATCATGAAAGCCTAATTAACCGAAAAAGTCGATTAAGTAAATACAAATAAGTTTCCTTTGTTCGATAATATAACCGATAAACCGATTTTCTTTCGGTAAAACCGATTTGAATTTCCTACATAATACATAACGCTGTAGTAAAAATAATATTGTCGATAAGCATTATTTCTTCTCTAAATTGTGATCCTTACCCGCCAGTAACAGTCGTGAAAGTATACCCCCTTTTCCAGGACATCGGAGAACACAGATGAGCAGCGGTACTTCGTAGACGAGCTCACCCAGGAGATACAAGCGCATGCAGACCTCATGCTCTCTCCAGACATGTTCGTCACCAAGATGAAACTTCTGGACGCTGCCAAGAATTTCCATATGCAGTACAGGTAATGATTTTCACGGAGACCACCATAATGTATTTAATTTTAACTTTTTTCATATTTTACTAATTCGACCATAATTGATTTAAATTTTAAGTTTGATAACGATATTAAGATTTTATTGTCCATAACTTGACCATTATAATCACATTTCATTTAGATTTGGCCAAGGCTATACAGGTTAATTTATTCATGTTTTTCAAACAAATTATTATTATTTACTTAACGGATACTCTTTCATTGACGATATTCCTAAGCTTAGTAACACTAAGGGTCAGCGCCGACGGACGGAGTGGCGGCGAAGAGACTAATTCAGTAACAATTTAAATTCAACCTTAAGTGCTTTAATATACGACTGTATTTAGTACAACGAAATAAAATAACGGCGAGCGACTCAAAGCGCGGTCATTTCATTTCGTTGTACCAAATACAGTTACATGACTAATGACTTTTGACTTTTTTTTGTCGTTGTCAGCCACGCGCCACATGAGCTGTTCCAGTATATGCGTCGCTCTCTGGCCATGGAGATGGATGTCATCCAGTCAGCGATGGGCACGCCTTACGTAGCCCAGCCACAGACAGAGAGGAAATATAGCGAGGTATGTGGTTTTTATATTGGTCACACTAGGCCTCATGTTGATCTATTGAGTCGTAGCCGTCGTCGTCGGCACACCGACGGCTGGACACAGTAGGTTTTTTATTATGTCCGGTATTCCAAGACCTAGTTAAGGCTCAAATATGTTTTACTAAAAGCGAAATAAGTATATAAATTTCTGCGTGAGTTTAGTCCCCACGAAATTCAAAAAAATATTATGAACATCCGAGTGTTCACTCAACACTCAATACCTTTACTGTTATGAACACCCAGGTGCTCACTGAACATTTAATACCTTATCATGTTATGAAAACCTGTGTTCACTGGACACTCAACAACAGATTGTTATGAACACCTATGTGTTCACTCGATACTCAACAACTAAGAATGTTATGAACACCCGAGTGTTCACTAGACAATCAACACCTTACAATGTTATGAACACACAAGTGTTCAATCAATACTCAACACCTTACAATGCTATAAATATGTGTGTTCAGTCCGCACTTATAACTTAAGAATATTTTGAGCACCCACGTGTTCACTCAATATTCAACACTAAAGAATGTTACCAACACTAGTGTGTTCACGCAACAGTCAACATTAGAGTATTTTATGAACACTCTTGTGTTCACTTAAGGGATGATGTTTAAGTATTAATATCCACATGTTCACTCTCCCTCCCATCCCAATATTATGAACACTCGAAGGTTCACTGTACAGTCAAGAGGTTAACGGTATTGTAACTTGTGGCAGCTCATCACGGGGTTGCAGACGGTCCGTCAGAAGGTGAGCATGGTCGGGGAAGAGATCCGCGGACTGCAAGCCAATATCGAGTCCTTCTCGCTCGAGTACCATGAATGCCTCAAGCATAAAGGTAACTATAATACATGGTCTATATACTCGAACGGGTACGCAAAAGAGAAAATAAAAACTGCACGGATGGCGTAGTGATGTTAGTGGTCGCCTCGCCGCTCCCTGCGCTGAGTGTTGTGGGTTCGAATCCCACACGAGACAAAACTTTGTAAAGTTCTCCGCGACATAGGAATTATTCCAAGTGTTGTCTTTTTCCGCGGGGCTCCTATTTTTTGGTGGGTTTAAGAAGGAACCTAACATAACCTAACCCTTCCGAGACGGAATGCAGTGATTTGAGGCGTATAGGTGCTCGTTATGATATATTTTAGTAAGCATATTTTGCTGCGCAATTAGTATTTTTGGTGGTCATTATATTTAATCCCATTTAGAAATATTTTCTGAAAGGAACGTGATCTTTCTTATTCATCTTTCTTAATAATGTAGGCGCCATATCGGCACCTTTAATAGCTGTTTATTCATAAGCCTGTCTTTATGTGTGCAGGGCATATGAACTATCTTCAGCAGTCCATGACCAACGACCGCAGAGACCTGGTCGCGTGTCTCAGAGTGCAGATCGAGGAGACTGAGAGGAAACTGAATGCCAAGGTAACATACCATATCATATACAGTATGTATACAAAACCCTGTCCGATCCATTACGGGCGTTTTGTCTCTTAAAAAACATGGTAAGAAAAATAATAAAAAAGTCTATGTCACCGTAAAACGTCTACATAATATTTTTAAGTACAGGATTGATCAGCATTTTACCCTCAAATTTCGGCAATTTCGCACAGACTAGCAACACTACACTAAATGGCGGCTTCTTTGATACACCGGCGGCGGTCAAACTTTATGGACTTTAGTGATACCTAGATATTCTGATTTATAAATTGTTGGTGTTGCCATGGGTAATTTATTAAGATATTATTTTAAATAAATAAAATTAATATCATAATTTAAATCGCCAATCTTATATATATAATTCTTCTGTACGTGTGTTGACAGTGAACTCCTCCTAAACGGCTGGACCGATTTGAATGAAACTTTTTGTGTGTGTTCAAGTGAATTCGAGGATGGTTTAGATATGCTTATTTTTTTTGTCCTCTTTTGTACAGGATGACGTCTGTCGGGACAGCTAGTTAAATATAATTTCAGTATTTTACAACTCATATCAACAAGGTGTTACAGCCATTATACCATATGCTACTGACTATAAAAAACTGAAGATAATAACAATAATAATCACCAGCTTGGGATCCAGTAATTCAAATAGTCAAACCCAAGAAGAAGCAAACGTCAGCTAGACTTCATGATACTTTGAGCTCATTCTGCGTAAATAGAAACATCCAGGATTAAATTATGTTCGGGTACTTTGAAATAACTACACTGGAACATTGGGACAACTACCATCTTAGTCTTCCTGTGACCATGGCTGCTGAAAAGCAACCGAAACGTCGGGGAAAGTGTAAAAATAAATCTAAATAGTATAGTAATAGTATAAATAGTTTAATAGTTTCAATAATTTAATTAGCATAAAAAATTTGTAAAGTTTAATAGTAATAGTAGGGTAACAGTTTTTCAAAAAATTTTGTAACAGTGTCAAATAAACAACGCGATAAAATCCGTATATAGTAGTTTAATTCCAATGAATAATATTCGCGTAAACAGAAGACAATATTAAATAATAAGTTAATAATATTATAGAGATTAAATAATTTGGGTCTAGTTATGTTGAGTGCGGCCAGTCTATAGATGGGTGACCGCTTAGTGGTATTTCATCTGAGCGTCTCCGTGCTTCGGAGGGCACGTAAAAAGTCGGTCCCGGTTGTTGTCAAATTGACAGCAGTCGTTAAGCCATGTCAGAGGCCTACGGGCGGCTTGAACAACTCTTGACAAAAGGTTGGCCACTAACCACACGAAAAGAAGAAGAAGAAAGAAGAAGAAGACATGTTAGTTATGTTACGATCCAGATCTATACAATATATTTATGATATAAGATGTAATACTAATAACTTCTGTGTATTAAAAAAAACTATTGTTGTGTATTTTTTATATTTGTAACTAGTATTTTTTGCATGGCACCACGCATATATAACCATTTGCCTAGATCAGTCCTCGAGATAGCAGATATTAACATATTTAAGAAAAAAGTTAAAACATTGCTATTGTCAAAAGCTTACTATACTGTTAGTGAAGTTTTACAAGATAAATTATAATTGTATTTTCAGTTTTGTACCTAATTTATTATATAACATTGAGGTACTACTAACCTCAATTTGTACATTTTAAACTGTTTATTATTAGTTTTGCATGCCTTATGGTAGGATATGGTCAATGCACATTTGTAAACTATGTAAGATCTTCATGTACCCATATTCGCAAACAAATAAATGAATTTGAATTTGAATTTGTGTATAGGTGGCGCAGATCAGTCAGTCGCAGTTGGAGCTGGTGGACCACATGAAGGAGAACATCGCGAACCTGAGACAACTGCAGAGCCAAGTGCTCGACGAAGAACTGATCAAGTAAGTGCTTCAGTTATCATACTTAATACTAGTTGTCAGCTGCGACTTCGCCCGCGTGGAATTTTATAAATAACAAAACATCAACGGGTTGCACTCCGGGAGTGCCGGCAGAAGTGAAAACTTGAATATTAACGTTGTGCATTTTTGATATTTTGGAATGGTTAGGAATAGGGAAAGTTGTCAACCATTCTTTGTACAATTAAATATTCTAACTTTACCATGTTTATATATATTGGAAGTTGTATTGTTTGTTAGAAAAATTATGCACTACTTTAAGAAATTAAAAAGTAAACGACATGATAAGAACATATGTTTCCCAGCTAATAGGACTGCATTGTTAAACAAAAGTATTTTTTGCATGGCCCCACGCCTATATAATCATTTGCCTAAATCGGTTCTTGAGATTTCAAATTTAAATGTATTTAAAAAAGCAGTAAAAACTCTGTTGTTAAATAAATCATATTACTCAGTAACCGAATATTTGCAGGATAAACTATTATAATTAATTTACTGTACCTGTTTAAATAATTGTTCATTTCATCTTTATATTGATATTTTGGAATGGCTAGGGAATAATTTTGCACGAATTGCTTTAATTATCAGTATAAAAGTACTATCATTTATGTGGTAAAATACAATATTCATTTATTGCGCTATCGTACACAAACATGACAATTCTCCCTCCGTCTTACGAATTTTCGATCAGCTCACGTGTCCTGACGTGTGTTTAAAATTTTTTACCCATCACAAAAAAAGTGCACAACGCCGCTAAAAAAGTTTTCACTTCAAAAAATTTGTAAATCAGTAATACGCACATAACTTCGAAAAGTCAGAGATGCGCGCCTCGGGATCGAACTAGAGACCTCTGCGTGGCAGTCCAACGGTCTGCCACTAGGCTATCGCTGCTTATTAATAGTATTTAGGGAAAAATGTATTACCAGAATCTACAATTTTAATTTCTTACAGATGGAAACGTGAACAACAGTTGAGCGGTAACGGAGTCCCGATGCAGTCAAACCTGAACACCATCCAGGAGTGGTGTGAGCTGCTGGCTGATCTGATCTGGACCACGAGGCAGCAGGTCAACAATGTGGCTCGTATTAATACCAAGACCATGGTCGAGCTACGGCAGCCGCATCTCGCCGAGATGCTGGATGAGATGAGCAAACAGGTACGCTTTTATAAGCACGGTACCTATCTATCTATCATTTAACACAATTTTCACCCACTTAAAAATATCAGATTATCTTGAAGCTTTGTATACTTATCAAGTACCGGCAATACAATGTTTATTTATATATACTAGCGGTCGCCTAGTGCTCGAAGTTCGACCAAAGTTGACTTGCAAGATATTGCTGATATATGTCATTATATATTGATATATGTAACCATAGTTACGCGCTTCGACTGCGTGTGTCAAATGTATGGTTGTGTGCGTGTAGTGCGTTTTCATAAATTTAATGTATTTTTACGCATAATTTAAAAAAAATATTAGCATTCGTCACTTCTTCTCTGTATAAACTGGGTTATTCCCAGTTGCCCCCACTATCAACGCCACCACTGGTGACAAATGGGATTTTATGGAACATTTTATGGAACGAAATCCCATTTGTCACCAGTGGTGGCGTTGATAGTGGGGGCAACTGGGAATAATCCTATAAACTATAAGTGTGCGAAATTTCATACTCCTCCGTCCGCCCAATTTTCGTAAAAAGGGATCCAAAGTTTTTGCTTCACGTATTAATATATAGATATTAATACGTGAAGCAAAAACTTTGTATCCCTTTTTACGAGAATTGGGCGGACGGAGGAGTATGAAATTTGGCACAGTTAAAGTTTATATGGAGGAGGAGGGTCGAATCGTAATATTTTTATAAAATATGCATTAGAAATACAATAAATTAATGAAAACGCTTTACACGCACACAACCATACATTTGACACACGCAGTCGAAGCGCGTTCGTAGTATTTCGACATTGTTCGTCTGACGTCGTGGAATTCTTCGAAACTATGGTTACGTATGTACGTGGAGTAGGTGACTATATGAAATGTGATTATAAGGGTATAGTTATAGACAATAAAACCTTAATAACGAACAAAATTTAAATTAACTCAATTATGGTTTAATACGACCACTTGGCGACCGCTAGTATTAATAGTTAGGATTATATGAGTTCCATCTGAAGTGTAACATGTAATGCTGTTGGTGTACCAACGAATAAATAAATCCTAATCCTAACTAATATTATAAAAGCGAAAATGAGTTTGTTTGTTTGTTACCTTTTCACGCCTAAACCACTGAACCGATCATCCTGAAATTTAGCATATACCTTGACAGGTGTACAGAAACGAACATAGGCTACCATTCATCCCGAAAAAAATTACTGTTCCCGAGGAAAACAACAATAACGTTCTTATGATAACAGATGGCGCCACGTGCCTTTCGAATCATGATTGAATTAATTATTACAAGCAGAGTACAACCCGAATTGATTGTCAAATTCTAAATTAACGCGAGCGAAGCCGCGGGCAAAAGCTAGTAAATAAATAAGTGTAAGTTTATATTTAATATGTGTGCAGGTGACAGGTCTGCTGTCCACATTGGTAACATCAACCTTCGTGATCGAGAAGCAACCGCCGCAGGTGATGAAGACGAACACGCGGTAAGTATTATTTTTTATATATTTAGCAGTTAATCTGTCTTTATCATCAATATCTCAGTCGAAAGACGTCCACTGCCCGACACAGGCCTCCAAAGGTGTCCCTTACAGACCATACCAGGTCGTCGGTCCACCTTGTGAGAGACCTACCCCTGTTACATCTTCATGCGTGGCCGCCACTCCAGAACCTTTGTGCTCCAACGGCCCCTGGTTTGGTCTACTTGGCCAACCAGAGAATTATTTATTTACTAGCTTTTGCGCGCGGCTCCGCCCGCGTGGTATCTACATGAATAAATAGTAGTCTAGTTCCTTCCCCAGGTTTTAAACTATCTGTACCAAATTTCATGTAAATCGCTTGAGTGGTTTAGCCGTGAAAAGGTAACGGACAGACAGATAGACAGACAGTTACTTTCGAATTTATAATATAAGTAAGGAAGTAAGGATTAATTAACTTGGACATTCAGTAGTTATTAAATTAATGCTTATTCTAACAAAATAAATATGTACTAATACTTAAACTTGAATGTATAACTTTTGAAGGTGTTACATCATGCACTATCAAAGTATATGGACGGTAGCACTTAATAACTAAGACAATGCATTAAGTGAAACAATAATAAAACTAAAATTAATAAAAATCAACGGGTTGCACTCCGGGAGTGCCGGCAGAAGTGAAAACTTGAATATTAACGTTGTGCATTTTTGATATTTTGGAATGGTTAGGGAATAATTTTGCACGAATTGCTTTAATTATCAGTATAAAAGTACTATCATTTATGTGGTAAAATACAATATTCATTTATTGCGCTATCGTACACAAACATGACAATTCTCCCTCCGTCTTACGAATTTTCGATCAGCTCACGTGTCCTGACGCGAGTTTGACAATGTTTACCCATCACAAAAAAAGTGCACAACGCCGCTAAAGAAGTTTTCACTTCAAAAAACTCACAGAGATATAAAAAATCTTATTTATATAAACAGAGATATATAAATATTGACCGACATTCCGCTGGTTTTACTCTCACGCCGATCGTTGGCGCTGACCGTCGGCGCGTGGCTTGTCAGCGCCGACCTGTCTGCTCGAGACGTTTAGCGTACGGCCGCGCATGGCTCGGCGCCGACGCATGTCAGCGCTGAGCCATCAGCATGACTCAGGAACAGTTGCTTTAATTACATACATATTGATCTGTCAGCGCCGACGATCAGCGTGACTGTAAAACCAGCCTTATATATGACGGCCTCGATGGCGTAGTGATTAGTGTAACCAACTGCCACGCCTGAGGTCGCGGGTTCGATTCCCGCACAAGTCAAACATTTGTGTGCATGAACATGGACGTTTGTCTTGGTCTGGGTGTTTCTATGTATAATATGTATGTATTTACAAAAAAAAAGTATATATCCATTGTCTAGTACCCATAGTACAAGCTCTGCTTAGTTTGGGCTAGATGGTGTTGTGTGTATGTCATAGAATATTATTATTATTATATGTATATTTACGTTATCAATCCAGAGACTTAACATTGGTTATTCATTAGTTATGATGGCAACTTTGTTTACGATAAATCATGACATTATGCTTCATAGCCATCCTGGACACAATTCTAAAACCCTGTTGTGTGTTTATATAATATTTTTGTTTGTGTACAGCTTCACGGCTACGGTCCGTCTGCTGGTCGGGGGTCAGCTGAACGTGTATATGACTCCACCGCGAGTCAGCGTAAGTACTCTTCATATATTTCACTAGGCTTAGACTGCGACTTCGCTCGAAAATATAGGTTAGGTTATGTTAGTAACACATTTAAAAAATAAAGATATAGTTATGTTGCTTGGTGATAATATAGCTTATGGTTAAAGAATTATATAAATCGGTTGACTAGTTTTTGAGTTCTTACAAACAAACAAACAAGAAATCAAATTATTCCTCTTCTTGATATTAATATAGACTAGTTTTACACCGCGACTTCGTTCGGATACAACGTCGTTCCGCGGATGCTTTGCACCTTAAAATAAATTCTAATTAATATAATTAAATTAACCGTAGGTTTGAATTTTTAAGTTGTACTACTAAATTGTGAAAACAGCATCGAAATCTGTTAAGTGGTTTTTGCGGGAAGTTCTACAAACAGACATGAAGAAAAGAAATTTAAATTATTAATAATTTGCCTTTCAGTTCGAACAGTTTTTTAAAAATAGACTTGAAATAATCACCCTTACAATACATCTTTAATTAATTTAAATGTTTTTTAAGCCTATGAATAAGGTAATATTAAGGATCTCGACTGTACCTTGTGGAGGAACATAGTGTGATGTTCCTCCAACACAAAGGGAGAATCTTCCAACCAGGCTAGGTGATCGGGCAATGACCCGACTACGGGTCCTAATAAACTTCGCTTGCGAGATTCAGGATTGTATAGAGTAGTATAATTGTGTAAAGCGCCATCTACTGTCAACATTTATTTTTTATTGTGCGGAATGCTTTGATGCATACGTCTGAAGTCGGAGCAGAGAGGTTATGTCGGGCTCATCCGGAATTACATGGAACGTCACGGGCACTACCGACTAAACCTACCACGGTGTGCCAATTGCTTCAAATGGTGGGTGGGTCGCTGGAACTGAAACTACATTAGCGATCCTTTGTCTAAACTTAACCCTTTTCGTGAACCTAGCGACTAACTTTAATGTAAAGAACTAAATAAATAAAATAAATAAATAAACTTATAAATTTTACATAAGTGTTAATTTGTGATCTGGTTTTTTTGAAGTGAAAACTTCTTTAGGCGCGTTGAGCACTTCTTGGGTGAACAAAAATCATAGAAATCGCGTCATCGTCACGTTTCGTCATCGTCACGCTTCGTCATCGTCACGCTTCGTCATCGTCACGCTTCGTCATCGTCACGCTTCTACGTTTGCTATTTTTGAATTATTTTAGAATATTAACAATATCTCATGAATGGTGCGTCCTACGCAAAAAATAACGAAATTTTGACCCCCTTAATAACACCTAAGAGAGTATCAGGAATCCGACCCGCCCTATTTAAAAAAAAAATATTTTGTTTATAAAGAAATGTTTATGATCGAGGATTAATGTTTTCACTTCTATCGGCAGTCCCCAAAGACTTCTCCAATTTTATTTTTAAATTGGGATATGCTCCTCATGCATACCCACATTTCGCCACAACGGGAGGCGTGAGGGTTATGTCGGGCTCTTTAGGTAGGCCTAAAGTCTCGGGAGAACCCTGTGCCACCTCGCTGCTTTGTAAGGTGGGTGGGTCGCTGGAACTAGAACTACATCAGCGACCCACCCTGCAGAGCCCAGTCCACAAAAGTTAAGGTCTGCGGGCGACGACTCCTGGGCGACGCCCCGGCACGACCTAGCTGATCCAATGATTGCCAACTCGCTGCCTTGAATGGTGGGTGGGTCGGGTGGAACTGAAACTACATCAACGACAATCTCTTGTCACCTGTCGTAACTCCTTATTCCACGTGTCTCGCAGGTGGTGATAATATCGGAGCAGCAAGCACAGCTGCTGTTAAAGAGCGAGACCCAGGCCGGCAAGGGCAAGCAGCCTGTGGAGTGCGGAGACATCCTCAACAACACCGGCACCATGGAGTACCAGCCCACCAGCCGACAGCTCAGCGTCAGCTTCCGGTAATACACATACGCACACGCACACAAGCACACTCCAAACATTCTCATCGTATATTCGTCGCACAACACACTCATCGCACACTCTACGCACACTCCACGCACTGTCTTCGTTCCATCGACGCACACTCCACGCACTGTCTTCGTTCCATCGACGCACACTCCACGCACTGTCTTCGTTCCATCGACGCACACTCCACGCAATGTCCTCGTAACCTCTTCGCACACTACACGCACTGTCCTAGTACCCTCCACGTACACTCGTCATACACTCGACGCTCACTCGTCCCACACTCGTCGCACACTCGTCGCACACTCGTCGCACACTAGTCGCACACTCATCGCACACTCATCGCACACTCATCGCACACTCTACGCACTGTTCGCGCACTCGTCATACACTCGACGCACGCTCGTCGCACAATAGTCGGACACTCGTCGCACACTCATCGCATACTCGACTCCCACTACACGCCCACCCCACGAACCTTCCACGCACACTCAACCTGGCGAGGCTAGAAGAAGAATCCTCCGTTACCAGGCTGGGTGATGGTAACTGGTGTACCACAGCCAAATAATCAGGAATTTGTATACAGTGACTCGTAGTGTAAACTTCAAACAGGACCATCTCTCATCGTGTGTCGTAACTTTCTGTAAAGCCGCTACATATGTATTTAATTTATATAAACAGAGTACTGTATTTACTTATTATATCTTTCTTTCTTAGAAACATGCAGCTCCGTAAGATCAAGCGAGCCGAGAAGAAAGGCACAGAGAGTGTGATGGATGAGAAGCTGACTCTACTGTTCCAGTCGCAGTTCAATGTTGGAGGAGGAGAGCTGGTCTTCCAGGTAAGCACTATTCTCTTACTATATTCTCTCTTACTCTATTCGCTACTATTCTATTCTGTCCTATTCTATTCTTTCCCACTATATTCTCTCCTATTCTACCCCTTCCTACTCTATTCCCTCTAACTCTATTCTCTCCTACTGTTTTCTCTTACTCTATTCTTTCTTACTGTATTCCCTCTTACTCTACTTTCTCTTACTCTATTCTCTCACTCTTTTTCTGTGCTGGAACTTGAATCGAAGTAGGGTGTAGTCAAAGCATAGCAGAGATAGTTTAGTGGGAAACAATTAGACTGCCACGCAGAGGTCTTGAGTTCAATCCCAGGGCATCTCTGACTTTCCGAAGTTATGTGCATATTAAATTAATTAATTTTATCGCTCGCTTTAACGGTGAAGGAAAACATCGTGAGGAAACCTGCATGTCTGAGAGTTCTACATAATGTTCTCGAAGATATGTGAAGTCTGCCAACCCGCACTGGATCAGCGTGGTGGATTATGGCCTAACTCTACTCACACTAAGAGGCCCGTGCCCAGCAGTGGGACAGTTAACTACAGGGCTGATATTATTATATTGTGTATAATTTGGAGCCGGTGTAAGACCAACAACCAATCTTCTTCTTTTTGTCTTTACTCTATATTATTTATTTTGTCTTTAGGTGTGGACGCTATCCCTCCCAGTGGTGGTGATTGTCCACGGTAACCAGGAGCCCCACGGCTGGGCAACAGTAACGTGGGACAACGCTTTCAGCCCCCCGGGAAGGGTACCTTTCGCTGTGCCAGATAAGGTGAGATTTCTTTCATATTTATTGCACTGAGGGCTCAGTGGCTTAAGTAGTCATTATTGATTACGTCGAGTGTCGTGGGTTCGATCTCCATACAGGATCAAATGCAAATGTGCGCGAATGGCGTAGTGATGTGAGTGGTCGGCTCGCCACTGGCACTCTGGCGAGCGTTGTGGGTTCGAAGTCCATTGAGGACAAAAATTTGTATGGTCCATAAATAGTTGTTATTCTGTGTCTCTTGTGAATGTTTTTAAAGTTCCTCGTGTCACAGGTTTTATTGATAGTGCGAGAGAGGTCTTTTCTTAATAAAAACAAATAAAAAGTATTTGCTTGTACATACATACATACACACATAGATTCACGCCTGTTTCCCAGAGGGGTAGGAAGAGACTACGGATTTCCATTTGCTACGATCCTGACACCCTTCTCTGGCTTCATTCGCTTTCATCACATTCCTCATACACGCCCGTCGGTTCAAGGTGCTCTTAACCTGGCCTTTGTCCAGAACGTCTCCGATCTGACCGAGAAACGTTCGCCTAGGTTTTCCTCTTGCGTTTGTTCCATTCACACTAGCCTCATAAACGTTCTTAGTCAGTCTTTCCTCGTCCATTCTTTCTACATGTCCAAACCAGCTTAACATACCCTTTTCTATTCTTGTCACTATATCCACTTTCATGCCGCATCTCTCTCTAATCACACTATTCCTTATTCTATCTTTTAGATTCACACCACATATGCTTCTCATTTCTACAGCATTTACTCTGCTCTCATGCTTCTTTTGCCATACCCAACTTTCACTTCCATACATAAGTGTGGGCACTAATAGTCCTCTATGAACAGCCAAACGTATTTGCTTGTTTTATTGTTTATTTATGAATTACTAGATGTTCACGCGGTTTCACCTCGGTGTAACAGTTTTCAATTTTTTTTAATAAAGTGTCAAATAAACAATGCGATAAAATCCGTACCTATATAGTAGTTTAATTTCAATACGTTTTACGATAATGTAGATTTTTTAAATTATTTTTCTTATTATGTTTTTTAAGTGAAAAACAAGCCCTTAATGGATCAGTCAGGGTTTATTATACACGCTGTATATATTACTTCAAAAAGTAAAAAGTGCGTACTCGGGTATCAATCTCAAGACCTCTCACTTAGCAAATGCACGGTCCCACCATTGAGATATTGCTGATACAGTATAACAAATGTACGGTCTGTCGACTATTCTATCGCTGTTTCATTTATCTTATCTTATCTTATCTTATCTTATGTGGGGGCCAGTCAGTGCAGACCGGCGACACTTCGACCCAGTGGGATCTTTTGTGTCGACACTCTCCCAATAACGACTGCCATAGATGTTCATGGCAGCCGGGACCAACGGCTTAACGTGCTCTCCGAGGCACGGAGCAGGCGATAATTGTCAATCAATACGCACATGATTTCGAAAAGTCATATAACTTCCGAAAGTCAGAGGTGCGCGACGTGGGCTCGAACGCGAGACCCTCTGCATTGCAGTCTGTTGGTCTCCCCCAGCTGTTTCATTTACTAATGATGTATTTCCTCCGCAGGTCACCTGGGGCCAGCTCGCAGAGACCCTGCGCATCAAATTCTGTTCGGCGACCGGCGGTGATCTCTCGGAGGACAACCTTCGATTCCTGGCTGAGAAGATATTCAGGTATTGAATCTATATCATACTTATAACTAGATACCTATAAAATTATACAATTTAAAAATACTGTGAGTTATATTGTGTGAATGGAACAGTCGCAAGAGGAAAACCTAGGCGAACGTTTCTCGACCAGATCGGAGGCGTCCTGGACAAAGGCCAGGTTAAGAGCTCCTTGAACCGACGGGCGTGTATGAGGAATGTGATGAAAGTGAATGAAGCCAGAGAAGTGTGTCAGGATCGTAGCAAATGGAAATCCGTAGTCTCTGCCTACCCCTCTGGGAAACAGGCGTGAATCTATGTATGTATGTATGTATATTTTGTCTTTATTTCCATAGTATAGGTAAGCATCTTAACATACCTGCATATATTGTTTAAACGTGTTGTAATTGACATAGTAAGATTAAGTCAATTGTTCCCCCAAAAGTTGCCTCGATGGCGTAGTGGTTAGTGTAACCGACTGCCACGCCTGAGGTCGCGGGTTCGATTCCCGCACAAGTCAAACATTTGTGTGCATGAACATGGATGTTTGTCTTGGTCTGGGTGTTTCTATGTATTTACAAAAAAAGAGTATATATGTATGTTTATCCATTGTCTAGTACCCATAGTACAAGCTCTGCTTAGTTTGGGCTAGATGGTGTTGTATGTATGTGATAGAATATTATATATATTATATTATTATTTGGGTATTTATTTTTAATTAGAGCGCTGTAGCTTCATCTTGTACTGATATCTAATAATCATGATGTGTACACATAGTTAGAACCATAGTTTAAACCAAAACTGTTAGCTTATAAGTTTTATACTATATGCACAATGTTTTGTTTTGTGTGCCTTAATAAATAAATAACCATGTTACCCGCAAACCGGTATAGTCTACGTAGCCTACTAATATATAATGTGTTAATGATATAACTCAAAATCTAAACAGACAACATTATACAAAAGAGACATTTTGCGTCAGGGACATTTTGCGAAATGTAGACCTTTTAAGAAGTACACATTTTGCGATTGAACGATTTTCTTGACCATAGACGTAAATTCTCTAATTATATTAACTATGTTACTAAACGATAGAAAATAAACTTGGCAAACGGATAAACGAAATAACTTTTCATAGGTAAATAACGAAAAAACTTTGATTTATATTTAAATACTTGATGTTCCCGCGGTTTCACCCGCGTTTATCGTTACTACGCCGCCCCCGTGGCTCGTAGCGTGATGTGCCTTCATCGATGGATGGGCTGTCCAACACTGAAATAGTTTTTCGGGTCGAACCAGTGGTTCCTGTGATTGGCGCGTTCAAACAAACAAACATACTCTTCAGCTTTATAATATTATAGATTAATATTTAAACGAAACGAATAAACGAACTATCTAAAAATCTCGAGATCTTCGTCCTCTTTGGTTCTATTATTTTACAATTAATTGAACAATTAAATAGTAATATTTTATTATTTATTTAACCAAACTTGTATCTAACATTACAGGTAGAAACCTAATGCGCTAGACAAGCTTATATCTAAGACAAAATAATCAAAACTTGCTTTTGCTCGCAGCTTCGCTCGCGTAAAACAAGGTTAGGTACAGTACAGTTATATGTTACACGCTGCAAATATGACTTTGTAATAGTGAAATAATTTTAAATCGGTTGATTAGTTTTTGAGTAAAACCGTTACAAACAAAAATACAAAATAACAAAATATAAAATCTTTCCCTTTTATAATAGGTCCTAGGTCATAACTAGGAAACCAATGATTGGTCTTTGTGAAGTACCTTCGTTCTTCCCCCTGTATAAATAGAATGGTCTTTAATTCCCCACATACCATGTCGGTTACAATATCTTACTAACGTTTACTAGTATAACCGCTTCCAGGACTTCGCTGCCACTGAACACACTTGAGCTGAACGCGACAGCAGTGAGCTGGACCCAGTTCTGCAAGGATGCCCTGCCAGAGAGGAACTTCACGTTCTGGGAGTGGTTCTACATGGTCGTCAAGGTCACCCGCGACTATCTGCGCACGCTGTGGTGTGACCAGTGAGTACACACAGTCAAGATTATCTCAGGCCGTCAGAATATCTCAGGCCGTTAAGAGTATCTCAGGCAGTCAGAGTATAGGAGGCCGTCAGAATATGTCTGACCGTCAGAGTATGCCTGGCCCTCAGAGTATGCCTGACCGTCAGAGTATGCCTGGTCGTCAGAGTATGTTTAACCGTCAGAGTATGTCCAAGGTATATCTGGCCGTCAGAATATTTACATAGTGTAATCTATACTACTGCCTCTAGATTCTGTAGTGCGAACTGTGAGTAAAAACGGCGTCAGTATACTCTGACAAAAAATACATTCAAATGTCAGGATTTTTCGTCAATATATAAAAATTGTGACGGATTGATGTACCCATCAATGCGTCAGAAATTGTATGTACAGTCAACAACAAGTCGATACAACAAATCATCGATTTTTATAGCAGTTAATTCATACATAGATGATTTACGACAGATTTCCTTATAACTCTACCATTCACTAACTAAGAAGCCGTTTAGAGGTGTAAAGACGCATATGGCTTAAAGTCCTTTTAGTTAGCAGACAGCAGTAGAGATCTGCCGTCCACTAACTAAAAAAGTCGTTTAGCATTATGGCTCCACGGCTTTTTAGTTATTGGATGACAGTTTGAAGGGTGATCTTCTTTATGGTGTACTCGGTTTTGTCCTTGGCTTTGCTCTAGATTTTGTCAGTAAATATCTTAATTCTTTACCTTGGAAGCAGTACTTTTCTGAATAAAAGGCATCCTATGTTCTTTTCTGTACCCGTGACAACGTGTATACGAAATTTCATCATGATCGGTCGAGTAGTGAAAGCTTAACAAACGAGATGGGTGTAAAAACCCAGGATTCAACCTCTTCGTCTTAAATGTAAAAGTAATGAAAAGATATGACCCCTATATCTAGGGGGTCTTTTGGTATGACCCCTAGGTGTCTGCACACTAAGTTACAAGTCAATATTTTCCATTTAAAATATGTGGCACCTATATCTCGGAGGTCTTTTGACCCACAGGGCCCATATTCAAACTCGACCGAGGTATAATCCCAAGGTGTCTGTCTGCACACCAAGTTACAAGTCAATCGATCCAGTGGTTTCGGAGCTATGCTTGTCACTACTAACAGACAGACACACAGATCCACATAGTGTTTTCATTAACCTCTTCGAAGAAGACTCAAAGGTTAATAAACAAACTCACATTCGCATCCTAACTAATAACAGAATGCAAATGTGAGTTTTTTCCTCTTTACGCTTTCACTCCTTGACTACTTAACTGATCATCATGAAATTTCGCATACAAATTGTCAGGGGTACAGACAAGGTCATAGAGTAACCTTTCATTCATCCAAAAGTACTATTACAAAACTTTTATTTTTTATTTTTATTGTAACGTCAGCGGAATGCGTTTACGCACCGTCCACGCCCGGGCAGGGCGCGGGTGTGTGGGACTCGAGCCATACCCACAAAACCCTGACGACGTTCCTTCAGTACCTAGTGTCGGCGCCACGGGATTCGCGCTAGCATTCACCGCGACACCGACAGGTCTTGGCCCGCCACACTAGGCGGGCCCCAGCTGTTTGGGGGAGGACCAGATGGTACAGCCCTCCCCTCCACTGAGGGGGGCGCGCGACGCGCTTATGCCCCTCGGGACTGTTACTAACCTAACCTTCTTACATTTACGTGAGCAAAGCCGCGGACAAAATCTATGTAGTTTTTTATATTAGCTAGGATTTCTCACTCAGTCAAACTCCAGGATTGAGCTGGCATATATTCATGTTCTTTGTTTCAGTCTGATCATGGGCTTTATTCAGAAGAAGCAAGCCGAAGATATGTTGTCCAAGTGTCCTCCGGGAACCTTCCTGCTAAGATTCTCTGACTCAGAGCTGGGAGGGATCACCATCGCTTGGGTTGGCGGTAAGACATCTCCTTTTTAAATAGCTCATATTCTTCAGTCTGTACATTACATGAGGTCTTATGTTCGGTGTCTGTATTGGTCCGTGTTCTCTGTAACATTTGAAATGTTAATTTAAAGATTGCCTTCGTTTTGCGTATCCAGTTATTCCAGTTACTATCGTATAATGCGCCTGTATAATAGTACAGTTACTATCCTATAATGCGCCTGTATAATAGTGCAGTTACTATCGTATAATGCGCCTGTATAATAGTGCAGTTACTATCGTATAATGCGCCTGTATAATAGTGCAGTTACTATCGTATAATGCGCCTGTATAATAGTGCAGTTACTATCGTATAATGCGCCTGTATAATAGTGCAGTTACTATCGTATAATGCGCCTGTATAATAGTGCAGTTACTATCGTATAATGCGCCTGTATAATAGTGCAGTTACTATCCTATAATGCGCCTGTATAATAGTGCAGTTACTATCCTATAATGCGCCTGTATAATAGTGCAGTTACTATCCTATAATGCGCCTGTATAATAGTGCAGTTACTATCCTATAATGCGCCTGTATAATAGTGCAGTTACTATCCTATAATGCGCCTGTATAATAGTGCAGTTACTATCCTATAATGCGCCTGTATAATCGTGCAGTTACTATCGTATAATGCGCCTGTATAATAGTGCAGTTACTATCCTATAATGCGCCTGTATAATCGTGCAGTTACTATCGTATAATGCGCCTGTATAATAGTGCAGTTACTATCGTATAATGCGCCTGTATAATAGTACAGTTACTATCCTATAATGCGCCTGTATAATAGTGCAGTTACTATCCTATAATGCGGCTGTATAATAGTGCAGTTACTATCCTATAATGCGGCTGTATAATAGTGCAGTTACTATCCTATAATGCGGCTGTATAATAGTGCAGTTACTATCGTATAATGCGCCTGTATAATAGTGCAGTTACTATCGTATAATGCGCCTGTATAATAGTGCAGTTACTATCGTATAATGCGCCTGTATAATAGTGCAGTTACTATCGTATAATGCGCCTGTATAATAGTGCAGTTACTATCGTATAATGCGCCTGTATAATAGTGCAGTTACTATCGTATAATGCGCCTGTATAATAGTGCAGTTACTATCGTATAATGCGCCTGTATAATAGTGCAGTTACTATCGTATAATGCGCCTGTATAATAGTGCAGTTACTATCGTATAATGCGCCTGTATAATAGTGCAGTTACTATCGTATAAAGCGCCTGTATAATAGTGCAGTTACTATCCTATAATGCGCCTGTATAATAGTGCAGTTACTATCCTATAATGCGCCTGTATAATAGTGCAGTTACTATCCTATAATGCGCCTGTATAATAGTGCAGTTACTATCCTATAATGCGCCTGTATAATAGTGCAGTTACTATCGTATAATGCGCCTGTATACTAGTGCAGTTACTATCGTATAATGCGCCTTTATAATAGTGCAGTTACTATCGTATAATGCGCCTGTATACTAGTGCAGTTACTATCCTATAATGCGCCTGTATACTAGTGCAGTTACTATCCTATAATGCGCCTGTATACTAGTGCAGTTACTATCCTATAATGCGCCTGTATACTAGTGCAGTTACTATCCTATAATGCGCCTGTATACTAGTGCAGTTACTATCCTATAATGCGCCTGTATAATAGTGCAGTTACTATCGTATAATGCGCCTGTATAATAGTGCAGTTACTATCGTATAATGCGCCTGTATAATAGTGCAGTTACTATCGTATAATGCGCCTGTATAATAGTGCAGTTACTATCGTATAATGCGCCTGTATACTAGTGCAGTTACTATCCTATAATGCGCCTGTATAATAGTGCAGTTACTATCGTATAATGCGCCTGTATAATAGTGCAGTTACTATCGTATAATGCGCCTGTATAATAGTGCAGTTACTATCGTATAATGCGCCTGTATAATAGTGCAGTTACTATCGTATAATGCGCCTGTATAATAGTGCAGTTACTATCGTATAATGCGCCTGTATAATAGTGCAGTTACTATCGTATAATGCGCCTGTATACTAGTGCAGTTACTATCCTATAATGCGCCTGTATAATAGTGCAGTTACTATCGTATAATGCGCCTGTATAATAGTGCAGTTACTATCGTATAATGCGCCTGTATAATAGTGCAGTTACTATCGTATAATGCGCCTGTATAATAGTGCAGTTACTATCCTATAATGCGCCTGTATAATAGTGCAGTTACTATCGTATAATGCGCCTGTATAATAGTGCAGTTACTATCGTATAATGCGCCTGTATAATAGTGCAGTTACTATCGTATAATGCGCCTGTATAATAGTGCAGTTACTATCGTATAATGCGGCTGTATAATAGTGCAGTTACTATCGTATAATGCGCCTGTATACTAGTGCAGTTACTATCGTATAATGCGCCTGTATACTAGTGCAGTTACTATCGTATAATGCGCCTGTATACTAGTGCAGTTACTATCGTATAATGCGCCTGTATACTAGTGCAGTTACTATCCTATAATGCGCCTGTATACTAGTGCAGTTACTATCCTATAATGCGCCTGTATACTAGTGCAGTTACTATCCTATAATGTGCCTGAGGGCACGATACAATCTAGTAGTTGCCTATGTTTGATGTGAGCTATGTGAGTATATTATATACACAAAAGCAAATAGCAATAAAAATATTTTTTTGTGAAAACAGCATCAATATCGATTGCAAAATAAGAGAGTAGCTAATATTTTAAATTTGGATATACGAGAATGTGAGACTGTAGTGAAGATATTTCGCTATCTCCTTGTGATGACTGCATTTAAATGCATAGCGAGATCGTCACAAGGACAGCGGTTACGTCACAGTTTAAGTCGTGCATCCTTTTTCTGTCATTTGATAATTACTTATACTACCAGAGATTTGAAACTCATGCATCTTATCTGCTTTGAGTCGATTTCAAAACTTTTTTGTATTTTTGATTTTCGATAATGTAACTTAAGTTTAAAGAATAAAAAATGTGTATTAAGTACCTTATTGTATTATTTCCAGAGGGTAACGAAGTATTCAGCCTGCAGCCTTTCACCTCCCGGGACTTGATGCTGCGGTCCCTCGCAGACCGCGTGCTGGACCTCACTCAACTGCAGTTCTTATACCCCAACATTGCGAAGGACGACGTGTTCTCCAAATATTACACGAAGCCCGGTGAGTACTGCACACCCATCCGTTCTAAGCCTAATCAAAAATACAATTTTTTTACAATATTTTAAATATCTTTACATTAGTGGCTAGTACCAGTAGTTCAGCGGCGGTGTAGCGAAAGCTGTTTATGAGGTTTGGATTCGATGCCCGAGCAAAGTGAAACTTATAGGTTTTGGATAAGTTATTTTCTTTTTAAAAATAATTCTTGCACTAAGAGAAATGCCTGTATCTAGGGGGAATTTATAAACATTCAAATAACTGACTTAAAGTACAGCCCTGACTGACCGTGTGGGAATCGAATCCTCATCATTCTGCGTTGAGGCAGCGGCGAGGTGGCCACTTAAACCACTAAGCATTGAGCTATCGCTGCTGTAGAATGGATATTAGTCTGAAAATAAATTATCTATATATTAATACGTGAAGCAAAAACTTTGTACCCCTTTTTACGAAAATTGCGCGTCCGCAGGAGTATGAAATTTGGCACAGTTAAAGTTTATATGGAGAAGGGAAAAGGGAAGAAGAATCCTAATCTATACAAATAAATAAAATTGAAGTGTCTGTTTGTAATGTCAAAATAACAGCTTTTTATCTAATGCATATGAAACTATATAAGGTATCTTTATGAAATTAAAGTTTATATGGAGAAGGAGAGGCGAATCGTAATATTTATATAAAATATGCATTACAAATACATTAAATTAATGAAAAAACACTACACGCACACATCCATGCATTTGACACACGCAGTCGAAGCGCTTGCGCAGTATTTCGACATTGTTCGGCTGATGTCGTAGAATGCTTCGTAACTATGGTTACATATGTATATGGAGTAGGTGACTAAATGAAATGTGATTATAAGGGTATAGTTATAGACAATAAAACCTAAATAATGAACTAACTTAAAATTTAAATCAATTATGGTCGAATTTCGACCATTTGGCGACCGCTAGTAATATAAACCGAATTATTGTACAGTTGTTTTTTTATTTTATAATATTCTACCACATACACACAAGACCATCTAGCCCAAACTAAGCAGAGCTTGTACTATAATAATAATAATAATTTTTATTGAAACCTTGTTACATTTTCACAATTATTAAACGATAATGATTACAGTAGTATAAACTGTGTCGTAGCCATTAACTATGGATACTAAACAACGGATAAACATACATATATACTTTTTTTTTTGTAAATACCTACACATTATATATAGAAACACTCAGACCAAGACAAACATCCATATTCATGCACACAAATGTTTGACTTGTGCGGGAATCGAACCCGCGACCTCAGGCGCGACTGTCGGTTACATTAACCACTACGCCATCGAGGCCGACAAGTTCAAACGCAAACTTATCTAAATCAACTTATATATAAACGTAATTCATATGTATGAAACACTTATATTACAGAAAACGAGATGCTGAAAAACGGGTACGTGAAGCCGGTGCTAGTGACGACACTGCCGCCCTACATGTCGTCGTCGCCTGCGTACGCGCACTCGCCCGACTCGCACCGCAACACGCCCAGCGTGCAGAGCAGGTGAGCGCGCCACTGCGCCGGTCGGCAGCTTGCGTGCACACAGCGGAACTGTGACGGTGTCCTTACAGAAAATGTCGTTATTTAGTTTATAGAAAACAGTTCGTTGCCGTCATTTGATGTAGTAGACACTAACAGTGTAGTACGTAGAAAGCCTTATATAACCCTCTTTTTTTAGGGTTCCGTACCCAAAGGGTAAAACGGGACCCTAGTACTAAGACTCCGCTGTCCGTCCGTCTGTCCGTCTGTCACCAGGCTGTATCTTATGAACCGTGATAGTTAGACAGTTGAAATTTTCACAGATGATGTATTTCTGTTGCCGCTATAACAACAAATACTAAAAAACAGAATAAAATAGATATTTTAAGGGGGCTCCCATACAACAAACGTGATATTTTTTTGCCGTTTTTATAGATAATGGTACGGAACCCTTTGTGCGTCCGACTCGCACTTGGCCGGTTTTTATTACTCTATTCTACATCTAAATCTGATATTCAGTATGTTAATTAACGAAAGAAGTATATAACCATATAACGAGAGATTTTAATGTCCAAATAAAAGGCTCGAGAGTAGACGTATACAACGCGATCAAATGAGAAAGGTAAAATCCTGAAAAGGGATCTGACGAGAAATAGCTATACAAAATCACTCTTCGTTATAAAACGTAGAATAGCATTAAATGGCGGCAACGAACTGTATTCTATAAACTACATCATGGCTCCTAAGTCAAATAACGCCAATTAATTAAACGACGTTCGCTCTCGGATATTTTTCTAAATCGGTGTTTGCAATTGGTTTTATATCAAACGACGCTGAGTATTATAATGATACCTAAAATTGTGTCTTATACCAAACTCTTTTGCTGTGTGTACCAACAACTCAAAGTTTAAAAACTTGCATGCTCATAGCTATAGTCTGTTTCACATAGACATTATTGATTTTATTATATACCTGTGTTTGTTCGCGGTAATGTTGACTTCATCAATAAATTTCTATCCCTCTGGTAAAGGATTTTTTCTGGATGAATGGTAGCCTATGTTCTACTCTATAACCGTGATAATGTGTTTGCGAAATTTCATGGTGATCAGTCGAGTAGTTAACCCATTCAATGCTGCGGACGCCGATCGGCGTCTTATTTTCTCATTCTCAGATTCGGAGGACGCCGATCGGCGTCATGTATAGTTGTTTTATATTTTACCCAAATTTAAAGATATTATATTAATAAAACAACAAATATGTTTGGAATTTACTAATGAAATGCCTGATATGAGTAGTTTTTAGATATTTTTTTTTTTATTTCATCAAGTGCGGCTGACGCCGATCGGCGTTAACGTTAAATATGAGCCGATTCTGGCTAGAAAAAAGCAAAATTTGTTGCCGCATTGAATGGGTTAAAGCGTGAAAGCGTAACAAACTCTCGATCGCATTTCTAATATTCGTTAGCACAGGGTGCGCTTCGTGCTCGTTAATTGAATGTTTGTGAAGTACTCCGCGATACAAGGTTGTGATCCCTGGAACGACAGTAGATTCATTGAAATTAAACTACTATATACGGATTTTATCGCGTTGTTTTTTTGACACTTTATTACATAATTTAGAAATTGTTACACTATTATTACTATTAAACTTTACTAATGTTTAAGCTAATTAAATTATTGAAACTATTAAAACTATTTGTGTTTACACTATCCCCGACGTTTCGGTTGCTTTTCAGCAGCCATGGTCACAGGGAGACTAAGATGGTAGTTGTCTAAATTTTTTTTGTCAAAATTTATTTTCAATGAATAACATTCGCGTAAACAGAAGACAATATTATTGTAGACAGTAGATTTTACAAGAAAGACAAATCAAAGAAAAGCGACCAATTTTGGATTTGTTTGATTATTCATTTCGGCAGTACTTTGAGGAATAGATAAAAAACATTTTGGCAATTTAGTTGTTGCGAGCGACCATTTTTGGGGTGTGGCGAAACTTTATGTGAAACAGATTATACAATAATATTTTCCGATTCGTAGATAATAAAGATCCATTTACAGGATAGGTTTTCATATTAAGTCTTATGCTATATTCTGTAAGACACGAATAGGACGACATTATGTTGTACAGAATTCTTAATCTTTCCCTTAAATGGATGTTTACCAAATAATTTTGTTTGTAGATGGATGTTTACCAAATTATTTTGATTTTTCTTTTGTTTGTGTCGAATGAAATATGACATTTTGAGTCTGTGTATTCTGTGATTTGATTCTGCAGTCACAAAAATGAATATAGTAACTTCTGTTTTGTTTGAATGGTATCCAAAATGTCATATTTCAGTGGACATATATTTTTTATTTATTTGTACACTTTTTATTTTATGATTTTCTTTCCCTAGGTACATGATTGATTTTTGAAAATATTATTTTTTATATTTTGGAAGCCGAACTGAAGTGAATCAATTTTTAGTATTAATTTTAATTAGTTTATTTTTTTCGATAGTCACATCCTATTTTTAAGTTTTGATATATTGTTTTTTTAATGTAGCTTTTAAGTTTCTCTCTGCTATTTTCTTTAATTATTGTAACATTTTATATTTTAGTTGTAATTTAATTTAAGTTTAGTTAGTAAGTAATAAGCGCAGTCCAAATTTTTTACTTATTATTAAATCAAAGTGGCCTTATTTTAAAATTGGAATTACCTTAATAATATCGCGGCAAATGTTGGCCGTTGGCTAACAATTTTGAGGCCTTAAATTAAAAAGTATTACAGTTTAGTGACAATATAGAAATCTTAAAAATAATTGCGTATCTCGAGGCACAATTTCAAAATGCGGCTTTTTGAAACCTCAATTTAAAAATAAGGCCTAAATCTTTTGCGGTTTCCTACTAACACAATTTCCTTTTTTTAGCTGCGGTACGACGATTTTGCAGCTGTGAGCTGTCTCTTAGTATAACATTAACCACAACTCGAAAGCTCTAGGCTAGGTCACTATCGAAAATAACGCTGGCATTATTGTTTTGAATCTCCGTCTTCACACAATCACTCTTAATAAAAGAGATTTATCTCGAAATTCGGAAGTTAGGCAATTTGAACTCTTATAACGCGTCAATTCAAGTTCAAGTTCCCTGATTTTCACGTTTCGAGTTAAGTCCCTGTTTTGTTAAGAGTGCGACGTATTCACAGCTCTATATAGACTTATGGCCAGTTTCACCACTATCAAGTGAAAGTTATCCGACAGGTAAATCACATGCTGTCTCTATTGTTAGGTTAACCCATTCAATGCGGCAACAAATTTTGCTTTCACTAGCCAGAATCTGCTCATATTTAACGTAAACGCCGATCGGCGTCAGCCGCACTTGATGAAATAAAAAAAACACAAAATATCTAAAAACTACTCATATCAGGCATTTCATTAGTAAATTCCAAACACATTTGTTGTTTTATTTATATATTAATACGTGAAGCAAAAGCTTTGTGCCCCTTTTTACGAAAATTGCGCGGACGGAGAAGTATGAAATTTGGCACAGTTAAAGTTTATATGAAGAAGGAGTGACGAATCCTAATATTTATATAAAATATGCATTAGAAATACATTAAATTAATGAAAAAACACTACATGCACACAACCATGCATTTGACACACGCAGTCAAAGCGCGTAACTATGGTTACATATATCAATATATAATGACATATATTAGCAATATCTTACAGGCAAACTTTTGTCGAATTTCGAGCACTAGGCGACCGCTAGTTAATATAATATATTTAAATTTGGGTAAAATATAAAACAACTATACATGACGCCGATCGGAGTCCTCCGAATCTGAGTATGAAAAAATAAGACGCCGATCGGCGTCTGCCGCATTGAATGGGTTAAAGAAGAGATGGCGAGAATTTTATCTTATAGATAAATGCTATTTGGAGGTGGTAGAACAGGCCCTAAGGGTCAGTGTATTCTACTTTTGATCAGGTATGTTTTAGGACTGCGAATATACTGTCGGTAAGGTGACCGGCAGATTGTATTGGGCTCGCTCCTTAAACACAATGTCAGCTTCTTTGAGAAATATGCAGGTGTGAGTCTTTAAGTGTAATATAATCTCATAAACTTAAGTAACTCTTTAAAACGATGTTGTGTTGTTAGGAGGACCAATGGTTTTGTTTCACAATTGCTTTTCTACATAAGGTTGGCAAGGTGCGAATGATACCCCTAGCACAAATTAAATATAAAACGGTTGTATTTTGAAGCCTCAATTACAAAATGCGGCGTTACTAACTTCGAAGCCACAATTAAAAAATTCGGCCTCACTAACTTCGAAGCCGCAATTTCAAAATGTGGCCTCACTAACTTCGAAGCCGCAATTTTAAAATGTGGCTTCACAAACTTAGAAGCCTCAATTTCAAAATGCGGCCTCACTAACTTCGAAGCCGCAATTTCAAAATGTGGCCTCACTAACTTCGAAGCCGCAATTTTAAAATGTGGCTTCACAAACTTAGAAGCCTCAATTTCAAAATGCGGCCTCACTAACTTCGAAGCCGCAATTTCAAAATGCGACCTCACTAACTTCTTAGAAGCCTTAATTTCAAAATGACACGAACAATTTTGCGACTTCCTATTAACGTAACGGTTTTAAGATAGAGATTCAAAATATATTATGTGTTGTCTTAGAACACGAAACACAGTATTATATTCCAAGGGATTGGCATTTATTTAGTTTAAGTAATTATTATCAGTATTTTTTTTGTCGTACATGCTGACGAAATTCGTGTATGCGAACGCTTACTACAAAAAATAAGTTAATCTATACAAATAAATATAATGGAAGTGTCTGTTTGTAATGTCAAAATAACAGCTTTTTATCTAATGCATATGAAAGTATATAAGGTACCTATGAATACATCTATTTTTAAAATTTTTGTCTGCTGTCTGTCTGTTTGTTCCGGCTAATCTCCGAAACGGCTGAACCGATTTTGACGGGACTTTCACTGGCAGATAGCTGATGTTATAAAGAGTAACTTAGGCTACTTTGATTTTAGAAAAAAAAATAGGTTTCCGCGGAGACAAACACTTTTTAGTTAAATCTACGCGGACGAAGTCGCAGGTAACAGCTAGTTGAAAATATAATTTAAAATAGATGTGCTCGCGGTTTTACCCGTGTTAGTAATTACTGCGCCGCCCCCGTGGGTCGTAGCGCGATGTTATATAGGCTATAACCTTCCTCGATAAATGGGCTATCCAACACTGAAAGAATTTTTCAATTTGAACCAGTAGCTCCTGAGATTAGCGCGTTCAGACAAACAAACTCTTTAGCTTTATAATATTAGTATAGATATATAGAAATGATTCTAAGTACGTATCTAATTAAAAAAGAATATAAATTCTGTGAATTAATCTTCGTCGCTTGTCCATTTATATCGCTATATCTACGTTGGACATATCTGTAAGCGACGTCGGAAACGTTTATTAGCGAAATGGGAAATATTAGTGAAGCGGGAAGATTTATGACAGGAACGAGTTAGCCTATATAATATGCTAGATGCGCCCCGCGGTTTTACCCGCCTAAGTCCCGATGGCTTGGGAATATCGGGTTATAAAGTAGCCTGTGTGTTAATCCAGGTTTTGAGCTATTTACATACCAAGTTTCATCGCAATCGGTTCAGTAGTATTTACGTGAAAAAGCGACAAACATCCACCCATCCTCACAAACATTTATAATATTAGTAGAATAATAAAGAGACTTATCTCTTAATTGACAAGTATGTTTTTACTTTAATATTTTGTCCTTTTCAAAGCCAAATATAACGAATTTCGTCAGTATAGTATTTTCTCTTTAATTATTAAGTCTTAACCAAAACTGGGGTGAGTGAGTAGTCTTCAAGTGTAATCGGAATTGAAAATATATACTCACGGTTTAATATGCGTGATCTAAAATATTTCTGGTTGAGTGTGTGCAGCTCTGCCGACATCTTTCAAGGTCTATAGGCATGGGCAGCAGGGTGCCAGGGGGTGCACTTGCATCCCTCTATTAAAAAAGAAATACATCGAATTTTTTTTATTGGGCATAACGTCTTGAGCGTCAAGGGGAAATACGGAAGAAAAAATAAAAATTCATTGTGCAAACAATACACAAACAAACATACCTATGTCCGCTCGACATTTGACTCATTAACGAGTCAAGTGTCGAGCGGACATATTACGTTTGTTTTTTTTTTTAGTCTCATTTGTTGCGGGCAAACGTATGACCGTTCGACAGTTGACGGGTATATTCAGTAAAATACCCGCGCGATTTGAATTTGTTATAACATTTATATATATAATATACATACATGTATAATTCTATATTTCAGTTAGTTGTATATTGTGTAGATGCAAATGCATCCCTGAAAGTAATCCTGCCGGTGCCCATGTATAGGTTTATGAGACTATGTATACTATATAATCTAACATTGATTCAAAATATAATAATAATAGTACTGCGCGTTATGGGTTAATTCCCAAGCGGATTAATAAGTTATGTATGTGATCCAAAGGTAATTGTCCCAAGTCTAAGTGTTCCTTGTGTTGTATCAATTTTTGTGTCTTAGTGATGTGGGAAGTTGTATTAGTGAGCTGGGAATTCCCACTAGGGTTAAATTCCCAGCGCAAATAATTAAGTCCTTGAAGAATCACTCACCGCTGTGCTTTGGTATCCGTATTATGTGACATATCACTTTTCTCGACTAAATTACGTTAGATTTTTGAATACCCAGGGTTTCAACGAATTTACACTAAATTAAAATTTAAAAAAATATACGACTGCCTAAATAAATTTTGCTCTTCTATTATTAATCGCGTATCTTATAATATATATCGCGTATCTGATAATGTAAGGATTCTAAACATATAACTTGCACCAAAATCGATCTAGGCGTTTTGAATAAACATACATAAAACTTGATAATGAGGGCATCTTTTTTGGGCAGTTTTGTATAAATGTTTTGGTATAATATATTTCATTCGTCACAAAAGTTTTCTAGTATTAAATTATAGTATTGGAATGACAAAGTAAGATGGCTTATTATATTGCATTGGAACTCGAAATACCTGATGAAATACGCACGTTCAGTCGTGATGGTCATGAAATCATTCTAATACCTTAATTTATTAACGAAAACCTCATTATTATAATCAAGTTGACTAAAATTGTTTTTTTTTTATAAAAATTGAGACTAATGTTGACATTATTAAACATTTCTTTCAAAATGGGGTTAGTTGTAATAAAAATATATCAAACTTCTCCCCTCTCTAATATTTATTATAATACATACTGTTTACAAAATATATTTTAAATGAAATTTTTAAATTAAATTTATGTACGTATATTATATTTGAATTGTTCCATATTGGCTAATATTTATAAATGTACAAGTATCAAATTAATGTTATTGTATATCTAACTTTAAATATAAATGATTTAAATAAAAGTTTTGGTCATATTTATAGATGTAAATGTGATGTTGTTGACTATATCGTAATTTAAGGATTAGACCTACGAAGTTATAGTTTGTTTGTGTTATAATTTGAGAATTTTAATACGTGCGTACGTGTCTGTTCGCTAACCAGCTAGTGTAAAAAATATCCCGAAAAGAAAATTTACAAGTGTTTACATACATACATACATAGATTCACGCCTGTTTCCCAGTGGGGTAGGCAGAGACTACGGATTTCCATTTGCTACGATACAGCGTTTATCCGGAAGGTTTGCTTGCTACTGTTGCCGTAACATTGAACCTTTTAACCGCCCCACTTCATAACAGTTGTCGTGCCCCCAGCGCCCGGCACAGTGAACCGAAAATAAATACTTACAAAAATAAATACTTATTTTAGGACTTCTAATTATGAGACTAAAGTGTATAAAATTGTAAGTGATTACTTAATTATCCATTTACACAATATAAACATTTTTTTGATAGGAAACACCGTAATTAAATAAAAAAGCAGATTAAACGAGCTGTGGAAATATACGACGCTGGCGAAATGGAAACGAAAATATTTGTCAGATTAATCCGACGTAAGCGGTTAAAAGGTTAAAAGCATTTTATTAGCAGTGCAGTGCTGCTCTGTGAGAGACTAGACCTGACTCGCAACCTATAACGTAGTTAAACCATACCATACCTGACGAAATGCGAGTCTAATATCTTAATACCCCAGCGAGGAAATGGGTTGAAATATATATATATTTTAATATATACAATAAATATGACCAGAACTTTTTGTTTTAGTACATACCACCCTCTTTCTTCACGACGGCTTGAAGGTATGTTAGCAAACACAGAATGTTTGAGTTTCTAATTAGCTCAGTTATTTAGACATCATAGCACCTTCAAACTTAAAAATTTAAGTATCAAAATGGCACACTTTTTGTTTGTTCGAATATACGTTTATGTCTAGTAATCACATTTATAGTTGAACCAATTTAGATGCTGTTTTCAACGATATCTTGACAGAACCTTGAAGTTTATGTTTATTATGTTGTTGTTCACTTAAATATCAAGTTAAATTTTAATTGTTGCTGAGCTTAAAACTAGTTAGACAATGCTATAAATTAATATACATTACACAAATATACATTAATATACAATTTACAAATATCCATAAATATACAAACTACTAATAATACAATTGTTTGTTATCATTAATATATATTTCTTAATACATATAAACCTTTAGCCGTCGTTATTATATATTATGTACACGAAAAATGTTTCCTAACATAAACCGTCCTTCTTTTTGAAATATATGCCCATACATATTACGACAGACTATATTTTCGAACAGTTATTCCTGTTTTTACATTTCACCTCGAAAACTGGTCGATCTATTTGGATAGGGATGCAAAATTTTTAATATACATTGTTGAATAGTAACGATATTATTTTGTTTAATGATTGTTGGTAATAGGTCGAATGGTTTTCTATATAATTATACTAAATATGTACAGATATACCTTGTATCCTCTTATGTAATATCTGTATTATTATTACGTGGGGTCCATAAAATGCATTTTATTTAATAATTATCTTTCATTTAATTATTTGTTTATTTAAAATATAGTTAGATTTGGCAATGTTAGTATTTGGGATATTTTATACGAAATATTTTATTTTGAAATTTATTTTTAACGTGTCGATCTAGTAATTATATATTATTTTATTTAAATATATTTTTTCTATAAATGTAATTAATGTAGGTTGTACGGAACAACGATTTTACAATATCATACTTATTTTGTTATATCAAAATACAGGAATATGATAAAAGAAGTAAAAATAAAAAATGAAATTATGTGATTATTTTTTTAAAGTATCTCTTTGTATAAATTCGGTGCTAATTTCGATTTAATTAATTATTTTTATTATTATACTTAATTATATTTTAAGTACATTTTGATTCTACATGACATTTTGTTTAAGTATATTATCGATAAGTTTTCTCTACGTGAAACGGACATATGCGGACCCGTTGTCAAAGAATAACTCAAATATAGAAATTATTTATATTTCTGGATATTTGATCGAATAGTTCGTAGTTAATCGACTATTAGGAATCAATTATCGAGATACATTTTGCGCCGGATAGTCATAGTACTTTTAAATTCCTGAATTTTTCTCGTTCAGTATAATTATGTAATTTTCCAATTCTTTATACTTTATTGAATCGCGGTGCTGTTATAAATTCTAATTGAAACTTCTGATTAGATGGTTTCTAGAAACTTGTTATAAAAATTATTCAACATTCCGACCGTGAATTAATCCTTTTTGCCCACCATAGACAGCGAAGGCGAAGCGGTACCGGAGCGGTTTTATTGTATTATTCGAATTAGTATGAATTTACATATACCATCGCTCCAGATGGTGTATGTTTCATACTAATTCGAACAATACGATGAAACCGCCACCGGTATCGCTTCGCCTTCGATATCGCTTCGCCTCCGCAGTCAGTGTGTGGTGGGCCTTTAATTAAGTGTTTATTATTCCAGATACTACTTTATAATCGACTCTATGGCTAACAAGTAGAACTCATTTTTAAACTGAATTTGAAATATTTTTTTTGGGGACGGGTCCCATCCGCATACGATATGAAACAATGATGACGTAATGGTACTGGTGATAGGAGACATGGTAAAACGTTACGGTATCTTATAGTCAACCACTGAACTTAAGTTATACTTAACGCAAGTTGATATGCAAGCTTGTTTGCGGTTGCGATCACGCATTCAGGCTAGCGATCATGCATCTAGATAAGCGATCATGCATCCGGATTAGCGATCATGCATCCAAATTAGCAATCGCGCTCGCCGCTGTTGCTAACTAAAGGATTTATTTCGGCTTACAATTTATTTATAATTATTAATAACAATATGTCTTAATATGTTGAATGGTATATTTTATTCGGAAATAGATATACAGCGGGTAACAGTAAGATGTGGTCATGCATTAAGTGATTTAGTAGACATTGATATCAAAAACTGAAAATGTGTTATAAAGATTTTAATACAGAAAATATATTAATAATGAGAATTTACGTATGAAAGAATTGTATCTGCTACAAATTAACTGTACGTAATTGACTCTTTAAAAAGATGAGGTAATATCCGAAGACGTCAGAGTAAAAATGAAATTAAATTGATGTTGAAATGCAACTTAATAAAATATCTCTCAAAAGTGCTCAACTCATGTCTGAATTTGTCCGAAAATGTCTGAGAAAATAAAACTAAGAAGCTGAATTGTCATGCGTACATTTGTCTTTATTTATGGGCAAGTTAATAAAAAGTATTTAAATATCTAAATAGTTGATTTTAAACTCGCTAGCATCACCAATACTTTGCGAGTAAACACTCGGTTTTTGGGATTACAGGCCCTTTATGTATGGCCACGCTTGACAACTGTAATAAAGCAATCATATAATTACTTATACAAGAACAAGAAAATCGCTGACACATGGCAAATTTTAGTTCAGAATTTGACTATTCGATGCGTTAATAATTCGCGCAAATCAATTAAGTATAAGCTAGTTATTACTAAATGTTATAACAATAAGTATTACTATTAAATTGGTCAATTAATTGTAAAAAAAAAAACGAAAACCAAAGCGGACGAAAAAAACTCGAAATCTAAAAACATTTTTTTCGCTTTTTCCACTTTGGCGAGTTAATTTTCTGATCGGTTAGTTACATAGTTAATAAAATTAACGAATTTATGTCAATGGTAAAAAAAAATGTTCTATGGATGTGACTATTGTGTATCTAGGTGTAATATAAAAAATGCCCCCGCATGACACCGCAGTCGAATTGATTTCGCCCGATTAAGATATGTTCCGGCCGTTTTCAATGCAGTTATTGGCCGTTTTCAAATTTTATTCTACAGAGCTGCTGTTAAAACTGTTATGACATGTGACTATTGCGAATAGTGTTATTGCTGATTCTTGTTTTTCTGATCCAGAAATTCTCAGTGGCAAGCTGCAGTAGGCTCATTGGCAATACTTGAAAATTCTAAAAACATTTAACCCGTGATTTCTTTATACCTTTCTCAACTTTTGTTCTACCACTTTCCAGAATTAATTATATGACTATGTTCATTTAAAAATACAAATATAGAAATTGTTTGCTCGAAGCGTACGGTAGACTACTCGCAGCTGCAAAAGAAAGCAGTCGTAACCAAACAACACATCTAGAGCATGCAATTTTAAACTTGTTCAAATGTTTTTTTTGGAAAAATAATGAGTTCTGTAAAATGTTGTAGAACGAAAGTTGTTTAGTATGATGTGAAGTCATTGAAGATTATCAGTATTTTTCATTAAAACCTTACGTCGAATTTAGCGAAATATACAATTAATATACTGACAACATCTGTATGATGTATAAGCATACATATGTATTTTTAAAAAGACATGTCGGAGCAGATTTTAATTAGCTGTCCTATTTGATCTCAAATTCCTTGTTGTTTAATCGGTGAAGTCTTTTGACCGCGTCTTAAGATAGATAGGTTATCCAAAAAGTACATTTTTACCATCGAAATATTATTGATATTGATTCTATGGTAGAACATGTGCGGGGAAAACATCGACTTTGATTTAGCAAAACTTCTTATTTTTAAGAAATATATGTTTTTTTATTATCATTTCTTCAATAGCGTTTGATGTATTTTCTATATTGTATATCATAATTATGTTTTCTAAGTAAATACGTTAAATTGAATAGCTTTTGTTATGCAAGTAATTGTAATACAGACTTTTGTCGGTATGTGCACGGTGATCTCGTAAATTGCTGGTATCAATTATAATATTTTAGCCGATAGTTAATGTTTTCCGGGAAATGTAGTTTTGTAGCAAAAGTTATTCTTCTTTAATGTTTACTTAACAAATTAGTTCCAAATTGTTTTATGTAAAAAAATGTGGACCATTTTCTGATGATCAAGTTAAACAATAGAAGTTTTGATATGTCAAAGTGTATTTTAAATTTACATGACACGTTATACTAAATGTTGAATGCCGTATGTATGTTTTGATGTATTTGTATAATTATTATTATATGTGAGAAAAAAGAAAAATGTTTTAATTTTTTAACCGAAGAAAAATTGTCTTTGATAATCGAATTTTAGTTCACACTTGCCATTTTCCGGTTAATTATAAATAGTTATTTTAGAAGTAATTATTTTCTAAATAATTATTCTAAGACAATTTTCTTGCCTACCCATATCGCGAAAATGCAACACAGACGGTCGTATTTTTTGTTATTTTACTTTTAAATAATTTTGTTTCCAAAAATTGTAAATGCCAAGTTTGTATTTTACCGTACCATAGACTACAACTGCGTCCATATTGTCTGTGCTGCCTTTTTGGCGACGGTTGTAGGATTATTTTTTTATATATTTTTTACGACCGTCTATTTCTTTTTTATTAACGTGTTGCATTTTCTATCTCTTTCCCGATTCCCTGGATGGCCTTCGACTGCGACTTCGCGCGTGCGCACACCTACACACAATCCTACACACAATACAACTACCCTCACTTCAAAAATAATTATAATTGAAAAATAATTAACTCAAATTACAATAAATTACTATCTATTGCGTACATTTATACACACGCCTACACACGACTGTACAACCAACCTCACTTGTAAAATAATTATAATGGAAAAATAATTATTGACAAAATAATTAACACGAAAATGAATATCCATGACAACAATACACAACATTGGTGTAACATCGATGGATGAATGGATGGCTATACAGCTACTTCAGCGCGGCGACGCCTGCACAAAACGACAGCTTCATGGAGAGCGAGCTGTTCGAGCAAATCCGCGCGTTCGAACCAGACGGACTGGACGACTTCGACATGTATAGTAACATGGCTATGAAGTAAGGTAAATATTATACACAACACTATATCACGTACTGCTAGAAGTACTACTAGGATTTTAGTTCACCTATATACCGACGATCTCATAAAATTTTTCAAAGCTTGCGACAGAAAATATTTTATTTGGCAAGTTACACAATTATCGTTTCATTTATAAAAGCTTAGATCGAAATAGGTCTGTTTAGGTTTGTTTAGAAATTCATATAAGTAGATGATAACTCGCCTAATAAAAATTCGGTAAATAATGGAGGTTTACAAAAGATTTACGAATAATGTATAGACTTACTCGGGTTATTACAAGTACTGAACGTATTAAGACTTATTCCCCGTTTCTGAATTGAGAGTTACATAATGAGAACGACTTCAATTCTACTTAAGTAATAGTTTAACTTCTATATCAAGTTTCCGTAAACTGTTATAAAATTTGAGTAGGTATTTGAACTACATATACTTAGTAAATGCTCAGTTGATAGCGGTTTGATGCAATTCAATTCTGTAAAAGATATCTATTTATTTATTTCATTTATTTATTTATTGTCGGAAAGCTTACAGACAAATAATACATATATGGTATAAGATTGTTCAGAATACATGCTGACAACAAGCTTCCACAGATATACAATATTTATAATACCTACAGCTTTTATTTGATCTATAAACTAATTATGTTTTTGCTTACAATTAACTTAGGTTACACAGGCAAATTCAAAACGTGAGTTACGACTGGTTGTTTGTGAAGAAAACATTATTCATTAATTTTTTAACTGTGTTTGATCTGGTATTAAATAAATCCATATCAAGCTCAAGAGAAAAATTATTAAAAGTCTTAGCACTGCGTAGTAGTAAGGCATTCTGACGATAATTCGTAGATGCAAATGGAATATTTAATATATATTTGAGAATACTCAGGTCGGCTTCGATGGGGTAGTGGTTGGTGTAACCGACTACCACGCCTGAGGTCGCGGGTTCGATTCCCGCACAAGTGAAACATTTGTGTGCATGAACATGGATGTTTGTGTTGGTCTGGGTGTTTCTATGTATAATATGTATGTATTTACAAAAAAAAGTATATATGTATGTTTATCCATTGTCTAGTACCCATAGTACAAGCTCTGCTTAGTTTGGGCTAGATGGTGTTGTGTGTATGTGATAGAATATTATTATTATTATATAAACTAAATAAAATATATACTCATATATATATGTATTCATATAGATATAGATACATGCGTACATACATACCTACATATTATATTAATGATGAGAGAATCTGATAAACTGCCGAGGAGGTAATATGTATTATTTCTATATTTTTATTTTGTTTTCCACAGGTTGACATGATGGAAGAATTTACCTTTAGACGTATAAGATAGTGAAAGTCAATTTTGAATTATTCATTCGGTACTTTGTTCTTAAATGTGCCATAGTTTTTATAAATGGATTATATTAAATATATATATACCTAGTTTATATATGAGAAACTTATAAATTATTATATTATCAGATTAAAATCGTTGAAAATTCAACCAACATACCACATTACGTACAAAACGAAAGTTGCCCCGCTTGTCATATACTTGTCATATACGGGCGTGTGTCAGTGACACCACACGTGATACTAATACGACACTTGTACTGTGGAGCTGACAGTGCTGGCTGCAATGAGAGGAGTCTGTTTGTCGACAAGAATATTATTTTTATGTACAACGCGAGGCCTCGTTTGTCATATTGTTTGCAAACTGCGCGTAACAGAGACAAATACACGCGATACACTTATATTTGCAAAGTGACGCTAAGCGCTATACCTCACTTGACACGACTATTATTAAAACTGACGATGCTCACTGCGCTCAGCGCTTTCAGTCACTTGTGATTATGATTATTATGTTCGTCTCTACGCCTCATTTATATTGTAAATAATAGGCGCATGCCATTAATAACTACAGACTGTAACGTTTAAGGTTTAGTTAATTTAACGACAAGACACGCTGTAGGGGCGTGGTGTCTTGAGGTTACTTTAAGCAGAGATGATTCAAAGATACTAGAGCAATTAACACTTTTATTAACAATGAGTATAGAACACACTTAAAGCAAGCTATACAATTAATAGAAATCAGGGCGTGGTTCTCAAAGGCTTCCTACGTGGTTCTTATTAGGAAGAACCACTTAACTTGATGTGCAGCTCAGCAGAAGGAAGGAGACCTGCCCCAGGACGCGATCCACTTATATAGGCCGCCGCCGCTCGGAGGGGGACTAGCGATGCCACCGTCTCGCTCGCCGCGCACGCAGCCGTGCGCCGCGAGTCGATTACATGACAAGACGTAATACAAATATGACATAATAGCTCGGGTACAGTACTTTTTCTGGATGCAAGGTACACTATAATATCCTTTTTTGTATCCCTAATAACGTGTATTCGAAATCTCATAATGATCGGGCGAGTAGTTAAGCCGTGAAAGCGTAACAAACAAACTCATATCCGCATTTATAATATTGGTTAGAATTGTGGCTATGGTCGAGGCTGCTTATAACTTCACAAACATATTATTATCACGTTTATATTCCGTGCTCTGTCAATATGGATAACGGGTTTAGGTGGCTTAAGGCTTGTCTGGAGGTGCCAGATAGCAGTTATCTATAAGATAACAGTTGTGACCTTTTATGTAGTTATTTACTGTAGATCAGATTGATCTAGACATAGGACGAGCCAAGCTGTAGGGGCGTGGTGTCTTGAGGTTAAGTTAAGCAGAGATTATTTAAAGATAGCACAACAATTAACACTTTTAATTAACAACAATAAAGATATATATGTATTACACTATGTAGACTTTATAAAATTCTACGCGAATAGTAGTCAGGGCGTGGTTCGTGAAAAAAGGACTTGCTGCGTGGTTCTTGTGAGGAAGAACCACTTCGCAGCTGAGTGATGTCGACCGCCCGAGCATCCAGGCGTGGTCCTCTTATATAGGGCGGCGGCCACCGGCAGGGGGGTCGAGGGAGGGGCGCCGCTAACTCGTCGGGTCGCGCGCAAGGCAGCATGGCGAGCGGTCCGCGTGACAAAGTCTCGCCATCTCTCATCTTTAATCTTTCGGATAACTTTTAGTTGTTAGTTGTAGGACTGGACATTACTGTTTAAACTTATGGCCGGTATAATAGGTGTCTCTGATAATATGATAATTTATAACTGTTCTCCATATAATTATACAGCGTGTAACAGCAAGTTGTGGTCATGTGGACCCTGTGACTTAGGAAAATCTCGCAAAATTGTGAGAAAACTTAGTACTATTTTGAAAGCTAGAAAATGGACATGCAAATTTATTATACAGCTAATTAATTTTCAGATAGATAACCAAAATTTAATTGTAGATGAGTTTTGAGTGCTTAAACATGTCCGAACTCGTCTGAAATAGTCAGAGTAATTAAGAAACCAAATAAATAAATAATAATAAACTGCTTCGAGATGAGTTTTATTGAGAAAGAACATAGAAAAGGCGTTATTTTTTGCTGTTTGTTTATTAAATAGTTTACGACGCTAACATGTGACGACTTTTTACTGTTATACGCTGTATATACATATAGTACCTTTGATGTTTTTATTTTTTAAAACAGACGCTTTTTATGTAAAATGTAATACATTATATAAAATATACCAACATTGTTAGCTTTATTTAGCTATTGATTTTATTATTATTATTTTTTGTGAATTATGTCATGATAAGGTTTCGGCAATCATTGCATTTCTTTTTTTAGTTGTATCTTTTAATTAAGTTGTAATTTTAAACAGATTTTTTTATTTCTAAGTGTCGTGTTTAAATGTACCTAATTATGTATTTTGACATATAAATATTGTTTTACAAGAAATATATTTGAAAGAAAGGGTACGTTACAATACCGAAATTTCATAATAACTATGACTGAAACATCGACGTCCAAAACAACGAAATTCAAAATACCGAAAGTTTTAAATGCCGATAGCCGTTATATCGAAACATACAATACCGAAGTCCAAATGCCCGAAAGGATGAAACCCCGAATGGACGAAATCCCGAAAAGAACTAACGTGAAATAACCTACGTTCACCACTTCCACTTGTTCTATTCCTCAGTTCTATGGTAGAACTAATGGGAGTTTTGGACGGAGCCCCGCTTTCGGGATGGATTTACAAAAGAGAACTTAACACAACCTACCGCTTCCGAATCGGAATTGTAGATATGGATCTTCGGGATTTTAACCTTACGGGCAAATGAACTTTCGGGATTTAAAACTTTAGGCCAAACAATCATTCGGCGTTTAATTTTTCGGGATTTCTTCCATAGGTATTTTAAAATACGGTCTTTTAAATTTCGGTATTGTAGTACGTACCCGAAAGGAATGATACGTATTACAAATGGAGATGTCTCTTATGATAAAGAGATTCGCGTTTACTGCGAGAATCGTAATCAGTCACGTTAAGTAGCTGAACGATGAGATATACTTATACTGGTTATACGATTGCCTTCTAATATAGACACTTGTCTTATCGACAACGATTAGGCACAGTCATTTGAACTTCAAACTAGTAAGTGGTGAGCTACGGGAAGTATGTGTCAAGTTAATTTAGTTTTGGCTCTGGATTAGAGAGAATTAAATCTTGTTCTCCCTAGCCTTTATTATTCTCAAGTCCCTTGGGGTCGGCTTTCAAGTCTAACCGGATTTGGCTGGATATCAGTTTTTACACGGAGCGACTGCAATCTGACTTCCGCAAGCCGAAAGCTAACGATACCCTAAAGCTAGACCAGTGTCAGGATATTAGAGGACACTGACTTCCCAATAACGACTGCCATAGATGTTCATGGCAGCAGGGACCGACGGCTTAACGTGCTCTCCGAGGTGTTCTAAGTGTTAAAATATTATTAGCGCCGGTCTTTATTTTCTTAATCATTTGTTTGCGAATGCAATGCTAAGAGAGTATCGCCGAGGGAAAAGCTAATGGAAAGAGTTATTGGCGTCAATGTAAACAATTAGTGATTTTATATTTTATTAGGCAATCAAAAGTAATTTATAGAAAACAATATTTACGCAATACAGTTATGACAGAATGTGTCAAGGCTTTTATTTGTTTACCGCTACCAAGTAATCACCGTAGCCAGTTGCACTCACTGATCGGTAAACGATTAGCGAGGTTAAGCAACGTTGGGTGCGGTCAGTCTATAGATGGATGACCGCTTAGTGGTATTTCATCTGAGCGTCTCCGTGCCTCGGAGGGTACGTAAAAAGTCGGTCCCGGTTGTTGCCAAATTGACAGCAGTGGTTAAGCCATGTCAGACGCCAACGGGCGGCTTGAACAACTCTTGACAACAGGTTGGCCACTAACCACACGAAAAGAAGAAGAAGACTAATTAATTCAGAGGGAGAAACCTGAAGTCTTCAGGGTTTGGATATGCCAATCCCATCAGACCTATCCTCAGTCCAGCCAACGCGTCGCGTTCACACAGTAGGTGCAATATGGACTCGTCCTGTTCACCACAGGCTCTGCAGATCGAATCGTGTGCCAATCTCAATCTGCACAAGAAGTCGTTGGTGCCAAAGTGGCCAGTGAACGCTCCTGTGAGCAGGCGTATTTGGTCCTTGTTGTACCCGCAGAACTTCCGGGTGAAGCCCGTGGCTCTGTTTGCAATGAATTTCTTGGAGAGTTCCAGACCCCTAAGGGCCATGTGATGCATTGTTATATGTATCCCTTTTATTTACACGAAATTATATATAAATTGTACGTTTCTAAAGCAAGAAAGAAGTCAGTTGCCTATAGCTTACTGGTTGGCGGTGAGATAAGTGTCAATTACTACCTACATGGGTTTAGACACACAAGAGTTGTAGACAGAATTCACAAACGTAGAAATAAGCATTATATTGTACTTATCGTAAATGTTGAAACACTAAAAGAAATTGAAATTGTATTTATCATTTTAAATTAAAATATGACAAATGCTAGCCCAGTGTTAGCGTTGCTTCCAAATACTTGCATAGAGCACGAAAGTCCAGCTTTGTACTAGTTATGCCCCGTTTGTCATATAGTATACTACGCGTGTGTCAGTAACTACTACACACGCGACACTAGTATGACACGTGTTGTGGAGCAGACGCGGTGCTAGCAACGTTCGACACTCAACACACATTCGACCCTTCGAGGATAAATTAATATTGTAAAAGCCACATTGAAAAATTTTTAAAATACCGCAGCATAAAACTAATTTGCCACAAATACTGTAAAATATATAATATTATAAAGAGGAAAGATTCGGTTTAAGTTTGTTTGTTTGTAATGGTTTAACTCAAAAGCTACTGAAACGATTTTAAAACCATTAAAAAGCTAGTAACATAGGCTATATTTTATTTTAAAAAAAGTACTGTTATCATAGCCTAACCTACTATTACGCAAGCGAAGCCGCGGGCAAAAGCTAGTAAAAAGTAAAAGCTAAAAATAAGTTTAAAAAATCAAAGAGAAAAGTAGTATCGAGATTTTTGTTTCTTGACTCTCCTGGAAAGTAGCATTTTGGCTTTTATTACATTCCATCCTCGAAGGGAATTATGAGTTGTGGAAAGAATATAGAAGAATATCGTGCTGTATGTTCAGTAGGATCAAACAGGGCGCTAAATATATATAAAATTACTTTTAATTGGCAAAACTAAGAATTCGAGATTATATTATAAAATAGATGTGTCCGCGGTTTTACCCGCGTTTATGATTACTGCGTCGCTCCCGTGGGTCGTAGCGTGATGTTATATAGCCTATAAACTTCCTCGGTAAATAAGCTATCCAACACTAAAATAATTTTCAAATTGAATCGGTAGTTCCTGAGATTAGCGCATTCAAATAAACAAACAAACTCTTCAGCTTTATAATATTAGTATAGATTAGTTTTTTAATTATATTTTAATCTCTGTACCAGTTATGAGCTTCCTTCAAGCAAGTTTGCAGCCATTTTAACCAAACGCGAGCAGGATTAAGACCTGCTTTAGTGGGTAGTAGAAATATATTATGTAAAAATATACGACACTTCCTAAGAAACGATATAGAAAATGCTACATAGGACTAAATGAAGCGGGAATCGGCCTAAAATATTGTCAATTATTGAAATTTAATGGAAATTTTGGTTATAATTAAAATAAATATTGATTGCCTGATTGGCCTTATGGACTCAGATTGTGCCTCTATTTGTCTCTGACGTGAAGCGTTTTTGACTCTGACACAGTGTTATTGGGCCTAAGAATGTTCTTATTAGTACGGAGCTACAAAAATAGGCTCGCTGTTATATGCAATTTGGGTGAGGTATACCCATACCAAACCACTCAGGAATATAAACTCACTATGTGAGTAAACCTTTAAATGTCTTATACGGAGCTGACAATTAGTCAGTCATTGCTTCTATACATTTTTACCCAAAGAGCAGAGAACACGCTAGCTGTCAACTAGGGATGACCCGCTTGTCATATTGAATACAAATCACGCGATGTACATGTTATACAAATATGACACTTATATTGTGGAGCTGATAGTTTGTCATAATTGTTATACTCGTCTCTAGTAGGTGCGTAGAGCTCAGTTCGTGTTCCGTTTTTATCCCTATGTCATGAAGAATGGGTCAATTAAAATTTTCTTAAAGTTTTGAAGTGTCGTGGTGCATTGTAGTGGCCTTTATGAATCGACGGGCAACCATTTTGGTTTCCCGTCGAATAATTTTTAAATGTAATGTATTATTCAAATAAATACAAATATATGTGCTATATTATAATTATTTTAGATGTATCCGTATTTTAATTTTCGTTTCTGTTCGCAAAATTTTAATAAACATTGTTGCTATTATTTATTGTTTTTATTTTATTTTTGTTTCATTTATTTTTATTTCTAGCTTTTTTACTACGAGACAAACTATTTGGCATAAGTTTGTAATGCATGTTTCGGGCAAAGATAAGTACTCGGGTTCGATAGCCATGATTGAAAAATTATTATAGGATATTTCTAGAACTGTGCCCAATATTCTAAGGTTTGACTCAGACGTCCATAATATTTGAGGGTACACTACATATCGACTGTCATAGATATTTACGTCAGCCGGCCTGCCCTGTCGGCTTTCCATGTTCTCTAGGGCACAGATATGACCACTTCTAAATCACAATTTAATGCATCATTTTAAAGGATCATCTACATACGAGTATGACAGTTGTAATGATGGTTATGCTCACAGATAGTGATCCATGAACCACTACTTACTATGATACAGCCTCATCATCTGACTTACGGTGTAATTAAAATATACTAATTTATCAGTCAGTTGATACCTTAGGCACACTGAAAATATAATTATATCTGGCGTTCCAGCATATCAAGGTTTGAAGAATCGACACTAAAATACGGATTGAAATGCAACTGGCGCTATGCGAGGTATAGTGCAATAGATTTCTATTTATTACATGAAAATTTAATGTTATTGGCCGAGTGGGTAACGAGAGAGACATAAAATCCCTACGTAAGTTACAGGTTTACTTGGCGTATTTTATGAGAGGTAGTACACAGCCGGCTCCTACCTAAAATTGATTCAGCTCAAAATGGCTGGATGGCCTACAGAAGATCGCAGATGAAACAGTTTGTTTTTGCACTGAGTTAGGATGCTAGGCTCCGTAACCCTTTAACCGCCTAGTTTTATATCAGTTGCTGTGCCGTCAGCACCCAGTTTATAAAGCTAGTAAAAACTTAATTAAAACACAAATTGAGTAGTTTCTAATTATGGGAAGGTAGTGAATAATGGGTTCACTGCGCTAATTCGAATCGCATTCCATCTTTTTACATTTTAACTATGACTACTGGTCGATCATTCATTTGAGTGAGTCTTCAATTAAACAAATTACATTATACCGGTGGTTCATTTCACCTAAAGACATTCTATCCAAAAGTTATTTTGTGTAAAACTATCTGATCGAATGCCGTTTTATCTACTTAACATTTGATTAAGGTTCTTTATACCTACTCACATTTCTATTTCACCAATACTACCTATCTAGTTTTCCTAACCTGCTTAACGTTGTTTTATAATAAAATAAGTAAAAAGCAAGAGAAAAAGTGTTGTAAAACGTAAACTTAATCTTACATACAAGTAATTATATAAATACAATCAATTAATGGCAATAACAAGCTTCCACAATTAGGTTACAACTTGATTATATGACAGCTTGAGCACATTCAGTATAAAAGAAAAAACAAACAAATTTACTTAACAAATGGATTTACAAGATTGAGCCAGTAGTAGTATCCAATATTTATAAATTATCAACAAAAAACTTGGTTAAACAGGATCTATCTTGATTATTCATGTACATGTAAGTGGATGCTCCTGTTTACCACACTGCTGCTTTAGAGGCTACCATCAATTTTTATTAAATGCTTAAGTATGTTCAGTAGTAATTCATGGAGAAATGGTTGCAGCACCTTACAGTTATGATTTGTAAACAAAATTTTATTGTAAACTTGGCGATTAAAAAGAGTGGCCATGAGTTTCTTGCCCGTTCTTCTCATGAGCACTACACCCTTGCTTTGCTGAACGTGGCAGTAAATGTAAATTCACAAAAAAAATTTAGTGTAACTTTTAACTTTGACATTCATAAGTGTTACCTTGTAACCTAACTTGAATAAATTTATTTTTGATTTTTCTGATTTGATTTCTAGCAGAATATTTACTAATAGTAAAGAGATCAAAACGACATATATTTACTAATAGTAAAGAGATTAAATTCAATGAATAATCTTGCCAGAAAGCTATTCACTCTAAAATTAGTGTGGCACGGAGGTCTATATAACAAGAGATTTCTACGTAAATTAAGAATTCTTAACTTTATTTTCGAAAGAAGTTCAGGACAGTCGATCTTACCCTGAGCAATATTGAGGAGAAAAGTTATGTCTGAAATGTTACGTCTTACATGCAAAGGCAGAATATGCAGTTTTACACAGCGCTGCTCATAGGTGAGGTCGGCTAGATGGGACAATTTAAGTTATGATAAAATATAACTCCTTTTTAAAAATTTAGTGCAGGTTCTTAAACCTTTTAGCGACAAATGGAACTAAGTTAGTCTAATATTATGTAATACATTAGAGAAATTGTTGCTTATGTTAAAATATGCAACATTTTTTATGTATGATCATAAGGAACGGAACACACTAGCTCCCTATAAGACGCCCCACTTGTCATATTGTTGTCACTGACACCCAATACTAATATGACACCTAGGATACTGTCGTCAATTTCGTGCTGGCTGCTTGACCTTCACAATTGATGTACGTGATAAATCTGGCTATGAAAACGCGGTATGACAGTGCCGTCAATCTTTATGACAGTAAAGGCGAAGACGTATCTGTCAAATTTGCCAATTCGTACCTACCATTTTGTATGGTGGCAATGGCCATGTATAATAAATTACTACGAGTATACTCGTATGACAGTCAACGTGTTAAGAACTTTCTACTGGTACATGATATAGATGAGAGAGAAGGGATATATTACTGCTAGTGATCACTAGCGTTTAGGTTCTACTAGTGATATTAAATCTCGATATTTCACTAATTATTTTGACAAACACTTTTGGGCTTATGTATAAATAATAATGAACAGCCGAGTGTCGAGACCCACTGGCTGGCTGCTAGTTTCGAGTTTGATCTAACGGCACGCACCTCTGGTTTTTTAAGCTGAGTAAATTATCGCTCGCTGTAATGTTAAAGTAAAACGTTGAGGGACAACCTGCATGTCAGAGTTCTACATAATGTTCTCAAAGATATGTGAAGTCTGCCAACACGCACGAGGCCAGCGTGATAAACTATGGCCTGACTCTTCTCATACTGAGGAGAAGCCCGTGTCCAGCAGTGGGACAATTTGTCAACAGGGCTGATAAATTATAAATATTAAAAATATAGCACGTTTACTTCAATGTTTAGAGTTATAAATCTTGTGAATGTTACACTTTTATGTGATAACTGTGGCCTTAGATTGATTACTGTTTAAACTGTTTAATGTGTATTGCTTACACCCTTATATGTGAGGAACGTAGGAAAAATATTGATATAACAACCATGGTCAAAATTTAAAAATGGAGTCGATTCTATAAGATTTCTATTTTGTAGTTTTTACGACACTCATGGCAAAACGTACTACTACAAGTCGTAAAAGTTTAAAAATGAATAGCATGGCTTAAAATATTTTGTATGAATTCGTAAACTCGAAATAAATGATTGTATACAAGGATAAAACAGCATCTGATGTTTAGAACCAATGGGTATGCACTTAAAAGTACCTACCTATAAGTAAATGTCAATTCCATGATACTTGCTATGCTGTAATTGGCTATAAAATTGTTACTAAAAGCAACCAATTATATTAATTTTCTCCTTGAAATAGAAATATGTATCTATTAAGTATTATTATTATATTATATTATAATAATTATTATAATAATTTTATATGTAACATACTTAATAGATATATCAATTAATACACATTTTGCTTTAATTTAAGCTGTAACTATATCGCTTAGGCACTAGGTTCAAACTATTCCTGTAGAATTGTCAGTAATTGTTGTGTATACTATATTTGCCTAAATGTTAATTTACCACATTTGTCTACGTATATTAGCAATACAGAATTGATTATTGTAATTATATATAAGGGTTGGTTTGTAATTATATACCGATAATACTTAAGGGCGTACGCAAATTAACGTTACGCGATTTTGGACTCTGTGGACCATGAAACGAAAATGCCGAAGTTTCGGACCGACTGCTCGAATCGTCAAACACATTTATTCAGAAATTCGTCCTGAGTTTCGGTGCGTTATCTCTTTATTATCCTATAACCTTTCATGAAGCAGTTCGGACAACAGAGTTATATTATTTTCAAAGAAAAAGTAAAGAAACTGCTTTGTAAGTTTTTTCGTTCGGACCGAAGTTACGGATAAACATTTTCATGATTGACCAACTGTTGAGGATTACAGTCCCTTGTTCATATGTATGTACCAAGGGGTCAGCGATCAAGTGACGTGAGAAAAGACAGGGTTACACAATTGCTTACGCCCTCTATCATATGAAGACAGATAATGACATTTAGATAACAGTCTAGGAAGAAGTCATTCAAGTTCAAACTAGTATTATAAATATAATAGTACCTAATGGTGCTGATAAACTTGAGCAATCACTTGTAATAGAACATCGAGCATTCACCGTTTTTGTCGAACTGAACAGCGAACAGAGCCAAACATCGCTACGAACATTTTCACGATCATTCTAGCGAACGAAGAATTTTTTTTATTTTCTTGTTAAGGACTAGCTGACAACCGCAACTTCGTCTGCTTCACATAAGAAAATTTTCCCCGTTTATGCAACATTTTTCGTTTATGCTCCTCTCCTATTGGTCGTAGCGTGATGTTATATCACCTATAGCCTTCCTCGATAAATAGGCTATCCAACACAAAGCTCATTAACCCTTTAACGTTTATAAGTTAGTGACGTAAATGTATAAATGATTTTTAACTTGACTGTATATTATTATTATACTAGATGTGCCCGCGGTTTCACCCGCGTTTATAGTTACTGCGCCGCCCCCGTGGGTCGTAGCGTGATATTATATAGCCTATAGCCTTCCTCGATAAATAGGCTATCCAAAACTAAAATAATTTTTCAATTCGAACCAGTAGTTCCTGAGATTAGCACGTTCAACCAAGCAAACAAACAAACTCTTGGGCTTTATAATATTAGTATAGATTTACAAACAGTTACACACTTATTTATTATTTTATAAATGTGCACTTACAGCATAATGCACAGCATATATGTGATGTTATGTCAACTTCTGCAATGAAGTTGATATTACGTAAACATTAAACATAGATGTTTATTTATTTATTTTGAGTAGTAGAGCCTCGCTGATTTCAGCATGAATGGCCTGGCTCGACCGAGGAAGGACTACCCTCTCACAGAATATCGACGTGAAATAACAGTATTCCTACTGATGTGTTTTGTTCAGTGAGTGAGAGTACCGTAGGCCCAATCACCCTCTTTCCCCCTTAGTGCTCCTTCTCCTTCCCACTTCCTATCCTAAAAGGTCGGCAACGCGCAAGTGATGCCTCTGGTGTTGCAGGCGTCCATAGGCTACGGTGACCACTTACCATCAGGTGGTCCGTATGCTTGTTTGCCACCTTATATGTATAAAAAAAACAAAAAAGAAAATATCGAAGAAACGAGAGAAATAGTCACTGTATAAAACAAATACTGCTATCCTTTCATTTCAAAGCAAGTTTACATTCCTTTCGCTAGAATGCGCGCTAAAACGCTCCCATTTATTTTCCTGTAATGTAACATTCTCTAGAATGCTCGCTAAAACGCTCCCATTTATTTTCCTGTAATGTAACATTCTCTAGAATGCTCGCTAAAACGCTCCCATTTATTTTCCTGTAATGTAACATTCGCTAGAATGCTCCTTACAAGTGAATGTTAAACTCTATCAGCACTGTAGCAAAACATGTATGACCAATATAATTGTACCCTAACGTCTTTTTACACCCAGTTAAGCAAATAAATATATTATTATTATTATTATTTATAAGACCCGGTTCTTATGTTCAATAATGGCTCGTTTTACCTCAACAGTTGAATTTTGACATATTTTCATAGAATATACATATGTCAAAAATTAACTGTCCGTGGGTAAAAAGACTTTCTTGATCATAGGAACCGGTTTTTAGTTTTACGTTGTCACAGATAAACGTCTAGGCCGATTTTGATGGAATTTGATATGTAAATACTTTGAACTATAGACACCACATAGGTAACTTTAAAAAGCAAGCAAAGACACTTAACTGTTGTTATTCCATTAAGTTGCACTTATGACATCCATTTTAAATCGGTTCCCAGACTTTTTTATCCTTTACCACTTTCAAAATTTAGTTGGTTCCGGTGGACCTCCTGCAGCTAAACAAGTTTATGCATGTAAAAAAATGATTAAATCTCGACAGGTCTGAACCACGGTAGGCGGGCTGAGCATTAGTTTTCTAATAATTCTCTCCCGAAAAACATATGTAACAGTCGCTGAACTTGTCGAACAGTCGGTGAAGTCAAGCCAACATTTTAGTTCTTCACTATCGAAAGCCAAATTTATTCGTGGACCCTGCTTACGAATTGTGCACCCCCATTTTTTTGTCACGCCTACGTAGACCCTGTCGAGTCTCCCGTGGACCCCTTTGGGAACTAATGATTTAATAATGTAATTGTATTTTGCTTGCAATATTAAATAGGTATCCAGTCAATATCGCGTCTAGTCAAAATATATAGAACCGTTTCATTCTTTATGTAATAAGTATATAATAGCAGACTTGTCCACACAATATAATATGTTATTATAATTAAATGCTGTGCGCTACACTGTAGATTGCCTGTATAGATTTAAATAAATATTACGACTGTTGACATTGCTGTTTTATTTATGTCCTAACTGTTGTCCATGATTTCGTATTAGTGGCATTTGGAAGTAAGGTACGGATCTATCTATGTTATTCTTTATTTCCATGTAAGAAGCTGATCTGCACAGTGGCGTAGCATGAGTGCATGAGTGCCAGCCGTCCGGGGTGAAAGAAAATTTTGCCGCCCTCTTAGTTAAGTATTTCAATTTAAAAGACTCTTCTTCTCCCTAGCCTTCAATATATGCTCGGTTTCTTTAGCTTGTAATGGAAAGGAATGATCATGGATAGAGGTCGAGATAAGCGAATGATTTAATAGTTTTTCATTGATTTGATTCTGCTTTCTTGCAAAACATTTGAGATCACTAAATACATATTATAAAACAAAGTCCCCCACCGCGTCTGTTTGTCTTCTTCTTCCTAGCCTTTATTATTCCCAAGTCACTTGGGGTCGGCTTTCTAGTCTAACCGGATTTGACTGGATATCAGTTTTTACACGGAGCGACTGCCATCTGACCTCCGCAACCCGAAGGCTAACGATATTAGAGAGCACTGACTTCCCAATAACGACTTAACGTGCTCTCCGAGGCACGGAGCAGGCGATAATTATCAATCAATACGCACATCATTTCGAAAAGTCATATAACTTTCGAAAGTTAGAGGTGCGCGACGTGGGTTCGAACCCCAGACCCTCTGCATTGCAGTCTGTTGGTCTCCTCACTGAGCTATCGCTGCTTTTGATATTATATTATGAGAATAAAACCAGTTAGTATGTTTGCGCTGTTGCCAATCATATAGTACTGGTATGTGCAGTCTGGATGCCACTATATACACTCATACAGGAATTAAGTGTAATAGTACCTATCTCATACTGTCAATACGTTAGAAAACTTTAAGAGTAGTAGAGCGTCGCTGATTTCAGCATGAATAGGCCGGCTCGACCGGGTAACGACTACCCTCTCACAGAATATCGACGTGAAATATCAGTATTCCTACTGTTGTGTTTTGTTCGGTGAGTGAGAGTGCCGGAGGCCCAATCACCCTATTTTCTCGTTCACGCTCCTTCTCCTTCCCACTTCCTTTCCTAAAGGGTCGGCAACGCGCTAGTGATGCCTCTGGTGTTGCAGGCGTCCATAGGCTACGGTGACCACTTACCACCAGTGCTTGTTTGCCACCTTAGTTGTATAAAAAAAACTATACATTTTGAGCGAGAAATCAATAATGTACCTACATAAAAACATCATATGTGGCTTAGTTAATTAAGAAGTCAAACGAAAATATCGAGTTCCTACACCTGCAGTCAATTTAGCCTATACAAAAAAACTTCTACATTTTCTGCATCCTTAAATCTTTAACACTGTAGAAACAGTGCCACATCAAACACCAACCAACAAAAAGTTGTGGACTTTTTCTGTTAAGAAATGTCGATACCAGCCCTGAGTTATGTAGGAAGTTGGTGGTGTTAGACACCCCCGTGCATCGGAAAGCACGTAAAGCCGTTAATCCTGCGCCTGATCTCTCTCCGGTCGTGTCGGATTACCATCCAAACAGATCATGAGAGTGAGGGAACAAAGAGTGCACTTGTGTTTGCGCACATACTTGTGTGTTAAATATCTAGGTACTACGCAGATGGCCAGTCTCCGTTAAGTTTGGCCGCCGTGACCGAAATTTGGTCTGGAGGACATTATGACGATGCTAAAGTAATTAAGATTACTAGTACATAGTGCACTCTGCTCTAATGACCCCCGCAAAAACACACAAGTTCTATTAGTCAAACAGTTACTACTTTTTAATGTATACTTAAGAGGAAACACAAGGGCTGTTTTTCCATACAAACGTAGTCCCCTGTTTCCTCCCTGGATAATGCCAGTAGAGCAATATTTTTTTCATAAAATGTATGGCATCTATTGGCATGTCCCTATAATTTCCTTTCTTTCATAAATTAATTATTAAAAGAGACATGAGCCTTCAAAACCCTCAAAAATTAGCCAGATTTTCTGCTGTGTTCAAACATCCAAGAAACAAATTTGACTTGATTATATAAAAAAAGGAAAACAGGAACACGGCCAAAGCCTTTCTTTAATTTTTAATGAAAAAGTAGTTAAATCGGGGTCAAGTGTTGGAGAAGGAATCAGGGGACTACGAAACGTTGATTTTGTGTACTTTTAATAGGTATATTCGGTCCAAGCTGCAGTTGTCTCTATCGCGCTCTGCGGGCAATGCGTGACACTAATAGATTTTACAAATACCTATTTTTCAATTCTCTCGCCCTTAGTGTTTCCTCTTAATCTATACATATAATAAAATCGTAGGAAAGTCAAAACTGTACATTGAATATTTTTTTAAAAGAATACTTGAGGCGTGATCTACAATCGATATCGAAGCCAAAAATATAGTTTTTAGAATTTTTGTCTGTTTGTCTGTTTTCTGTTTGTCTGTATGTATGGCCGGGCTAAACTCAAAAAGTACTGCATGGATTTACTTCAAATTTTGCATGAATATTACTAACAGGTCGGGTCAACATATAGGATACATATTATCAGGCTATCACCTACGGAGGAGGAGCTGTGAATCTTTATTTTTCTTACGCATTCTGTGACAGCGTGTAATCTAACGACGCATATTTAAATGTTGTTTTTGAGTAAGCCATGCTATTATCTAGCTTTACACTATAAAAACTACGCCATTTAAGTAACTTGGGCAGAGAATTAATTAATAAGAACAGAAAACGGGCTAAGAACAAGAATTTATTTACTATCAGTTCCGTGCTACATAGTACCATCGGCCCAGAAAGTGGTCTACCAATTTTGACAAAAGCTTCTGTGTGATCTATCGCTAATGTTGACACATGGCATGACGTGAATATAATCCTATCCTAATTAATATTATAAAAGCGAAAATGAGTTTGTTTGTTTGTTACCTTTTCACGCCTAAACCACTGAACCGATCCTCCTGAAATTTTGCATATACGTTGACAGGTGTACAGAAATGGAGATAGGCTACCTTTCATCCCGAAAAAAAGTACTGTTCCCGAGAAAAACAATAACGTTTTTATGATAATAGATGGCGCCACGTGTCTTTCGAATCATGATTAAATTATATTATTACAAGCAGAGTACGACCCGAATTGACTGTCAAATTCTAAATTAACGCGAGCGAAGCCGCGGGAAAAAGCTAGTATAATATACAGACAAAGGGTCTTACTCGCGAGTAAGACCCTTTGTCTAACATAATATTTAGTATGTGTACAAATCGCGAGTCTGAAAACTTTTATTTAACGTATATTTTTGTTCTTTGTCCGGGATACAGAAAAGACCATACGGTACTTTTATCCAGTAAAAAAGTACTGTTCCTGACACAAATGTACGATAGAAATTTAGTGGTGGAGGTGGACAAAATATAGTTTTTCTAGTATAGAAAGGAAATATGAAATAAAACAACATTTACACTTATAACCATCAGTTTATTTCATGTTCTTCATCGATTGATAATGGTGACATCACTTCGAAACATATTCAGTGTTTGTATTTACAATGATTATATGAGAATTTAAAAAGTTTTACTTGTGCAAGTAATGTCGGTCGGTGCTGTTTTGAAATATTAATAAATAGGAGATAGATAGCTTCCCTGTACTATGCTGACATTTCTGTTGTTGGCTTTTCAATAGAAACTATAGTGCATAGGACGACATCGATAGTATTTGGTATCCGTCTAGAATTGAATAAATATTAAATGTCCAGGTCAAAAGCCGTCGACATTTGGTAAGCTATTAAATGGCAGGCAACACCGTTAATAAAATTAGGGTGGATTTTTTAATCACCAGATGTATTTTAACTAAGGAATAACTGGCTTTTGGCAGGAATTGTATAGGAAGTCTGTCAAATTTACTCTTTATATAAGTTCTGACAATTGAAAAACCAGCCCTAGAAGTCGTTAAATTTAAAAGCACTACACAATTATTATTATGGGTTTGAGTTCAAAGTAAGGTGGTGATTTTAAGATAGTAACAAGGACATATACATACATACATAGATTCACGCCTGTTTCCCAGAGGGATAGGCAGAGACTACGGATTTCCATTTGCTACGATCCTGACACACTTCTCTGGCTTCATTCACTTTCAAGGACACTAAATTTAATAAACAATATGTTATGAATATGTATTCAAAGTGATTTTTATGTAATATTAACGATACGGGTACTCTTAAACCTAACACTGCAGTCGATAAGACAGATTTAGTTCCATGAAACGCCGCTAAGTGACTATGGCAGTAGTGTGCTAGGAATAATGCCTTTCACATTTTTTATCTGTGTTAATATTTAGACATTTTTAGTGTGGAAATAAAATTTATTATATATTTATTACAATACAAAATTTCTTACTACCATAGTCATGATACATTTAGAATAGATTTTTACAGTTATGTTTTTACATAAAGCGGTTTTCAAGCATCATCATACTATAATTATCTTAATTATTGACCAGCAACAATCATTTGCTTTCTTTCAGAAAATAAAACAGTAATAAACAAAAACAACAAAATATAGGATGTTAAAGAAATGTTATTATTGCCAAAATAGATCAGCAAATGCGTGTTTCATAGGTCAACATTAAGACTTGCAAACATCCCTCAAATCTCTTGTAAAACATTTACAATCTATTTTAGTTATGGGCAGATAATTAAAATCCTTACAATATCTATTTGCCTGTACATTTTCTTTGACACCTATCTTACAAATGACATCCCGATCAGTAATCATTTTGCTAGGACCTAATACATGTGATATTAGGCTTCTAGCAAAAGGATTACATCCTCCTATCATTCTCTTGGTCTCAGCTTATAAACCACCCGTTCTGGACGGGGTCATAAAATATAAGTCGGTTCTTATGACCCCCGCAAGAACTGTCGATTAAAAAGTTACCACTTTACAATACATTTACTAAAATACATTTTCTTTATTCATCTTTCGCTCGTTCTTTCACACTCCCACAAAGCGTTACTTTTTAATTGTCTGCCCACGCGCACACGAAGAGATTTACCTGTAGGTGATTGAACACATCAATTAGCAATTAGTTTACATTAGATTTTTATTAAAATATGTCAAAAATCATATGTATATTTTGTTCCATTCCGACCCTTATTTTTTATGAGCATCATTAACCAAAATCAATCAATTATATAATTTACTTTTAATAAATGAATAACTTAGGACTATAATTAAAATTCTGCTTTTAGTTACATTGGCCTGGAATGGAATATAGGGTCACTGCATAACACGTGCTCACTTTGTTACATTTATAGTAAAATAATTAAGTAAAGAACTGAATACTATCATTATTATAATATGGCCAACAAGTATTTATTGGAAAACGGAACTCACTGTTACAACATCGCTTATATCTAAAATGATATTTTATTGTATACCACTTCAAACTACGACATTATTTTACAGGATAATTTAATATTTTCAGCACAAATTTGGAGCAGGATGTGGAAATAACAATATTTAATATAATAAGAAAATATTTTTGACCCCTTTACTTTATACGGGGGTCATAAGACCTACTACTACCTACATACTTAGATATGTTACGTAAGTACTTCAAAAATCTACTAATATACTCTTAGATGGCTTCACCAGCATATAAAGGTACTTTAACTTAAATTCTAAATGAAAATACCAAAGTCAACGCGTGTAGGTTTAGTTCAATGATAGTAGCGCCACCTAGATCATATATTAGCATTCGTGTTTTCATAATAAAAATGAATACTTAAGTCCAACTCCAAACTTATGCCGAAAATAAAATTGTATGATTATTTCTTAGTGCTTAACACACATCTAAGGATGCAGAATGCAATCAATGCTTGTATCACTCTCTAGTAATATTTATTAAGATTATGTACGTGACTTCCAATAAAGGAATTCAGCACGAAAGTTAGATGATATTTCTGAACGATCTACTGCTAAACATAGACTAGCTGTACACTTATCATTTTGTAATATAAACAGAAAAAGAATAGATAAGTTACAAGAAAACAAGGCTATGTTCAGCAGCAGAAAAATATAAAACATGTAACATTTCGTAACAACAAAGCAATTTACTTTGTATGTCAATACCTAATTGCAACATCTAAAATGATAGGTACGATTTAGAAAAAAACGCTCAAGCGAAACCTTTAGTAAGTTATTTCAGTTTTTACACTTAAATATTCACTTTTCTCTTGACCTATCTAAGGCCAGTTCTCGTAACTCATTTACACATTTACTTTAATATGCTGATAGTTAAAAAAACGACTACAGTGCAATCTTTTGATAGGTATTATTAAATTGCGTAATCAATAATTCTCGAGTTTTACTTTTAAGTTAAAGTAATATTTTAAAGTTTTATATCTACTTCATGTTCTTGCTGACTTATATACAGCTTAATTTGTGTGTTTGTTATGGATTTCGTTTATGTTTTCTTTATATTTTTTGATATTCTCTCGTTCAAAGGAAACAACAAGTTAATTATGCTAGTCATTATAAGACAAAAGTGGTAGAATGAAGAAATGATGACGGAATCAACAGATTATTTAAAGAATCAAGTATCGCTGGAAATATTCAATAACTTAAGTTTATAGTAATGGACTTACACAGTAAGTATAAAAGAAAACAATTAGATACAAGAATAATCATATTATTACAAATTAAAAGTATTTAAAACCAAAACTTCGTAATTACCTATCTCAATTTCGCAGATCTTTTGAAACTAAATACACATTATTTATCATTCGTTCATATCTTTCATTCATTTATCATCGCTACTATGAAACATTTTGCATAACACGACAATCCCTAACTCACAAATAACACGTAAAACAACAAAATAAAATTGGCAACATTACCAAAAACTATATACTTACATATTTAAGTAAATACCTATTTTAATTGAATGAACATATCGCTTTAAAAGATCATCACAATAAAAAATCACAAGTCAAATTGTCCATCGCATGTTGTAAAATACATACATACATACATAGATTCATGCCTGTTTCCCAGAGGGGTAGGCAGAGACTACGGATTAAATAATAAATAAATATATAAATAAATAATTAATAATATTAATTAACTTAATTATTATTATTTTGTTGTAAAATACGAGACTCAATTTACGCTTACCAAGGCGAGCCTACTTTTTACACAAATTATAATATTTACAGCACACTAACACAGTTTTAACAAGCGTCGAACCATATGAGTAAATATCTTTACTGACGTGGTCAAATATTTGACGTTCACATAGTAAGAAGCAAAAAAATATATATTCTAGCTCTTTTTATATAATATTTGAAACCAGTCAATATAATATAATATTCTAATGTAATTGGCAACACATTTGAAAAACATCATCAACAAAATTTAGATCGCGTTTTTTCGACAAGAAATGAAAAAGTTGCTTTGCTAATTTGTTTTACAATGATTATAATAGTACCAATTTCCTTGTCTATTATTTCCAGGCAATGCTTCTTTAAGCCTGTTATACGTCGCTCTAAGGCCTTAAAACATATTTAAGCACAGTGTTCTTTACATTCAACAGAAGCAAATCAAATACATTTAAAGTCATACATTCTACAATATTAAAATATTCCTCACCGATGATTATATCACCCGTTGATATATTATCTTTATAGTTGTTTCTAAACGTTTATCCAACACACAAATTATTTTTACGGATTTTATCGATAATTTTTCATGTTCACAGTTCTGTTTTTTTAAGCACTTTAATTATTACTGACTTTTTAAATAATTCCTTTAACTTTAAATATTAAAGGAATTATTTTAAATGTTCAAAGTCCGTAAAAATATAATATTAGGTGGTTAACTATGAAATTGCCGTTTATTTCCTGCATCTAATTTCGTGGCTTCTATACAAATTCCATACAAAAAACTCAATGGTTAGGTACTACCTTTAAAAAACATTTATATGCCGAGAATAGATTACTAAATATTATTAATAACATGTTTTATTAATAATAAATATCAATAACCTTTTATACAATTTGTATTTAAAGTGTCTGTCCATATTTGTTTCAATTCGCCAAAATTACATGATGGTTGATGTTTTTCTTAATTTAAAACAAACCATAGTGGCCTAAATACAGGAAGAATACAACATAGTTTTAGAAATAGCCCTTCAAAAAATATTGATGAAATAGTAAGCATGAAAACAGCATTACCGATTTTCTTCATACAAAGCGGCAACTTCATATTTAAACTCCTATTACTTGCACTCATCCTTCCCTGTCACTTAGTGACTACACACTAATTCAAACCGTCGCGGTCGTATCCTTCATCACAGACGTAGTAAAACATTACCTTAAAATACAAATTAAAATAATAATATAATTAATTTACTTTTGATTCTATGCTCGAACAAATTATTCACAATAGTAATACGATTTTTATCTAATACTTTTGAGCACTTCTTACTCGCTCGTTTAGTTTTTTTATTATACATACTTTTTTAAACACCCGCTTCGAGAGACCCAAATTTCGGTGTTTTCTTCATCAACTGCATTCTCGATGCAAGTCGTGATGTTGCAGAGGATATTATAAAGTAAATGATTGTACTTTAAACTACAAAAGAGCTGACCTAGCTAAAATAATACATATCTCATTATTTTATTATAACGCATAGTGCCTCAACGATTTATGTTCGCACAAGTCTACACTGCAGTAAAATCTATAGACTTAAAATTTGACCAAATGCATGGTTGACCAAAGAACCGTTAGTTACGCTTAAAAATAGACATTTAGCCTCATCGAAGCTGTGTACACAGAAGCTCTAATCGTACAACATATAATGGCGGTGCCCATCATGTACCTAAACGCATTGCCGATCATAATATTATATCAGCTAGTCCGTTTACGATCGCCTTTGACGTTATGTCGAACATCTCACAATAAAATTAAAGCTTTCAACACTTAAAATACAAATCAATATCACCTAATTTTATTTTACAACATATAACGTCAACGTAATCAAGAATAGAAGCGAAAAATAATCATTATCACACAAACAAATTAAAATTCTAAAGAAAATTTCAATAACTTCTGTCAGCAAATAACTTCTGTCGAATTAAGGAAATTAAAATAGTACTACATTATTATTTAGCACATTTCCGTCAACATTACTATTCATTTAAACATCTTAGTAAACTACAATACGAATGAATTGTGGTTCTTAATGGGGTCATAATGTTAGACCCCCAAAGGGCTTCCAAAAACAATTTATAAACGAAAACAAAAAAAGATAAAAATAATAAAGATTCAAGTTGATTTTAGATTGGAAGGTAAAAATAAATAGACATGTAAATGTAATACCTATTATTGAAATTAAACTATTATATACGGATTTTATCGCGTTGTTTATTTGATAAAATCCGTATATAGTAGTTTAATTTCAATGAATAACATTCGCGTAAACAGAAGACAATATTAGGTAAAACCTATTACTCAAAGTAATAAAATTTGAAAATATCACGCAAATTACTTAACGTACAAATACAACAGAGTGACTGTAACAAACTTAAATTAGAATAATTATTTTGTATATTTTAACTTCACCTTCATTGCATTAGCTATGTCAATTTGGACATTCGGATAATTTAAACTCAAATCTGCGGTTTAAACTATATGGCCCGTAATATCATTCATAGATTAATTACAATTGGTGTCTATATTTCTGTCAAATTGTGAATACAGCAACGCAAATCCTGACTTAAATTTAAAAGAGTGTAAAAACTCATGTAGTTTGGAGAATCAACATTGACACATATCATAAAATATTTATTTATTGTTTTGTTATAAGAAATGTAACTGCTCGATAAAATGATTGGAAGAATTCTAATAATACAAGGTCCAATAGTTTAATTAAAGATCATGTATTTCGTTTTGAATATGCTCATAGTAACTATACTTTTTCTCTCGATACATGCATGCAATCTTCACATAGCAAATCTGTTGCGGGCAGGTTAAACTCTGAGTAATATGACGGGTCTTAATTTAAATGATCCTTATGACCACGATCTTAATACTTAAAGTATAAACCAAAGTATTAAATAAGTTAACTAAAATATAACTTTCTACAAACATCAAAAAAGTTGATGTCATATTAATGTTTAACCAACATTACCTACATAGATAACATCATACATCGCGAACGAACTTCTCTAATCTAATATGCTTGTGCTACATACAACCATAGTCTTGGCGTCCCAAATATTTACGTGAAACTATTATTTTCATTAATAATAAATGGCTTCCTACATAAATTGTTAATATCTACGAAAATATTGTAAAAGAATGGTAAATTAGATGAGTGCGATGCTTTAATAAGACGTTTTATAATAAAACACCTAAATCGCGAACAGTACAAAATTCTTTTTAAGTTAGATAAGTTATAGGACATGTGTTGCATATATCTATATATTTATTAGAATCCTACTGATGATTGATATTTACGAGGTCTGTTCACAATCTTCAAATAACAGTTATTTATTATAATAATAGCCATGCCATCTCTATTAATTAACAAGAATAGATAACAAAGCTATTAATATTTTTTACAACTTTTACTAGAACATTTTAAAACAGGCCTCTAGAGTAGGGTATTGTATATAGTTCTTAGTAATAGTTCTAAAACAAATGTAACGCCATATTTTATTACGTTGCTTTTTTTTATTGGCGTTTTCTACTTAATCAAAACATTATGACCCCTTTAAGTCCACAATTACCGTTTACAAACAACTTTCAATTTGATGACCCCCTAAACATCCAAAATTGTCATTAAAACGTAATAGACAACATGACCCCATCTTAAAAGCAGTTCTAATGACCCCCACGATTAAACTTTACAGTTTTTAAGACCCCATTTAAAACACTCCACTTGCAAGCGGATTCTCGCTAAAAATAACTTAACCGTTTTTGATGTGACTCTTCAGTCTACTGAGGAATCGTCTTCGTTCTTAGTGCTGAGGTGGAACGCGATGACTGGGATCGAACCAAGGACCATACACGAGCCCATGCCGTAGAAACACCAGGAGTATCCACCAGTTACATCACGGAGAAGACCTGGAAATGTAACACACTCATATTATTATAATACAATAGATGTTCCCGTGGTTTTCACTCGCGTTTATGATTACTGCGCTGCCACCGTGGGTCGTAGCGTGATGTTATATAGCTTATAACCTTCCTCGATAAATAAGCTATCCAACAAAAAATAATTTTTCAATTCGAACCAGTAGGTAGTTTCTGAGATTAGCGCGTTCAAAAAAACAAACAAACAAACAAACTCTTCAGCTTTATAATATTAGTATAGATTAAAAACATTTCTAAAATTCATAGTAGAAAAGCTTAATAGGTAATAATAATAATGTGTATTCCACCAAAAACGTTTTTCAAAATAAATATCTTACATTTTTACACAAGGCATTTATTTCTGCATTCTCAATGAAGAGCGGCCCTGCGAAGTTAAGCCGCTCCTCAACGAACATGCAGAATTATCAAAATCTTTAACCCTGACTTCTAAACTAGGCGTATATGCCTGTATCTTAGGAGTCAGTGTCTCTCCGTAAATATTACAATACAAGCCTTATAAGTTATATTGTATCATGATATAAGTAATACAAATTTGAAAAAAAGATAGGTAAATTAGAATCCTCAAATATTTTGAGAATGTTAAATTAAACAATAATAATTACACATTTTTGTGGCGTTGACGTTTAGAACAGAACACAAAGCGTAAAAATAAATAAGCCGTTTTGCCAGTTTTTATACAGGTGTAAGGCTGGGTTAATGTTGAGAGGTGGAAGAAATTATGGTCACATTGATATATACTTTCTTTACTGGTACCAGTAACTTATAATAGATTTACAAAAATAAACTACATAATTACGCGACCTAACTGAGCGGGTGTGGGGAGACGACTGCTGCGGTGCGCACACAATAGCGCGCCTTGTATATAAATTTGTAGCGTCAGCAGCCGCTACACAGGCAATCCGTTAAACCCATGGGTTTTACAGCTTTTACGGCTAATATTTCATTAGGCTGATTATACCTGTACAATCGGCTTAATAAAGATCAGCCATAAAAGAAAGAATAAGACCTACGTATAATAGCAGGACGGGATTTGGGTTAGGGTTAGAGACCCTTCATTCCCAGGTCATTCCACAAAAAGGGGTCTCCACGGGGAGTCCTACTTTGAGCACTGTTTCTTTTCGCATGTTCAAAATCTATTTCATGGCTTCTCTTACTGAGGGCCCTTTTGGTCTTCATACCTGGTATAATAGTCTATTTAAATCATCATCATACCAGCAGTCGGAGGCACAGAGACAGCCGCAAGACTCTGGAACATTCTGACCAGGCCATAGGAGGAAGCGATGCGAGCAGTTCCGAAGGCGTCAGCAAGCAGTACGGGCACCAGCAGAAACCAGCAGCCCAGACACAGGCCATACGCTCCTGGAAGAACACCACATCCGTTATGTTATAGTTTCGAGTATACTGAATACCAATAGCATTACTAAGGTACCAAAAAAGCAATTCCGGTATTTGTTTTTATCGGTAAATTAATTGAAATCTATATTTTTCTGTCTTTATTCTTCACTTAGCTATTGCTCGTGAGCAGGATGTTTTTGTTGCTAGATGAAAGGTAGACACGTAGACCGCGCGGTCGGGCAGTATACGTGTGTTAGACATCAACGGATTTAGTGGAAGCCAATGCGACATGAGATCCGCTTCGCCGCCTACCGCGGCGGTGCGCGGTGCCGTGTGTTAATCGCCTTAGCGACATAGAGGACTTTTTGACTGCACGTGTGGTACAATCTGTATGGCATGTATACTGGTTTAAGTGGTCGACTCGCCGCTGGCACTATGCCGAGGGTTGTGGGTTCGGATCCCACACGGGACAAAACTTCGTGTGATCCATAAATGGTTGTTCCGCGTTTGGATGTTTGTGTTCGTTGTTTATATGCTTGCGCAGTCCCTCGCGACACAGGATTTATTGCTAGTCCCGCACTAACAATAAATCCTGTGTTGCGGGGGACTTTAGTTCAGTTCGGGTTGTGGTTTTTAAGAAAGAAAAAAAGAAAGAGGCGTAATGTTGTGTTACCTGAAGCAATGGCGAGTGCCCACCAGGATGTCAAGCTTGGAAGTGACAGAACAGCGACTCCAGCCACCAGAATACTGTAAAAATATATTAAGTAGTCTGTCAAATCTTAGAATAGCAGACATATCTAAAATGTATTGTGTCTGATTAGCATTGTAGTCATACAATAAGTGTATGCACCTACTTCTTTTTATCTCTGTATAACCCTACGATGGACTGGTAGGTAATAATGCCCTCGGCATTAAGTCCGCCGATGTATCGTTTTAAAATAAATAAAGATTTATTATAATTGAAGTGAAAACTTTTTTAGGCGCGATGAGCACTTCTTGAGTGAACAAAAATCATAAAACTCGCGTCATCGTCACGCTTCCACGCTTTCCATATTTGAATTATTTTACAATACCTTAAAAATCCTACGCAAAAAATAACGAAATCTTGATCCCCTTAATAACTCCTAAGAGAGTATCAGGAATCCGACCCGCCCCTTTTTATTCTTTTTTTTTATAATCAAGGGTTAAAGTTTTCACTTCTATCGGCAGTCTCCATAGACTGCCCCAATTTTTGTTATTAAATACTAAATGTATTTGATAAACCAATATAATAATAAGAATCACCCTGATTGAGCTATTATAGAAACTGCATTAGAATCTGTACATTCGTTGACAAGCTATAAAACTACAGACAGATACAAATATTCGTTAATTTCATAAAACCAGAATTAAAAAATTTAACTAAGTTTTAAAAATAACAGTATTTAAACTTATAAGGGAAAGGTAAACTTAAATGATTTAATTGACTTTAACTGACCTGATTATATACGCCTTTCTTCTGCAGAACAGGTGCAGATCACACAGGTAGCCGAGTCCAAGTCTGCCGCACAGATCCAGCACAGCGCTGATTGCTACGAGGTGACCTGGAACGCAAACCATCAAAACATTCTAAAATATATAAAAAAGCACACAAAGCAAAACGTACCGGAAAATGTACATAATATTTCTACGTTACTTACTTACTTTTTTGCATATATTTGCAATAACGCTATCAATGTTGAAGGTCCTATGTATAATAGATGGACTATTGCCGTCAACTGGTCGCATTATGCAGTCTCCATTTTGCTACTAGTACTCGACTACTAGAACCACCCAAAAATACTTCACTCGCCTTGGGAATCAAACTAGAGACACAGCATTTGCATTCACTACTGCGCTACCGAAGTAGTCTTATTTATTACAGTTTAAATAACCGTGATGCAATTGAGACTTTATGAACAAAAACATTTGTCGCGACTCTACACAGACGATAAAGTTTCGACAAATATCAAGAGATGGCGCTATACACAATTCATCCTTTCGCCATACATTCCTGAATGACGCAAGTGAAGTTTATACAGTGAGATAGTATATATACAAGTTCCCAACGTCAACCGTTTGACTGCGGCCCACCACGCACGATCACCCAGCATATTTGGAAGATCCTATCTATGGACATCACACCACATTTCTCCACATATCCCATAACACTTTTTCTGACCTCAATACCGAAGCCAGAAGAAGAAGAGCTCTTTGCGATCGCGAGAAATCTACTGCTACGGAAAAACTTCTCATCATCATCATCATGTCAGCCAAAAGACGTCCACTGCTGGACATAGGCCTCCCCCAAGGTTTTCCACACTTCGAAAAACTTCTACTTAAAGATAAAGTCATTACCGGCAGCAGACTTGGTGTGTCCCACGGCGACGGTGTACGCGGGTAGGTAATAGAGCGCGTAAGGCGAGCCACACGACATGAGCGCTACCGAAGCACACAGCAGACCGAAGCGCCAGGACTTCAGCAGAGACACGTCCAGATACCTGCAGAACATAAACAGTAGGCCATATTTTATACCTTTAAGAGTGGAAGATCAGCAAGCGTCTACAAAACAGTAGAAAGAAATTAGAACATGCAAGACAATATATGGATGGTTACAATGATTACCCATATTAGTATTGCCTACAATAGTTGACAAGATAGCAATCTACTTCAATGTAAATGGTAGACGTCACTACGGTAAGATTGTACCATCAACCGGACCATATGTAAATGGTAGAAGTCACTACGATAAGATTGTACCATCAACCGGACCATATGTAAATGGTAGAAGTCACTACGATAAGATTGTACCATCAACCGGACCATATGTAAATGGTAGAAGTCACTACGATAAGATTGTACCATCAACCGGACCATATGTAAATGGTAGAAGTCACTACGGTAAGATTGTACCATCAACCGGACTATATGTAAACGGTAGAAGTCACTACGATAAGATTGTACCATCAACCGGACCATATGTAAATGGTAGAAGTCACTACGGTAAGATTGTACCATCAACCGGACCATATGTAAATGGTAGAAGTCACTACTGTAAGATTGTACCATCAACCGGACCATATGTAAATGGTAGAAGTCACTACTGTAAGATTGTACCATCAACCGGACCATATGTAAATGGTAGAAGTCACTACGGTAAGATTGTACCATCAACCGGACCATATGTAAATGGTAGAAGTCACTACTGTAAGATTGTACCATCAACCGGACCATACGTAAATGGTAGAAGTCACTACTGTAAGATTGTACCATCAACCGGACTATATGTAAATGGTAGAAGTCACTACTGTAAGATTGTACCATCAACCGGACCATATGTAAATGGTAGAAGTCACTACGATAAGATTGTACCATCAACCGGACCATATATAAATGGTAGGTCACTACTGTAAGATTGTACCATCAACCGGACCATATGTAAATGGTAGAATTCACTACTGTAAGATTGTACCATCAACCGGACCATATGTAAATGGTAGAAGTCACTACGGTAAGATTGTACCATCAACCGGACCATATGTAAATGGTAGAAGTCACTACGGTAAGATTGTACCATCAACCGGACCATATGTAAATGGTAGAAGTCACTACGGTAAGATTGTACCATCAACCGGACCATATGTAAATGGTAGAAGTCACTACTGTAAGATTGTACCATCAACCGGACCATATGTAAATGGTAGAAGTCACTACTGTAAGATTGTACCATCAACCGGACCATATGTAAATGGTAGAAGTCACTACGGTAAGATTGTACCATCAACCGGACCATATGTAAATGGTCGAAGTCACTACGGTAAGATTGTACCATCAACTGGACCATATGTAAATGGTAGAAGTCACTACGGTAAGATTGTACCATCAACCGGACCATATGTAAATGGTCGAAGTCACTACGGTAAGATTGTACCATCAACTGGACCATATGTAAATGGTAGAAGTCACTACGGTAAGATTGTACCATCAACCGGACCATATGTAAATGGTAGAAGTCACTACGGTAAGATTGTACCATCAACCGGACCATATGTAAATGGTAGAAGTCACTACGGTAAGATTGTACCATCAACTGGACCATATGTAAATGGTAGAAGTCACTACGGTAAGATTGTACCATCAACCGGACCATATGTAAATGGTAGAAGTCACTACGGTAAGATTGTACCATCAACTGGACCACATGCCACGATAACAATTTTCTTAGCAGGAGCATAAGCTACAAGTACGATAGTTTACCATTGGCTGGGATGTATGCCATGGTGACGGTTTTCCACTTGTCGGAATTTATGCTTCGCTAATAATGTTTCGGTGCTGTCAGCTGAGCCATATGCTTCGGTGATAATTTGCTGACAGCTGAATATGGCTCAACTTCGGTGATAATTCATCATCGATCGGATCGTTCTATTTTATCTTTTTTTTTTTTTTATACAACTAAGGTGACAATCATACGGCCCACCTGTTGGTAAGTGGTCACCGTAGCCTATGGACGCCTGCAACACCAGAGGCATCACTTGCGCGTTGCCGACCCTTTAGGACAGGTAGTGGGAAGGAAAGGGAGCGGGATGGGGGAAAGGGGGTGATTGGGCCTCCGGTACTCTCACTCACCGAACGAAACACAACAGTAGGACTACTGCTATTCCACGTCGATATTCTGTGAGAGGGTAGTCCTTCCCCGTGCGAGCCGGCACATTCATGCTGAAATCAGCGAATATTTACCCAAGAAGAGAGTTGTTCATACCTAGAAATTTTCTCAACGCATCCAGTTCGTTTCTTCTCCGGCACTTCTTCTTTCTGCACCTCCTCTTGCTTGATGGCCATCGGCTCGGTCAACTTGTTGGGTATCAGCCGGCTTGGCAGGGGAGGACGGATATACAGGGACCTAGAAACATCGGATATACAAAATAACTTTGTTCTTGACGTATTGGGTGTGATGAGCTGGATATCTTAGTATAGGGTTGGAAATAGTTTGGCAGGAATAAGAGTAATAATTTAGACATTAGATTTATATCCTGTTATGCCTGAATCAATACTCTTATCCCGGAGCCGGAGACATTTTTTTAAAATTTTTTTTTTGAATACGAGCAGACGGATCGCCTGATGGTAAGCGATTACCGCCACCCATGGACACCCGCAACACGAGAGGACTTACAAGTGCGTTGCCGGCCTTTTAAAAAGGAGTACGCTCTTTTCTTGAAGTGTTGAAGGTCATATTGGTCCGGAAATACCGTAGGCGACAGCCCATTCCACAGTTTTGTTGTGCGAGGGAGAAAATTCCTGGAGAAACGCACAGATGGCGAAAAGAGGCGGCAGGTATCATTCCGAACAATTCCTCGGAGCACTCCCCATAGTACAAGCGATAGAAGATACATAGCGTTTGCATAGAGCTAAAAACAGTTTACGGAAAAAAGATTAATAGATGTCCATGGTTTTTAAGTTCAACTGTGGGATAACATTGTTGATTTATTTATAATAAACAATATACACTTAGATCCGATTTTTTCGAAGATGACTTAATATACCCGAGGAATAAATTTACCATATTTTATATACACATCACGTTAAAAAGTTAAATGTATTCTATACTAGCTTTTGCTCCCAGCTTCGTTCGCGTAAATGAACGTGAGGTTAGTTTGTTAGTAACAGAACGCTGTTTTTTTATACAAAATATAGCCTATGTTACTTGGTGAAAATATAGCTTTCTAACGGGGAAAGATTTTTTTAATCGGTTGTTTAGTTATTGAGTTAAAACAAAAATACAAACAAAAATCTAATCTTTCCTTTTTAGGGTTCCGTACCCAAAGGGTAAAACGGGACCCTATTACTAAGACTCCGCTGTCCGTCTGTCACCAGGCTGTATCTCATGAGCCGTGATAGTTAGACAGTTGAAATTTTCACAGATGATGTATTTCTGTTGCCGCTATAACAACAAATACTAAAAAACAATAAAATAAATATTGAAGGGGCTCGCATACAACAAACGTGATTGTTTTGCTCGTTTTTGCTCGATATTGATAACGGCAACAGGTAGACGCTTGAAATATTCACAAAATATTTAGTTATATATTCACTTTAAACATAAATAATTAAATTAAAATAAAACAAATATTTAAGCGGGCTCCCATACAACAGACATGATTTTTTTGCCGTTTTTATAGATAATGGTACGGAACCCTTCGTGCGCGAGTCCGACTCGCACTTGGCCGGTTTTTATAATATATGAGTAAGTATAGATAATATGGCAGGGGGATTGGAATCTTGTGGCGATGCGACGTGTCTTCTCGGTCGATTATTCGAATGAACTCCGGCGAATGAACGAGGATGTACTAAATCGGAAACATGAGCCTACAGAGTGATGGTATGTACTGTTGGATCTATGTTTCCGAGATAGCACAACTCATGAGCTATCCGAGTGTCCACCATCTTCCACCATTTTGATGTTCACAGGACGACAGCTGTTAAAACAAACCTAGCGATTTGAACTAAGGAAATACAGTTAGTAATAAGACAAGAGCAGCGATAGCTCAGTGGGGAGACCGACAGACTGCAATGCAGAGGGTCTCGGGTTCGAACCCACGTCGCGCACCTCTGACTTTCGGAAGTTATATGACTTTTCGAAATTATGTGCGTATTGATTGACAATTATCGCCTGCTCCGTGCCTCGGAAAGCATGTTAAGCCGTTGGTCCCGGCTGCCATGAACATCTATGGCAGTTATGGGAGAGTGTCGACACAAAAGATCCCACTGGGTCGAAGTGTCGCCGGTCTGCACTGACTGGCCCCACATAAGATAAGATAAAGACGACGATACACGTTTGCGAGATTTTATATTGTTTTATCGTTAGAAATCGGATGATTGAATGCATTTTTACCTGAAGTTCAGGTGATCTTAAATCCTGCGAGAGTACGATTAAAAAAATTATGTGTATACTCAAGAATAGCCAAGAAGTGCTCAACGTGCCTAAAGAAGAAAATACTCACCTACTAATTTTCCGTCTACTAGCTTTATAGACGCAAGTACTGTCAGTGGACAGGTCTTCTACGGAGTGGAGTATCGACGAAGAACGAGTTGGGCGGAGGCGCAGGCGAACCACTTCTTTCGGCAGACCTACAACAGAAGACTGCGTGAGAGTCTGGCAATGTTGATATTTCAGATCATCTACATATGGCATATCTATATAAAAATGTATAATTGATACTTTGAAGTTAAAGAATCGATTTGTCTGGTAAACTGTATCGATTCGGGTTCCAAATAGGTCGTCACGCGACAGTAAATTTTCACAATTGTTTCACACATCTCGCGTTCTTGTTCTTCTAGCCAGGCATGCGTCAATCCCAGATTCGATTACCGAAGATCGATGCTAGATTCCATTAAAAATTGATGCTTGTCGTTTAGAATCGGACCAAAGATTACTTTCCAAATTAAATTCAAGAAAATGTCTAATCTGGTCTCACGTTTGACTAGGTCTTACGCTTTCGACTGTCCCATTTACATCTATGAATGTTTTATTTATACAAAACGAAATCATCTTGGAAGGTATACCTTTTCTAATATATTTTCCTTGTTCTACTGCTAATATCTTTTTACTAAGCAATAAGGCTCTCTTGTCACTCTATTCCTCAATCTATCCTATAAGCACATCACAAATGACATACCAGGTGTGTATATAATAAAGTCTACTCACCAACGACTCCTAAGACGTCCAGACCCTCGGAGTCTTCTGAATCAGAGTGCTGCGACTGCATTGGAGGACGAGCCACCTGGAAAGAGCGTCATCATTCTAAAATATTGCGATAGTTTATATATATAAACTGTCTATAAACTACTGTCATGTTTGTAATTAAACTCCTAAACAGCTGGATCGATTTGAATGAAATTTTTTGTGTGTTCACGTGGATTCGAGAATGGTTTAGATTTGTTTTATGTTTTCGTGTGTACAGGACAACTTCTGTCAGAACAGCTAGTATGTATATACAATGGATTTGGTTTATATAAAACATAAATTTCAAGTGGAACACCATTCACCATACTGCGTAAACTGAATCTAAATCCGTTCTGTAATTTTGCCTGAACCTTGCAACTAACATAAATGTAAATTCAGTTTTAGTAAGCTCATTAACCCTTTAACGTTTATAAGTTAGTGACGTAAATGTATAAATGATTTTTAACTTGACTGTATATTATTATTATACTAGATGTGCCCGCGGTTTCACCCGCGTTTATAGTTACTGCGCCGCCCCCGTGGGTCGTAGCGTGATATTATATAGCCTATAGCCTTCCTCGGTAAATAGGCTATCCAACACGAAAATAATTTTTCAATTTGAACCAGTAGTTCCTGAGATTAGCGCGTTTAAACAAACAAACAAACTCTTCAGCTTTATAATCCTAACTAATATTATAAAAGCGAAAATGAGTTTGTTTGTTTGTTACCTTTTCACGCCTAAACCACTGAGCCGATCATCCCGAAATTTTGAATATCGTTAACAGGTGTACAGAAACGGACATAGGCTACCTTTCATCCCGAAAAAAATTACTGTTCCCGAGGAAAAAAACAATAACGTTCTTATGATAATAGATGGCGCCACGTGTCTTTCGAATCATGATTGAATTATATTATTATAAGCAGAGTACAACTCGAATTGATTGTTAAATTCTAAATTATCGCGAGCTAAGACGCGGGCAAAAGCTAGTATTAGTATAGATTTACTTTAAGCACTAACTAACTCAGATATGTCTTCTACCTAACATACCTCAATCAAGCTAGGATGCAGTATTTCCGTGAGAAAGTTGTTCCTCTTCAGGTCTTCGCTAAGCATCAGGTTCTTCTGGTTGAGGGCCTGCTCGTTCTCCTGGTGGAACAGGCTCTGCAGACGGTTGTCTTTGAAGTCATTTTTGGAGAAGATGGCAGCGTGGTCTGTTATGATATTGTTATTGTATTTTAACTGTTACAGGTATATGCTAGGAGGGTCACAGAAAAATCAGGAAGGAATCCTGTAGCCCTGGAATGAAGAGCAAGAGAAGGAACACGAGTATTATTCAGTAGACCTCTGACATACTACTTTGCTCCGCTCAAAGTGTAAAGAGTTCATCATCATCTCAGCCGAAAGATGTCCACTGCTGGTCATAGGCCGCCCCCAAGGTAGAAAAGGATGATTTGATGATATCTCACACAAAAAGAAGTTATATACTCGTATTTATTTTATATTACATTAATGATATAGATGCTTATGGTTCATCTACTGGTAAGCGGTTACGATGGCTTCTTGAGCGCTTGTTATATCAAGGTTATCACTCAAGCGTTAGGCGATTAACACACGGCACCGCGCACCGCCGCGGTAGGCCGTGAAGCGGATCTCATGTCCTCTAATAAATCCGATGATGCCTAACACACGTACACCGCCCGACCGCGCGGTCGAGCGGTGCTCTCACCGCCACCGCCCCTCCGCGCTGCCGTCCGCGCGGAGGGGCGGCGCCTCACACACGTGACGCCGCATAACCGCGCGGATCATCGTTGGTGCAGAACGTGTTGCAATTTAAAAATGATCAAACTGGTCAAAATCGCGCCACCGCCCTCTGCGGCGGTGCGCGGTGCCGTGTGATAATCGCCTTACCGATCTTACACCAAGGCAATTAAAGATGGCATATAAGAAAAGAAAAGGAAGATGTAGGTACCTATGTGAGCCTCTGGGGCTCTAACTAATCGGGGCAAATGCAGTAACGCTCTGTAGTTACTCAGGTTATCTGTAACGCTCTGTAGTTACTCAGGTTATCTGTAACGCTCTGTAGTTACTCAGGTTATCTGTATGATGGTGAAGCTCTCTAGAACAAAGCCCCATTAGTAGAATTGTACGGTGCAACCGTACATTGCAAAATTACTTTATGTTATGTATGCATTTTCGTCACAACGAATTTGTAATTCATTATTTACCTATATATAACAATAAGTTCACTACCGGTCATCAACCGCGTCGCGTGTAACTCACTTGTACTTAGCATTAGAACTTAATCAATAATAAACATATATTATTCTCTACTAGCTGTTACCTGCGACTTCGTCCGCGTAGATTTTAACTAAAAAGTGTTTGTCGCCGCGGAACCCAACTATATTTCTCTGCCCAAATTACTTAAATGGCGTAGTTGTTATAGTGTAAAGCTAGATCATGGCTTACTCAAAAACAACATTTAAATATGCGTCGTTAGATTACACGCTGTCACACCATGCGTAAGAAAAATAAAGATTCACAGCTCCTCCCCCGTAGGTGATAGCGTGATAATATGTAGCCTATATGTTGACCCGACCTGTTAGTAATATTCATGCAAAATTTGAAGTAAATCCATGCAGTACTTTTTGAGTTTAGCCCGGACATACATACAAAAATTCTAAAAACTATATTTTTGGCTTCGATTTCGATTGCAGATCACGCCCCAAGTATTCTTTAAAAAAAATATTCAATGTACAGTTTTGACATTCCTACGATTTTATTATATGTATAGATTCTATCTCCTCGTATCATTCAATAGCATCGTATTAATCAAAAGGTGTGTGGTACCGTACCGTACAAGAATCACCAAAAAACTTGCATCGTCGTGCTCTTCTACTCTTGCTTTATGATGCCCTACCGCTTTTCAAGTTAAGTCGCAAGGCAGCTCGTTGGTAGAATCACCAAATAATTGTGGACACGGCGTCTCTTACTCAGTTATGTCCTCCCTCTAAACAAGTTGAGTCCTCACCTTCCTCTATATCATTCTGTTAAGTCCTATCTCTAAACGAGTAGTGTCCTAACCTTCCTGAATATCGTGCAGCAGCGTGGTGTGTTCAGTGGTGGTTGTAGTAGCTGGGGTTCGGTCGTTCAGCCCTGAGGAGTTGAAGCTGACGGGCGCGGGGCGGTACAGCGTCGCAGATACACACACGTGGAGCATGCCACCGCCTGTGGAAGGGACAAGAAACGGGGATCAATACTGACTGACACTGAGTGAATTCTGTATACAGTTTCACGCCTACATCTCTGAAGGGATATGCAGAGGTTTATTACAGCCTTGTCTAGCCAGCTATGGTGGAAGATTCTACGTGACTGGGCTTCTTTCTGTCTGCCGGGCAGATTAAACTTTGTGTTGCTATAGAGATTTTCTTGATGAGAAATCTATATATTAATACGTGAAGCAAAAACTTTGTATCCCTTTTTACGAAAATTGCGCAGACGAAGGAGTATGAAATTTGGCACAGTTAAAGTTTATATGGAGAAGGAGGGGCGAATCCTAATATTTATATAAAATATGTATTAGAAATACATTAAATTAATGAAAAAACACTACACGCACACAACCATGCATTTGACACACGCAGTCGAAGCGCGTAACTATGGTTACATATATCAATATATAATGACATATATCAGCAATATCTTACAGGCAAACTTTGGTCGAATTTCGAGCACTAGGCGACCGCTAGTATATATAACATTATGACCGAAACCGAGTTCTAATGTACAACAGTCGTATTTCAAAAGGCAATACTTCAACTGCCTCCGTGGCACAGCGGTAGTGAATGCGACTGCTGTGCATGAAGTCTAGGGTTCGAATCCCGGGTCGTGACAACAAAAAGTTATTGGGTTTTTCTGTTAAGATATCTCAATAGCAGCCCGGAGTTAGGAAGTTGGCGGTGTTAGAGACCCCTATGCCTCGGCAAGCACGTAAAGCCGTTGGTCCTGCGCCTGATCTCTCTCTGGTCGTGTCGGATTACGGTCCCATTGGGTCATGAGAGTTAAGGAACAGAGAGTGCACTTGTGTTTGCGGACACACTTGTGCACTATAATATCTCTTGCGCAGATGGCCAGTCTCCGTTAAGACTGGCCGCCGTGACCGAAATTCGTTCTGCAGAACATTACTTCAGAAATTATCGTCTTGCTTGTCCCACGGGACTGCCTCACTTGTGTTTAAATGATATACGAATACAGTAATGCACAACGCGTTACCTACATAATCAAGAACAAAGCACAACTACTTATTTGTCGGCCTCGATGGCGTAGTGGTTAGTGTAACCGACTGCCACCCCTGAGGTCGCGGGTTCGATTCCCGCACAAGTCAAACATTTGTGTGCATGAACATGGATGTTTGTCTTGGTCTGGGTGTTTCGATGTATAATATGTATGTATTTACAAAAAAAAAGTATATATGTATACTTTATCCATTGTACAAGCTCTGCTTAGTTTGCGCTAGTTGGTGTTGTGTGTATGTGATAGAATATTGTTAGTTGCGGAATGCGACGTAAACAAGTAACGGCACGAATCATCCGATCGAGCGTGCTATAAAAGCGCGCTCGGCGCGCAATGACTCACTTTGACATCAAGTGGCGGACGGAACGGACGTGCTGTGTGATCGCTGTTGGGTGATATCAATTATTTCTTACTTTATTTGTTAATGCGTTTCTTGAATAAGTCAATGATTATTTAAAGGTTAAAGTGCGGCTGTTATTTTTTTAAGCTGTTTCACATCCGATTCCTAACAATTTTATATCTATATATTAATACGTGAAGCGAAAACTTTGGATCCCTTTTTACGAAAATTGGGCGGACGGAGGAATATGAAATTTCGCACACTTGTAGTTTATACAGAGAAGAAGTGACGAATGCTAATATTTTTTTAAAATATGCACTAGAAATACATTAAATTAATGAAAAAACACTACACGCACACAACCATGCATTTGACACACGCAGTCGAAGCGCGTAACTATGGTTACATATATCAATATACATAGAATGACATATATCAGCAATATTTTACAGACTTTGGTCGAATTTCGAGCACTAGGCGACCGCTAGTTATTATTATTAGGTACGCTTAGTGTTGTCTATATATTGGAATATAATTCGGAAGTAATTGTGCACATAACTCTCTGGATTTGTTCATAAGTTGACACTTATATTTGCGCTCAATCTGATGGTACTGAGTTCAGTGCCCGTTTTAAACAAGAAGAGAAGTGATAGTAAGATTTATTTTACGAAATTTACTTCAGCAGCATGGTCTTTGAAAATGTATAAAAAGATCGCCTCGCCTCACGATAATAGTCTGGCTGACCCGGCATTGAAGCCGAGACCTCATGTACTACGTACTACTGCGCTACCCAGGCAGTGAACTACTATGCTATTATAATATTGGTAGACTTACCAAGAAGCAGAACAGTTCCGTGAAGTCCGTACATATCAACCAGCTTTTCAATCAGCATGGGGAAAACGAAGCTACCGGCAGCGGTCCCGCTCACACATATACCATTTGCTAATGCCCTGGAATGAGATACGAGTATGTGTCAGCTCTTATAGAATGTACAAACGAATTTTATTCGGTACTACGATAAAAGTTGGAACGGGATGGATATACTAAAATCGGTCTTACATCGTGACTCTTATTTGATGCACATACAAAAATCTAGCAAAATTTTAGTATCGTTGCGATTGGTTGCGGGTGACCCAAGACCGGTCTGTGTGGAAAACCTTGAGGGAGTATCCATATGTCCAGTGGTGGATTTCTTTCGGCTGATATGATGATGGTCGTTTGGGATTGTAACGCTTTGTATGGACTTAGGGGATCCCATATTTTTGAAGTGAAAACTTCTTTAGCGGCGTTGTGCACTTTTTTTGTGATGGGTAAAAATGTTAAACTCGCGTCAGGACACGTGACCTGATCGAAAATTCGTAAGACGGAGGGAGAATTGTCATGTTTGTGTACGATAGCGCAATAAATGAATATTGTATTTTACCACATAAATGATAGTACTTTTATACTGATAATTAAAGCAATTCGTGCAAAATTATTCCCTAACCATACCAAAATATCAAAAATGCACAATGTTAATATTCAAGTTTTCACTTTTGCCGGCACTCCCGGAGTGCAACTCGTTGAATTTTTTGTATTGTATAGACTCAGGGGGTCCCAGTGATTTATTGTTTGAGTGGGTCTCTGGATGGTTAAGATCCACAGTTGGACCCGGTTCTTTATGGCAGGACAATCTCTGTCGGGTTCGCTAGTATTCATATATGTATTTTTAAAAATAGCATAATGGCCAAACACAAAACAGTTTCCTTTTTTCTGTATGTCAACCGATAGTTTTTTAGTCATAGCGCTGAAGAGCTTCAGTGATATAAAAAAAGTAAAATTGGAAACAGTTACTTTTTTAACGACCACTGGACGAATACTAGTTAGTGTATTAGGAGAGCAATGTGTATAGATGAAGATATTTTTAAACTTTAAGGAGATCATTACATTCATTACGTTGACTGTCACTTACCTATGTTTGTCAAAGTACTGCGATACAATGACGATGCCGGGAGTAGTGGACAATCCGCCGCCGATACCTGGCAATAGAGAAATTTATTTGGAATATAATAAGAGAATGTTATAGTAGCTACAATGGTTATTAATTACTAACTGTCCTGACAGAAGTAGTCTTGTACACACGAAAAAAAAACCTACTTGAACACACACAAAAAATATCATCAAAATCGGTCCAGCCGTTTAGGAGTTTAACTACAAACACACGCCCAGAAGATTTATCCTGTATATAAATCTTCCATAACCTTCTATCTTCTAACCATATGCCCATGGATAACCAAATTATTGATATTTTAAATAAAAATCGTACTTACTCATACAATATCAGCTGCCATTTCTACAATTGGCGACATTTTCTCGTTTTGTTTTTTTTATGTCACTCCTGAATACTTGTACCATCAGACCAGTATCAAGTTTTTTTGTTACAATCTAAGACAACTTCGCAAACAATACTTATTCTCAAATTTGAACATGTTTTCTAAGGAATTAGGCATCTTCGGGCCCATGTATCGAAAAAAAATAACTACACTGCGATGGTGATATAAGTGGGGTAAATGATAGATGATAATCTGGCCAGTCGACAGTTTCAGGGTTATCCATTATTTACGCCACACCCTGTATATAAAGATTAGAACATAAATGTTTAACAAAATGTAAAATACAATAAGAATTAAAATTTAAATCCAGTCAAAAATAAATAACGTTTAAGCCATCAAATCCGGCAGTAGGGGTAATCAATTGTAAAATGTCAGGAATACAATCGAAACGAAGTCACCGCTATTTAAGTGCTGAATTGAAAGGCTTTTGTTCATATACAGTTTTGTATCGCATCTTACCTAATCTATTTGCTACCTATACTAATATTATAAAGTTGAAGACTTTTTTGTTTGTTTGTTTGAACGTGCTAATCTCGGGAACTACTGGTCCGAATTGAAAAATTTTTTTAGTGTTGGATAGCTCATTTATCTAGGAAGGCTATAAGCTATATAACATCTCGCTATGGCCCACGGGGGCGGCGCAGTAATCATAAAAGCGGGTGAAATCGCGGGCACATCTAGTTGTCTATAAAACAAGGTACAACATCAAACATAGTAAATAAGTATCATAGGTAGGTACTCTGAGTACATCGCATCCTCACATCAAAGACTGTCACAACACACAGTATTTCTTACTCAGAACAGGTCATTAAACACACACAACATAATTTGTCACGTGTGTTCTCACAGCCCGTGATATGTCACGCGTGATGTCTGCACGCGTGGCGTAGAAGCGCCTCGCCACTGCGCCGAGTATTGTGGGTTCGAATCCCACACGGGACAAAACTTTGTGTGATCCACAAATAATTGTTTGGGGTCTGTGTGCTCTTTGTGTCCGTTGTTTGAATGTTTGTAAAGTGTCCCGCGACACAGGATTCACTCCTAGTACAGGAAATGTATTTTTCGAAAAAAAGATGTGTACGCACATTAACAAAATATCTTACCAGTCATGACTCCGAAGCTCAGGAGCAGATGCAGCAGTCCCTTGCTGAAGTAGGAGAGCGCCAGGCCTGTGGCGCAGAACAGTCCTCCGATGAAGACTACCAGGCGACAGGAGTACTTCTCACATAGAGCCGAGGATAGCGGAGCTGGAAGAATGAGAAGAGAAAAATTAAGGTGACGAAGTTGATTACACTCTCTTATAACAACGGAAAGATAAAGGAATTTTCGGACAATCAGGCTGTGTAATAAACTTCCTACCGAGGTTTTCCTACAAGTATGGGGTTCTTCAAAAAGGGTGTTAAAAGGTTTTTACAGGGTCGGCAACGGACAAGTGATGCCTCGGGTGTCGCAGGCGTCCATAGACCACGGTGACCACTTACCATCAGGTGGGCTTGTATGCTTGTTTGCCATTTTATTAATATAAAAAAAAGGCACGCTGTCTTGTAACTACTATAAGTCCACTCTTTAATCAAAGCTCACCATTGGTCACGCTAAATCAACTTATAAAATACACAGCCTAAATAAAATCAGTCTCACCTAACGCCAGACAGAGAGTAGAGAGAGCAGCAGGTATCCAAGACGCCACCGACTCCGAGGAGTTGGGGAACGTCTCCATGATCTCGACGTACAGCACTCCGTAAGACTTGAAGAGACCAGCCACCCAGAACTGCACCATAAATGCGCCGAAGACTACCACCCAGCCATATCCGCCGTCAGGAGGCGCTAAACTCCTGGAAACACATAAAATACATAATTACAGTCTTTTATAAGCTGTGCCAGTGTTGAGCACGGCCATCTTCTCGGTATGATGTAACGTTGTAGACGTCTACCCCGCTTCAGAGGCGTGCTTGACCCAGGAGTGAACTAAGAGGAGACAATTAAAATATTATTTAACACGATTCAATGGTTTATATTTTAAATATGTATAAACGTGTACAAAGTTAAATTATCGCTCGCTTTAACGGTGAAGGAAAACATCGAGAGGAAACCTGCAAGTCTGAGAGTTCTACATAATGTTCTCGAAGATATGTGAAGTCTGCCAATCTGCACTAGGCCAGCGTGGTGGACTATGGCCTAACACTTCTCACACTGAGAACAGGCCCGTGCCCAGCAGTGGGACAGTTTAATAAAGGGCTAATATTATATATAGAGTGTTATTTAAATGGTTAGCATAGTATTGGTATTTTTGTGAGCAGGAAAATATAATCTGTGAGCAGAAATAGCTAATTGATAAGCAACTCATGGCCAGCAAACTTTAAAGAGATCAAACTTAGTCGACGAAGCCCCGCTTCGCGGGGCTCCTATTTTTGGGTGGGTTTAAAAAAAGGAACCTAACATAACCTAACACTTCCGAGACGGAATGCAGTGATTTGAGGCGTATAGATGCTCGTTATGCTGTGCAATATTTGTTGACCAATTAGTATTTTTGATGATCATTATATTTAATTCCTTATATATAATACTCGATCTCTGATAAATCCCCTATACTTGGAACCTAAATCATAATTTATAAAATGTAGTTATGTATACACCATCCCCTTCGAGAATATACAGTTACAAGTCTATGATATAACTACTTACTCAGCTGATGAGTCGGGAGGCGGGCGCAGTTTTCTGGAAGCCGCCAGTAGGGGGCGCGCCGTCACCGATGAGAGGGTCAGCAGAGAGTCCTCCTCCTGTTCCGTGGGAGACATGGCCGACAGATACGCGCCCACTTGCTGCAAACACACAGGAATAATCAGGATAATGGTGCCAATTCTGTTGTCACAAAATTCTCTAAGCTTAACTAAAAATCACAAAAATTCAGTTTAGTCCTGTCAAATGACATTTCGTATTCTGAAATCGTTAAAAGTGACAGGACTTACTTTTATTGATTTTTAGTTAAGTTTAGAAAATTTTGTGACAACAGAATTGGCACCAATGTATTAGAGACAGAATATACTCAGTCAAATGTATAAAAGGCACAGGATATAATCAGAGAAATAATTAACAGATATTGGATATATGTAGGTACCTAATAATCAGAAAAATGCGTAAAATATATAGGATTACTTAAGAAAATAGAATAGCAGACATTAGGACTGAAGAGTTGGTTACATATGAATGAGATCTATGTTCGCTAGTGGATTATAAAAGGCTTTTAAGGGTTCCGTACCCAAAAGGTAAAAGGGGACCCTATTACTAAGACTCCGCTGTCCGTCTGTCTGTCCGTCTGTCACCAGGCTGTATCTCATGAACTGTGATAGTTAGACAGTTGAAATTTTCACAGATTATGTATTTATGTTGCTGCTATAACTACAAATACTAAAAAACAGAATAAAATAAATATTTAAGGGGGCTCCCATATAACAAACGTGATTCTTTTGCTCGTTTTTGCTCGATATTGATAACAGCAACCGGTAGACGCTTGAAATATTCACAAAATATTTAGTTATATATTCACTTTAAAAATAAATAATTAAATTAACATAAAACAAATATTTAAGGGGGCTCCCATACAATAAACGTGCTTTTTTTTGGCGTTTTTATAGATAACTAGCTTTTGCGCGTGGCTCCGCCCGCGTGGTACCTACATGAATAAAAAGTAGCCTATGTCCTTTCCCAGGTTTTAAACTATGTCTGTACCAAATTTCATCTAAATCTGTTGAGTGGTTTAGCCGTGAAAAGGTAACAGACAGATAGACAGGCAGAGTTACTTTCGAATTTATAATATTAATAAAGTAAGGATTAGTAAGGAAGTAAGGATGGTACGGAACCCTTAGTGCGCGAGTTCGACTCGCACTTGGCCGGTTTTTTAACAAGTCCGCACTAGGAATAATGTCACAACTCGGGAGACTTTACAAACTGAGTCTTCGGGAGTAGTTACAGAACGCTACCAGTACACTAGTAGCGCTGTCCTTTTAGACTATTTATAATCTTTGTTCCATACATCAAAGAAGCGATATTGTTGTGTGTCTGTATGTAGAGAATTTATTTTATGAAAGGCTAGCTTTTGCCTGCGGCTTCACTCGCGTTATCGGGCACAATACCTAGATGAAAGGTACCCTATGTCCCTTTTTGTAGCCTTGAAAACGTGTATGTGACATTACATAATACTCAGTCGAGTATAATATTGTCTATATACTGCGAAACAAGCAAACTGATATACGCATTTAAAATATTAGTTAGGATGGTATCTTACCGTGGCTAACGGTAGCTCCAACAGCAGGCTCGCTGGCCGCTCCCTCTGCTCCGGTGGTGCTGACTGCACGGACAGCAGCGAGCCGGCCTTGTCCGGGGACAGGACGGCCTGAGACAACAATATACAGAATTAATTACAAAATAAATGTGTAATATTATGATTGATGAAGAAAAACTGGAGCAAGTGAAAGAGTTTGTATATTTGGGTACTTTGTTTACAAGGGATGGTAAACATGACGGAGATATTGAAAGGAGAACGATTGCTGGCAACAAAGTGAATGGAGCTCTACGCGCTTTTATGAACAGTCGAAATGTATCCGAAAAGACACGTTTGGCTGTTCATAGAGGACTATTAGTGCCCACACTTATGTATGAAAGTGAAAGTTGGGTATGGCAAAAGAAGCATGAGAGCAGAATAAATGCTGTAGAAATGAGAGCGCCGAGAAGCATATGTGGTGTGACTCTGAAAGATAGAATAAGGAATAGTGTGATTAGAGAGAGATGCGGCATGAAAGTGGATATAGTGACAAGAATAGAAAAGGGTATGTTAAGCTGGTTTGGACATGTAGAAAGAATGGACGAGGAAAGACTGACTAAGAAAGTTTATAAGGCTAGTGTGAATGGAATAGTCGCAAGAGGAAAACCTAGGCGAACGTTTCTCGATCAGATCAGAGGCGTTCTGGACAAAGGCCCGGTTAAGAGCTCCTTGAACCGACGGGCGTGTATGAGAAATGTGATGAAAGTGAATAAAGCCAGAGAAGTGTGTCAGGGTCGTAGCAAATGGAAATCCGTAGTCTCTGCCTACCCCTCTGGGAAACAGGCGTGAATCTATATATGTATGTATGTCATTACAAAATAAAAATTAGCAGCTATAGCTTAGTGGGAGATCGTTGGAATGCGATGCGGAAATCGCACTTTCGATCCGGGGAGGAAGCGTTGTGCACTTGCAGTTTTAAATTCGTCGAAATAAGTTTCATGAAAAACGTATATTTTTATTGTCATTTCATGTTTTACATTATTCAAGTCCATCGAGAGCGCGGGGCGGAAAATATTATAAAAAAAAATTGGTTGTCTGTAAAGTCGGTTTACGGACGATAGTTTAACGTGACAACGTCATAACAAAACATTGATGAAAACGTTACAATGAGCGTAACGGGACATGAGCGTAACGGGACAATGAGCGTAACGGGACAATGAGCGTAACGGGACAATGAGCGGAACGGGACAATGAGTCATCCTTTTTCGTGCGTGCAGCCGGCGTTCATCGATTTTTTAGACGTTGTCACGTCAAAAATTGTCAGTCTTTGAGGACTGCCGATAGGAGTGAAAACTTTAATCCTTGATCATAAACACTTCTTTATAAACCAAAAATAATTCAGAAATGGAAAGCGTTCGGTGACGATGACGCGAGTTCCATGATTTTTGTTCACTCAAGAAGTGCTCAACGCGCCTACAGAAATTTTCACTTCAAAAATTGTATAAATTAAGGACATAAGTCGTAATCGAGGATATCAGGAGCATACTCAAAAGCCTCGAATATATTTTGTTTGTGTTCTACCAGATTTTTTTAAAAGGTAAAACTATTATTATTTAAATCATCTGAGGTCCATAAATATGAGGATATTGGAGCTTCTATAAAAGGTCTGCATTGTAAGATGTTTACGTCTATTTGTCGTGACTCATCATTTCGCGGCAGGTTGTTCGTGTGTGGTCTACAGCCTCCGCGGTACTTACGTCTGAGATGACATCTGTCGGCAGGTCGATGGAACAGGACAGTGTTGAGGTCTGCGGTGCTGACGACCCCTGTATCTGGGTGTCCAACTTTGACAGCTCCTGGAAATACAACACACACATTAGAAATAAGTATGTTATAGTGCACAGAGGTAATGAGTATTTTGGATTATTATCCTGAAGGCTGGATCATTTTCATCATACTTAAGCGCTTTGTTCTTGTCGGTGGAGTAACGTCATCTTTCTCAATTTTCGGGCAAGACTTTGATCTCCTTAAACGAATATTCCCATCTTCCCCCGAATGGAGGAAAGTGGGAATTTTCGTGTCATCTTATAATCAGGGGAATATGGAAAGTTAAAGTTTCATTTGTCACCGAAATAATTTTAATTATAAAACATGACCTTCAGTTTTTCCTTTATCTGCTCAGTGCATGCTTCCTTCTCTCTTTCTTGCTACTTATCCTTCTATGATGTTTTTATGAAGTCATCATGTCTTATAAGGTGGCCACATATCTTTCCGATTCTATTCTCAATTGTCGTCAAAATATTGGTCTACATACCGTACCAGAATTTTGAGTTGAAACCTAACATCGTGGGATACAGACAAAGCTGGGGTAGGGACGACCCATAAGCCTCAAAAAAGAAGCAAATAAATTTAAATGGAAATATCCAGCCACTTCAATTCTCAGTAGGTCACTGCTTTATCCATATACTGTACCGGCACCTCTTGCACGACTGAACACTGTTTATTGAAATTAAACTACTATATACGGATTTTATCGCGTTGTTTATTTGACACTTTATTACAAAATTTTGAAAAACTGTTACACTACTATAATACTATTAAACTTTACTAATTTTTAAGCTAATTAAATTATTGAAACTATTAAAACTATTTATACTATTACTATACTATTATACCCAAACTAAGCAGAGCTTGTACTATAGGTACTATAGACAATGGATAAACATACATATATACTTTTTTAAATTGTAAATACATACATATTATACATAGAAACACCCAGACCAAGACAAACATCCATGTTCATGCACACAAATGTTTGACTTGTGCGGGGATCGAACCCGCGACCTCAGGCGTGGCAGTCGGTTATACTAACCACTACGCCATCACTAACTTTTATGAAGAGCAGCGATAGCTCAGTGGGGAGACCAACAGACTGCAATGCAGAGGGTCTCGGGTTCGAACCCATGTCGCGCACCTCTGACTTTCGGAAGTTATATGACTTTTGGAAATTATGTGCGTATTGATTGACAATTATCGCCTGCTTCGTGCCTCGGAGAGCATGATAAGCCGTCGGTCCCGGCTGCCATGAACACCTATGGCAGTCGTTATTGGGAGAGTGTCGACACAAAAGATCCCACTGGGTCGAAGTGTCGCTGGTCTGCACTGACTGGCCCCCACGTAAGATAAGATAAACACTTCTGAACATCAAAATCTACTGGTTAGTGAGTTTACTGAGTTACTGAAGCTACATTTAAGTTAGTTGTTAGGAGTAAGGGTTGAGCCTATGAGAAAATATGTGCAAGGAACTCGCGGAATGGTCTGCAGAGAAGGACATCCTATTCCTAACAAATATTATAAAGTAGATGTTCCCGCGGTTTCACCCACGTGTATCGTTACTGCGCCGCCCCCGTGGGTCGTAGCGTGATGTTATATAGCCTATAGCCTTCCGCGATAAATAGGCTATCCAACACTAAAAGAATTTTTCAAATCGGACCAGTAGTTCCTGAGATTAGCGCGTTCAACCAAACAAACAAACTATTCAGCTTTATAATATTAGTATAGATGCTAATGTGAGTAAGTTTGTTTGTCACACATTCACGCCTTAACTACTCGACCGGTCATCATGAAATTTCTCATACACGTTGTCAGGGGAACAGAAAAGGACATAGGGTACCTTTCATTCAGAAAAAAGTACTACTCACGAGGAATAAACATTTTTCGACATCAACGCGAACGAAGCCGTTGGCAAAAATTAATATTATGTACTAGCTTTTGCCCGCGGCTGCGCTCGCGTTAATTTATAGAATTTGACAATCAATTCGGGTTGTACTCTGCTTGTAATAATATAATTCAATCATGATTCGAAAGACACGTGGCGCCATCTATTATCATAAGAACGTTATTATTGTTTTCCTCGGGAACAGTAATTCTTTTGGGATGAAAGGTAGCCTATGTCCGTTTCTGTACACCTGACAACGTATATGCAAAATTTTAGAATGATCGGTTCAGTGGTTTAGGCGTGAAAAGGTAACAAACAAACAAAGTCATTTTCGCTTTTATAATATTAGTTAGAGTAGGATTAGGATTATGTGTCAAATAGGCTACAGCTCAGCATACGCTGCAATAACAATTGCAGCGCTGATTTTCAGCTGCAGCCACAAAGGCCAGCAGGTGTCAATTGCATTTCATTATAAAATAGGAAATTTAGTAAACAATTTAGTATTATTATAGATTTCATTGCAATTAATTAGTCTTTAGCAAGCCTTAATTCATATGACCTCCAACTTTGACCGAGGCTGTTCTACCGGTCGTCGAGGATTCCAGGTCAGGGCTTGTGAACACCCTGGCAGGCTGCCAACATAACCTCAACGCTGAGTGATGCCGTAAATATTCCGTGAGAGGGACACGACCTACGTTTATTACACAGTGTACCTACATTACGTTTAAGAGAAAACACTAAAACGAAAGAATTGAAAATAGGTATTTGTTAAATCTATTCCTGACAGTGTCAGAAATAAATTCATATTCTCTAAGTCTAGTTTCTAATAAGTACATAAATAGAGATGACAAATACATACATACATAGATTCACGCCTGTTTCCCAGAGGGGTAGGCAGAGACTACGGATTTCCATTTGCTACGATCCTGACATACTTCTTTGGCTTCATTCACTTTCATCACATTCCTCATACACGCTCGTCTGTTCAAGGAGCTCTTAATCTGGCCTTTGTCCAGAACGCCTCCGATCTGATAGAGAAACGTTCGCCTAGGTTTTCCTCTTGCGACTGTTCCATTCACACTAGCCTAATAAACTTTCTTAGTCAGTTTTTCTCGTCCATTCTTTCTACATGTCCAAACCAGCTTAACATACCCTTTTCTATTCTTGTCACTATATCCACTTTCATGCCGCATCTCTCTCTAATCACGCTATTCCTAGTATTAAAGACAATACGTAGCAATGGTCTCTATATCTCGTCCTTCGGTATAACAAAATTAAACAGAGAACAGTACCTATATTTTGAAGTGAAAACTTCTTTAGCGGCGTTGTGCACTTTTTTGTGATGGGTATAAAATGATAAACTCGCGTCAGGACACGTGACCTGATCGAAAATTCGTAAGACGGAGGGAGAATTGTCATGTTTGTGTACGATAGCGCAATAAATGAATATTGTATTTTACCACATAAATGATAGTACTTTTATACTGATAATTAAAGCAATTCGTGCAAAATGATTCCCTAACCATTTCAAAATATCAAAAATTCACAACGTTAATATTCAAGTTTTCACTTCTGCCGGCACTCGAAGATATGTGAAATCAACTGGTCTGGACCAGTGTGCGAAGAGGCCCGTGTCCAGCAGTGGAACAATTTTAATACAGGGCTGATATTGTTCAGTAACCTTTGGCATTTACAATCTATTACTCTGAATGTGACCGTAGTCTTGTTTTGAGAGGAGTCTTCATAAGCGCGTTCGTATTGTCTATGAAGCACCATCGCTCTCGCTGACGTAAGAGCTCTCTGACGCATTTCTAAACATCCATTCTGATTAGGGTTGTCACGTCTCTGCAGTACTACACAACTTTATAATCTACAATATTAAGCCCGCGGCTTCGCTCCTGTTTGTGTTATTACATTTCTATACCTCGGGATCAGTACTGGATGTATCCTATGTCCTAGTTACGCGCTTCAACTGCGTGTGTCAAATGCATGGTTGTGTGCGTGTAGTGTTTTTTTAATAATTTAATATATTTCTAATGCATATTTTATATAAATATTAGGATTCGCCCCTCCTTCTCCATATAAACTTTAACTGTGCCAAATGTCATACTCCTCCGTCCGCACAAATTTCGTGAAAAGGGGTACAAAGTTTTAGCTTCACGTATTAATATATAGATATAATTTATAAATACTTAGTGATTATTCAAAAATAATATACAATATAGTAGTAAGGTACTATGCGGTGACGCATCGACAATGTATACGACTGCTGTAGGTACACAAAGTCTCGGTTACGATTCCCAGACTGGAAAAAGTGGAGTTATATCTTAAGAATTCCTTAGTAAAATTCCTTACGGATTCTAGGATTGCACCCTAAAACCCCAAGACCTAAAACTTTAGTTAAGTGTGTGTTATAGATCCCCGCCACCCCTACAACGATAGAGACGTGGCACTACATCCTAATCCTATGCTAATCCTAACTAATATTATAAAAGCGAAAAAGAGTTTGTTTGTTTGTTACCTTTTCACGCCTAAACCACTGAACCGATCATCCTGAAATTTTGCATATACGTTGTCAGGTATACAGAAACGGACATAGGCTACCTTTCATCCCGAAAAAATTACTGTTCCCGAGGAAAACAATAATAACTATCTTATATTCTTATAGATGGTGCCACGTGTCTTTCGAATCATGATTGAATTATATTATTACAAGCAGAGTACAACCCGAATTGATTGTCAAATTCTTTAGAATTTAACACGAGCAAAACCGCGGGCAAAAGCTAGTATGTATACAAATAAATAAAAGCAATGCTATTCACTTCTGTGTATATATTTTAGTGTGAAAACGTTGGCAGCCCTGTAAATGCGTCGGCCATTATGCCCAGACCGGTGCTGTGAGGCGACTGGCCTCAAAACTAGGCCAAATTAAATACCCCCGCCTGTATGTTATAATGACTTTGTCTGCTAGATTAATGCTTTTTTTGCATAGTAATATCAGCCCTGTATTAAACTGCCTCCGTAGCGCAGCGGTAGTGAATGCGACTGCTGTGCATGAGGTCTCGGGTTCGAATCCCTGGTCGGGCCAACAAAAAGTTATTGGGTTTTTCTGTTAAGAAATCTCAATAGCAGCTCGGAGTTAGGAAGTTGGCGGTATTAGACACCCCCGTGTCTCGGAAAGCACGTAAAGCCGTTGATCCTGCGCCTGATCTCCCTCCGGTCGTGTCGGATTGTTGTCCCATCGGATCATGAGAGTTAGGGAACAGAGAGTGCACTTGTGTTTGCGCACATACTTGTGCACTATAATATCTTCAGTTTAAAATATAATTAATTTTAAAATATAAAGTTAAATCTAAATAGTTGTATAATTTAAATAGCTTAAATAGAAGTAAACAGTGACTCTTAAAAGTGTTTAACAATAGTAGTTTCAAGTTTCAAAATTATGTAATAATAGTGTTTTATAAAACATGGAACGTATTATTCTTTAAATTATTAAGGCAATTAAAAATAAATAACTTTATTGTACATATGAATGTACAATTAACGTAAACAAAGTCGTGTATATAGCTAGTACATGGACGACCCGTGCCTCTATACCGACGCGCGAGGAGCCGGCAGCTCTTTGTAATCAAATCATCGATTTTCTATTCCGAGTGGAGTTCATAAATACTACACGGTGTAGTGATGCTTCAATACCGTTGTTTAAACGTACTGTATTGATTTGTTACTGTCGTGTCTTCAGTTTAGGTTTAGGTAATTCATGTTTAAGGTAAAAAGTTACGTTTTTAGACAATAAAGCTTAGTAGGAGATTATTGAACTGTTACACAGAGATTTAAAGATTATTGTAACCCTTTCAAGATTTAACACTTTTAGGAATGGCTCTCAGATAAATGTTATTAGGTTATTATACAGTAGCCGAATATAATATTATGTAAGCATGTCTTATATCTTATCTTATCTTATGTGGGGGCCAGTTAGTGCAGACCGGCGACACTTCGACCCAGTGGGATCTTTTGTGTCGACACTCTCCCAATAACGACTGCCATAGATGTTCATGGCAGCCGGGACCAACGGCTTAACGTGCTTTCCGAGGCACGGAGCAGGTGATAATTGTCAATCAATACGCACATCATTTCTAAAAGTCATATAACTTCCGAAAGTCAGAGGTGCGCGACGTGGGCTCGAACCCGAGAACCTCTGAATTGCAGTCTGTTGGTCTCCCCACTGAGCTATATTCCTGTATAATTCTTATTTATAGCAGTATCTACGTAACATTTTATTGACGGGTGCTCCGAGCGACATACAGCCTCGTTTCAAAGGCAGCCTTGCGGCGCTATAATATTCAATTATAAATAAAACCGATTTGCTCGTAACGGACTGAACTGAATGCATAACTTGGGAAATACGACGAATGCAATACTATGGTAATCTATAATTAAAGGATTTATATAATTAATTGCTAACTAATATGATTTCACAGATTATAACTAATGTTATAATCCTTAGTGTTTGTATCTATAGTAAATTGTCGATGGTCGATGTCTGTACATAGGTACATATAAGATATTACAATTATATTATACACTAGATATATCACTTTCATATTCAGGGACATCGAAACTGATCCATAATATTTTGTTATTAATGCACTTGTGTTGAAAATTCGCTAAATAAGTGGCACGATGGCGCATACGTAAAGGAAATAGATATCATTCAAACAATATAAAGTATATATGTATGTTTATCCATTGTCTAGTACTCATAGTACAAGCGCTGCTTAGTTTGGGCTAGACGGTGTTGTGTGTATGTGGTAGATTATTATTATATTATATTATTATTATTTAATATTGTCTTCTGTTTACGCGAATGTTATTCATTGAAATTAAACTACTATATACGGATTTTATCGCGTTGTTTATTTGACACTATCACAAAATTTTGAAAAACTGTTACACTACTATAATCACTATTAAACTTTACAAATTTTTAAGCTAATTAAATTATTGAAACTATTAAAACTATTTATACTATTACTATACTATTTAGATTTATTTTTACACTTTCCCCGACGTTTCGGTTGCTTTTCAGCAGCCATGGTCACGGGGAGACTAAGATGGTAGTTGTCTCAATGTTCCAGTGTAGTTATTTCAAAGTACCCGAACATATTTTAATCATGGGATTATTATTAATAATTGGACGTACTTTCTAAAAAACGGTCCAACCCACAAAGTTAACATTTTGAGATAATCGTGATTGAAGTTCAATCCCGTATTGCTTCTTCATACATGTGGGTTGGGCTACAAAGTCATGATTTCATATTTAGAGTGATAGTAGAGCTACCACATTTTTCCAGCTAGTAAATAGTAACCCCGTGACTAATTTGCTAATAATAACTCGATTTTGACCCGAGTGTGGGTTTCAGGAACGTTTTTCAGAAAGTACGTCCAATTGTGCTTCGACTGTTTTGCAAGGGAATCTGTAGAACCGATTATCTTTTGAGAACAATAGATAACGTCCTTGTTCCTGTGTCTCCACTCGTTCGCTAATAATATAACTTCTTTTTAGATTTAAAAAAAGGTGGCTCCCGCACTTGGAGTAAGTCCTGCGTCGCGGGGGCTGTACAAACATTCAAACAACGGACACAAGAACATACAGACTCGACACAACCATTTGTGGATCACACACATTTTTGTCCCGAGTGGGATTCGAAGCCAGAACACTCGCCGTAGTAGCAGCGACGAGGCGACCACTTAAACCACTACGCCATATCGAATAAAAAATCATAACTGTCTTATTAAAATCTCATTACAAGGAACTGTCATCGCAACACGCAATTGCTTTTCTCGATGACAGATTATATCATATTGCGGAAACAACTAGCATTAGATAATAATTCTAGAATGTACCATCGTGTTCGTGACAGCACTGCAAGTTAAAATGTAACTGTTCCGTACCTATAACGTTTACTGTTCGTCGCCCAGTTATTGATTTTTGCCGTAGTGAGTAGTGACTGCCGGAGACATTGGTGGATACACGGAGGGCGGGCAATCAATACGCTTGCATGCTGTGCCGGAATACCAACCCGTTCTGTATCTACGTTTTACTCTAATTTAATATCTTTTACGATCTTATTTAAAGAATTATGCTTGTGCTAAAACGCGAACGAAAAAGTTAATGGATTTCGAATTTTGTTTTCCATTTAAAATGATTACGAACGCATTAGGGGTACACGCAAATCAAATCATATTGTTTATTTGCTTAAATGTGTTTTGTACCTACAGGCATTCTCTGTAGGATCTGTATAGAACAAAATTCCGTTAAAATGTCTACATCCAACTTGCCAAAATGTTGTATTCATGTATTGTGGTACAATAAGATAATTACAGCTACTTGCCAATTGTATATATGTAAACATTTGTTTGAAAACCTTCTAAATGTGAATGAATCATATAATTAAGTTTGTCCTTATGCCCCTTATCCAAAACGTTGTACAAACAAATTTTTGGCCGGTGTGGGGATCGACCTTTGGTGTATAGATACTATGCATGCCTTTCATAGGTTGGTATATTTAAGTGCTACGCACTCTATGCTTTTTAAACATTTTTTTGAAGTGAAAACTTCTTTAGGCGCTTTGAGCACTTCTTGGGTGAACAAAAATCATAGAACTCGCGTCATCGTCACGCTTTCCATTTTTTAATTATTTTAGAATATTAACAATATCTCAGAAATGGTGCGTCCTACGCAAAAAATAACGAAATGTTGAGCCCCTTAGTAACTACTAAGAGAGTATCAGGAACTAGTTTTTTTTTCTTTTTTGTTTAATTGTATTATTTAGTTTTTGCATATTGTCTACCTGCCAGTGCTGTGCATATTTGTAATTGGGGTAGCACGTGCACTTTGATAACTGTTAATTTTACATGAATGTCTGTGTTTACTCTGTAAATATGCGTAAATAAATAAATAAACAATTTTTTACATATATGTGTACTACTGCCGTTTCTTTAATAAACCCACAATTCCCAGTGTACTGGCAGTGGCAAGTCACTTAAACGGTGTATTCCCGTTGTCCCCATTGACGCTGTCCCCATTATGGGGACAAAGGGAAGACATAATATTTCCTTCCCGTTGTCCCCATTAGCGCTTTCTCCTTATGGGGACAATGGGACGTCATAAAATGTCCTTCCCGTTGTCCCCATTGACGCTTTCTCGTACGAAAAAAGGGAACCAAAAAAGAAAATAGTGGGTTAGGTTAGAACTGCGACCATACAACGCTAGAAACAAAATTTATTTACACAAACAAACCAACAAAATTACCTCATCTTTCCTCCTGATATTTCCCTGTCATGACAACAATTGAGGTTTACCGTTAATGGGGACAACAGAAATAAATTTTAATTATTTTTATTGAGTTCCGCTGTCCCCATTAACAGGTACACCATCAATGGACACAACAGGAATAAATTTTAATTATTTTCAATGAGTTCCGTTGTTCCCATAGAATGGGGACAACGGGAATACACCGTAGTACATTTATCCTTTAGCAATGCAGCTGTGTGCGTGTGTGTATGTGTGTGTTTATGTGTATGTTTATGTCTGTGTATGTGTATCAATGAATGTATTGTACACTGTAGATATCAAGTAAGTAAGTTTTAGCTCGATTTCAGCCACTAAGTTATTAATTCGTTATAATTTCCAGAGTAAATATGTATCGATATTTGTTTATTGATCTTATTATATAACTACGAGATTAAAGATACCTTGAAAACGTTGGTCTTGAAGAATAATTTTGTATCCGAATTAGACTTGATTAGCTTAAAGTTGATTCTTCGTAATAACCTCTTCTACGTAGGCCAGGCGAGTTAAGAAAATAATAGTCCTTTTGATTAGGCGTCCATTTAAATATAATTATATAGAATATTTTAATAACGACTAAAGAGAATATTGTGCACAAATCTAGGTCAAATCTGGAGACGCCCAAATAATGTAAATATTATGAAATACTGAAATTATAATTTGATGGTGATTTAAAAGAGTGGCCTTGAGTTTCTAGCAGGTATCTTCTCATAGGCTCAACCTTTTGCCTGAACCTTACAACTAACATAAATGTAAATTCAGTCAATGTAACAAACTCACTAACCCCTTTGACGTTCATAAGTGTTACTTTGTGACCAAAGTGAATAAACGATTTTTGACTTTGACTTTGACTATATGTTTTCCTTTACCGTTAAAGCGAGCAAACGCATTCGCATATAACTTAGAAATATGAGACATTTCGATCGAACTAGAGACCCCTACGTGGCAGTTCAACGGTAATTAATAATATAATATAATATAATATATAATAATATTCAATCACATACACACAACACCATCTAGCCCAAACTAAGCAGAGCTTGTACTATGGGTACTAGACAATGGATAAACATACATATATACTTTTTAAATTGTAAATACATACATATTATACATAGAAACACCCAGACCAAGACAAACATCCATGTTCACCCACACAAATGTTTGACTTGAGCGGGAATCGAACCCGCGACCTCAGACGTGGCAGTCGGTTACACTAACCACTACGCCATCGAGGCCGTCAAATCCACTAGGCTATCGTAGCCTTTGGTTGTACCATCCATTTCTAATTAAATACGATGTACGTGCTTCGTCAAAAACAGATACATCTATACTTATAATAAAACTGTAGAGAGGTCAATTCTGTACATTGAATATATATTAAAAATTAATATTGGAGGATGAATGGTGATCGATACTGATGACAAAAATGCAATCAGTAAATTTTTTGTCTGTCTGTCTGTCTGTATGTGCACGCATGGGTCAAAAACTACTGAAGGGATTTTAACCAAACTTGGTACGATTGTAGTCCATACTCCTGGGCAGGATATAGGCTATATAACATAACACTAAGACACATAGGAGCTGAGCAGTGACGATAAATTTGAAGCAAGTCGGACGAAAATGCGCTTTCGAGCTCTTATCCTCGCATACGTTGATCATACACCAAAAATATGTATTACAAAGATGATGGTCTTCAAAAGATCTACAAAAAAGTCCTTAATAGTATATATCTATCTTTTATAAATTAGCCACAATAACGTGTTTAATCGTTAGGCATTTCTTCAAAGTGTATTAAAATACATAAATATATTGTATTTCACATAGATATATCTTTATCAAACTCCCATATTCAAAAAGTACACTTTAATATTTATATTATTAAAAAATATATAGGAATCGGTTTATAAACACACAAGATATAGATGAAATAAAACTTCCAAATCTCGCCGCGCCAGTATGGGTACGGCTATACGGTTGATTGTTGTTTAACGCGCGAAACGGCCATCCGCTGCATTTATAAAAAGGCGGGGGCGCTCACGCGTCGACTTCACTCACATTTTGTTTGTTTGGTTGAACGCGGTAATCTAAGGAACTACGGGTAAAAATTAGAAAAATATTTCAGTGTTGGATAGCCCATTTATAGAGGAAGGCTATAGGCCACATCACGCTACGACCAATAGGAGCGGAGCATAAATGAAAAATATTGCAAAAACTAGGAAAATTCTCTTATGTGAAGCAGACGAAGTTGCGCGGGTCAGCTAGTGTTAAATAAAAGTAGTAACAACATATATTTGCTCGGGGACCTTGGCACCAAAGATTTCAGATTAAAAAGGACCGAGAATAATCAAGAAACTTGTCGGTGCGTCTAGACATTTAAATGGTAATTTGATTTGGAGTTTCGTAGTCCAGTAAAGATGTGTCATGTCTGTCTGTGTATTCAAGTTTCTAGCTATTCATTATATTTATGAATCTATATATTAATACGTGAAGCTAAAACTTTGTACCCCTTTTTACGAAAATTGCGCGGACGGAGGCGTATGAAATTTGGCACAGTTAAAGTTTATTTGGGGAAGGGCAAATCCTAATATTTTTATAAAATATGCTATAGAAATACATTAAATTAATGAAAAAACACTACACGCACACAACCATGCATTTGACACACGCAGTCGAATCGCGTTCGTAGTATTTCGCCATTGTTCGTCTGACGTCGTACAATTCTTTGTAACTATGGTTACCTATACCTTATTTACATGTAATAGAGAAAAAAAGAAAACAAAGTAGCAAGCTTAGGAATTTTGGCCGAATTTTGACCACTACGCGACCGCTAGTACATTGAAATTTGTAAAATACAGACTTTTTAAATAAAGATAATCCGCATTTTTGAAATCGGAAACAAATATAGAGATATCCTTACTAATATTATAAATGCGAATGTGAGTTTGTTTATTTATTACGTTTTCACGCCTCAATCACTCGACTGATCGTTATTAAATTTCGCTTACACGTCAGGTGTACAGAAAAGGCCACAGGGTACATAACAATAACAAGCATGAATATATCCACGTTATAACCTAAACGAGGTATTATCAGAAGGAAGTTGAAACAGTAATTTTCCATTAAAGTCTATGAGTCATCAATATTTCAATAACGTAGTTGCCCTAAGCACTTTCATAGTAAGAAAGAAATGAAACGATGAGTAACCAAGCGTGGCTAGATATTAAAATGAGTAAGCAATAACATAGAGTACCTACCTGCAGAGCCTGTGGTGAACAGGACGAGTCCATATCGCACCTACTGTGCGAATGCGACGCGTTGGCTGGACTTAGGATGGGTCTGATGGGACTGAAGGGATTGGCATATCCAAACCCTGAAGAGGCTTCTCCCTCTGAAGTGTACACTGCGGCTGATGCAGCACATTCATAAGGAGATAGCTAAGGGATAAATCTTGGGGCTGACACAAATGACTCCACTGGGTCGAAGTGTCGCCGGTCTGTATTGACTGGTCCCCACACACAAGATAACATAAGATAAGATAGAGTACCTACCGACTAGACTATGCCCGCGGTTTGCGCGAGCGATCCCTGCGCTCCGGCCAAAGACAGTGTGAAGGAACACCGTGATAGGTTTAGTCGGTAGGACCCGGGACTTTCTATCTTTCTCCAGGTGAGCCCGACATAATCCCTCCGCCTGCCCCCGCGGAGGGGTATGCGTCACAGCATTCGCCCAAGTAAAAAAAAGAATTGGGGCATTCTTTGGGGACTGCCGATAGAAGTGATAACTTTAATCCTTGATCATAAACACTTCTTTATAAACCAAAAAAAAAGTGTGACGGGTCGGGTGCTTGTTCCTGATACTCTCTTACGGGTTATTGAAAGGGTCAAAATTCCGTTATTTTTTGCGTAGGACGCACCAGATATTGTTAATATTCTAAACAATAATAATAAAGCGTGGAAGCGTGACGATGACGCGAGTTCCATGATTTTTGTTCACCCAAGAAGTGCTCAACGCGCCTAAGAAGTTTTCACTTCAAAAAACAAATACTTTAAGTCAATTCATATATTATATCCCTCGGGCGCAGTATTTATTTTCTGGATGAAAAGTACCCTATGTCTGTCCCCCTGAAAATGTGTGTGCAAAATTTCATGATGATCGGTCGAGTAGTTAAGGCGTGAAAGCGTAACAAACAAACTCACATTCGTATTTATAATATCAGTTAGGATAGTTAGGAAGTTATGATTAGCTTATATGGTTAACCGCAACTTCACTCGCGTTTTCAGAATTAAAAGTAGGTTATGTTCTAGAGACTTTTTTAAAGACAGTTACCGAACTAGGATCAATTTCTGTATTGTAGGGACTTTATAACTGACTGCACGGATTGTCGATCGTTTGTGAATTGTCGCTTCGCCTCTGCTTCTGGGCATCGAACCCACAACACTTAGCGCAGTGTATTTAACTGCACGGATGGCTTAGTTGTTTAGTGGTCCCACGCCACTGTTGTGAGTTTGAACCCAGACCCGCCACATGATAGCGGGGGGCTCGGGATCATCTTTCGAACTGGGGCTCCCCTCCACATACAAAATTGAAAAAAGCTCATTTTACAAACGAAAAAGTCAATCGACAAAGCGAGAAAAATAAAATTTTGAGCAAATACTTAACGTTTTGTTTCTATTTAATTTAATATAATACATATTAATATAATACATTATCTCTTTATCTTCGAAAAATTAGAAAATATTTTATTTCTTTTGATTTTAAATTTAATTGTCAATATATACTACATTTGAAAAAAAAATCGTAAAAAGAAACAAATACAGCTCTGTATTCTGGCAGCACGGAGTAAAATTCAGTAAATAAATAGTTTACAGAGAGGGTCAGAGAGAGACTACCTCGGGGGATAATTACATGCGGGTTGGAATCTGTAAAACTTTTAGAAGTCAGAAGTGCTTTGAAATAATTTTAGGGTCACTGACTTTGCTGTCCTTACTATGATTTCGCTTCTATAATAATATATTAACTGGAGTTTCAATATGAAGTTGCCGCTGTGCATGAAAAAAATGGGTCACGTTGTCGCGGGTTGCCGACCGCTGCTCTAAAATCTCATTGATCTATTGTAAATGAGCACTTTTTACAATTAATGATGTATTTTTTATGTTTAATCTTTATAATAATTATTCGGTCTATATTAAATTGATCTACGGATAAATTATACATGAACTGCATTCAAGGTAACATGATAATTATATTCAAACATACTCAATTGTTATTTGGAATACAAAAATAATATTTGATGTACAATAATAATTAAATCTCCTAATTTTGCATGAAATAAGTATTGTATTATATAATGTGTATTGTTCCGAATGTTCATCTATACTAATATTATAAAGCTGAAGAGTTTGTTTGTTTGTTTGTTTGAACGCGCTAATCTCAGGAACTACGGGTACGAATTGAAAAATTATTTTTGTGTTGGATAGCCTATTTATCGAGAAAGGCTATAGGTTAATAACATCGGGCTACGACCCACGGGGGCGGTGCAGTAACCATAAACGCGGGTGAAACCGCGGGCACACCTAGTATACATATAAAACTCTCCTGTCCTCCTGGTGTTTGTGGTCCCACTCCTCGGAAACGGCTCGACCTATTTATATAGGTAATTATTTTTATGTATATTTTGTAGGTAAAAGAGAATAGGTCGTATAGATATTTTTTTCGTTTGCCGTGTCGACTAGTAGGTAAGTACTGCCTCCGTGGCGCAGCGGTAATGGAAGCAACTGCTGTGCATGAGGTCTCGGGTTCGAATCCCGGGTCGGGCCAACAAAATGTTATTGGGTTTTTCTGTTAAGAAATCTCAGGCCTCGGTGGCGTAGTGGTTAGTGTAACCGACTGCCACGCCTGAGGTCGCGGGTTCGATTCCCGCACAAGTCAAACATTTGTGTGCATGAACATGGATGTTTGTCTTGGTCTGGGTGTTTCTATGTATAATATGTATGTATTTACAATTTAAAAAGTATATATGTATGTTTATCCATTGTCTAGTACCCATAGTACAAGCTCTGCTTAGTTTGGGCTAGATGGTGTTGTGTGTAAAAAAAAATTAAAAAAAAAGGAGTTAGGAAGTTGGCGGTGTTAGACACCCCCGTGCCTCGGAAAGCACTTAAAGCCGTTGGTCCTGCGCTTGATCTCTCTCCGGTCGTGTCGGGTTACCGTCCCATCGGATCATGAGAGTTAGGGAACAGAGAGTGCTCTTGTGTTTGCGCACACGCTTGTGCACTATAATATCTCCTGCGCAGATGGCCAGTCTCCGTTAAGAGTGGCCGCCGTGACCGAAATTCGGTCTGGAGGACATTATTATTATTATATTTATATTTGGGTCATTCTTCAAGACACGTTTTTCAAGCGGCATCACCTTAAAAGAATAGAAATCGAAAAGTCAGCGAGCCACTCTTTTTTTCCGGAAAATCTTTAATCCTCTTCTAACTGGGTTATTGATTATTATTCAATTATCTTTATATTTAATATCATAAAAAAAAATCAAATACCCCCATTCTTTGATTTTCGTGGAGTGTCCCAAACCCCGATCTAGTCACTTAGTAAATTATATACATATTTTAAGCTAAACGGTACATGCTTACCAGAAAATAAAACACTAAGTCCTAAGAAGATGACAATGCTATGAAAAATTTGACCGTAGTTCTAAAAGACTTACATTATCTAGAAAAAAATGAAAATGTAACTGTCCCGGGGTAGATACTGATTTGCGTGGATCATTGTAAATTCACTTGCACACGGGACACGTAGAGGGATCTACGTGGCCCGTTTTGCGTCATTCAGATAATTCCCGTTACAAGTAGTCGCGTTTCGACGGCCGGGCAGATATGGGGCAGATGGTAGTGTGACGACGCGTCGCGTTGCCGAAAAATTAAGGTAAGAACCTCGTTGCGTGGGTATGGTTTCTCAAAACTTTGATTTTCGTGGTGCAATTTTCTCCTGAGTTTGTGAATTTATTTATGGGATAAAATATTGTAGCGAACAAATATAAGGTAACGTAACTTATAATCAAAACACGGTTTATTTGCTTAAGTATTTATTTTGATTTTCGTGGTCGTGATTTGCATGGTTTACATGGTAGTTTTGACCCACACAAATCAATTATTGGCCATGCAAATGAAATAACTTTGAGTTTTGTAATGGTAGTACTAGAGCTTTGATCTCTGATTCTAATATAAATAAAATGTTTTAGAAAATGATTTCTGTGTTAGTTACTTACTTATTCTTTTAACCTGATATCATAATAACTTCTTTAAAATATGAAGTAAAATAATAACGTATTTTAGAAAGTTAAGTTAGAAAAATATCATTTTCGTGGGATGTTTTGTGATTTGCGTGGCCTCAATTTTTTTAAACTCGATTATCTCTGTAAGTATATCGCTCTCTGAGGTGCCTCTTCTATAAAATATATTACTTTTACGTATATTTTAGATATACAAATCGATTTCTTAAAATATATTAAATTTGAAAATTGCCACGCAAATCACCAAAGAATGCCTTGCTCGAAGAAGCACCCGTTTACTTATTGCCGTGTTCAGCAAAGCGAGAGCGTAGAACCAACGAGAAGAACGCGCAAGATACTCACGGCCACTCTTTTTAATTGGCTATTATAAAATGAAATGAAGTGAAATGAAAAATGTTTGTCTCAAAACAGTTGCCCTTTGCCCGCGGTTTCACCCGCGTTTATGATTACTGCGCCGCCCCCGTAGGTCGTAGCGTGATGTTATATAGCCTATAGCCTTTCTCGATAAATGAGCTATCCAACACTAAAATAATTTTCCAATTAGGACCAGTAGTTCTTGAGATTAGCGCGTTCAAACAAACAAACAAATTCTTCAGCTTTATAATATTAGTATACATGAAGCTCTTTTGACTATTCATTAGATTTAAATTGTCCGCGCGTTACCTTCGACTACACAGGTCAAAGTATTATCTATGGTGGCAGCACTTTGCACTATGTTCATTCTATAATATTAGAAAAATCACTCTTGCTTTGTACAAAATTGACACCATTAGAAAGCTACTTTATCCAGAAGTCTTCTTCTTCCTAGCCTTTATTATTCCTAAGTCACTTGGGGTCGGCTTTCTAGTCTAACCGGATTTGACTGGATATCAGTTTTTACACGGAGCGACTGCCACCTGACCTCCGCAACCCGAAGGCTAACGATACCCTAAGGCTAGAACAGTGTCAGGATGTTAGAGGGCACTGACTTCCCAATAACAACTGCCATCGATGTTCATGGCAGCCGGGACCGACGGCTTAACGTGCTCTCCGAGGCACGGAGCAGGCGATAATTGTCAATCAACACGCACATAATTTCAAAGAGTCATATAACTTCCGAAAGTCAGAGGTGCGCCACGTGGCCGCGCGTGGGTTCGAACCCGAGATCCTCTGCATTGCAGTCTATTGGTCTCCCCACTGAGCTACCACTGCGGCTACTTTATCCGTCTGTAACATAGGCTATACCTATAACATCACGCTACGAGTTACGGGAGAGGAGCAGTAATCACAAACGTGGGTGAAACCGCGGTCGATAGCTCTCGGCAAAAAAGTAGATCAGTAGGCGTCGATTGCCTACCCGCCTACGATCACTAATAAACTACGAGTCACTTTCTGTCTTCTAGATTGAAGAAACTATTGTTAGATAAGACCTTTCACTACATTCTCACTGTAAATATATCCGAGAAGGAGAAGAAAGTGGGTGTATCACACCCGCTCACACTCATTCTATGCCATTTGTATATATTTACGGTCTTGTTCGAAAATATCTTATTAAAGGCTAAATACGATGGGTAGTTAAAAATACTTAGTAGGTACCTATACTAATATTATAAAGCTGAAAAGTTTGTTTTTTTGTTTGTTTGTTTGAACGCGCTAATCTCAGGAACTACTGGTTCGAATTGAAAATTCTGTCAGTGTTGGATAGCTCATTTATCGAGGAAGGCTATAAAACATTACGCTGCGACCCACGGGGGCTGCGCAGTAACTATAAACGCGGGTGAAACCGCGGGCACATCTAGTATCTAATAAAAGCGTTATAAAAATTTATTCATTAATTTTTTATTATACATCTAAGGTGGCAAACAAGCATACGGCCCACCTGATGGTAAGTGGTCACCGTAGCCTATGGACGCCTGCAACACCAGAGGCATCACTTGCCCGTTGCCGACCCTTTAGGACAGGTAGTGGGAAGGGGGCAAGAGGGTGATTGGGCCGCCGGTACTCTCACTCACCGAATGAAACACAACAGTAGGAATACTGGTATTTCACGTCGATATTCTGCATACTACTAAAGATTAAGATTTATTTATTCCGTAACTGTGTAGGTACCTACAGTAATTGATCGTATTAGTAAAACATATGTTTTTGAATCCAACAGTTTGTCAATATCGGACATGCAACATGTAAGGACATGTGGCAACAAAACTTAACACTACGTATTTATACATTTCATATTATTATTTTTGCTTTTATTATAATATACAGCACCGTTCTTAGACAAGCTACCATTCTTATGCATTACTAGCTGTGCCCGCGGTTTCACCCGCGTTTATAGTTACTGCGCCGCCCCCGTGGGTCTTTGCGTGATGTTATATAGCCTATAGCCTTCCTCGATAAATAAGCTATCCAACACTAAAATAATTTTTCAATTCTTACCAGTAGTTCCTGAGATTAGCGCGTTCAAACAAACAAAGAAACAATTCAGCTTTATAATATTAACTAGTTTTCACCCGCGGCTTCGCTCGCGTAAATGTAGGTTAGGTTAGGTTAGGTTTGCAACAGTTCGCCGGAGGAGGGGGCGCAGGAGACGCGCTTATGTCGCTCTCTTGCCCCCCACGTAAGGGTTCCGGGTGGCAAGGCTCAGGGGGTCCTGCCACCCACAAATTAAGAACCCCGAGAGGGCGCGCGCGGTGTTCCCGCGCGCCTTCCAATGTCGAAAGGGGAGAGCGGTGAGGCTCTCCCCTGGGGACGAGAGGTGGTCGGGTCCGTTTGACCCGGCCTGCATCTACGCGGGGGGGCCTGCTATGGATGACTCAATTCTTTTAAGAGCTCCCAACAGGCCCCTCCATTGGGTGAGAGAGGGAACACCCCAGGTTTTTTAGTGGGTATACCAGTTTGGGGAGTCCCACACGCCCCGCCGGTGCCGACCCCTAGCCGGCGGATAGTGCATCAAGCATTTTTCCTGGGCACAAAAAAAAAATAAAAAAAAAAGTTTGCAACAGTTCTTTTTTCTAGATGAAAGGTACCCTATGTCCTATTCTGTACCCCTGACAACGTGTATGCAAAATTTTATGTTGATCGGTTAAAAGCGTAACAAACAAACAAACAAACTCATTTTCGAATTTATAATATTAGTAAGGATATACATATGTAAAGAATTGTGAGTCAACTATCCTATTTTACATACATAGATTCACACCTGTCTTCCAGAGGGATAGGCAGGGACACCAATTTTCTCTCGCTACGATTCTGGCATATCTGTATTACTTAACTAGTTTATAACGTGACTTCACATGGACTGTAGTTCTTCTTATCATCCGTCTTGTTATACATGCCAGAGAAGTTTCTTTTTCAAACATAACTAGGAATAATTCCTGTGTCGCGGGACACTTTACAAACATTCAAACAATGGAGACAAAGAACACACGGAACCACTACACCATATCGAATAAAAAATCAACGGGTTGCACTCCGGGAGTGCCGGCAGAAGTGAAAACTTGAATGTTAACGTTGTGCATTTTTGATATTTTGGAATGGTTAGGGAATAATTTTGCACGAATTGCTTTAATTATTATCAGTACTAGCGGTCGCCAAGTGGTCGAAATTCGACCATAATTGATTTAAATTTTATGTTTGATCGTTATTATATATACCACGAAATTGCAATAGGCACTTAAGGTATGTAACCATAGTCACGAAGAATTGTACGACATCAACCGAACCAAGCTGAATGACTACGAACGCGATTCGACTGCGTGTGTCAAATGCATGGTTGTGTGCGTGTAGTCTTTTTCATTAACTTAATGTATTTCTAATGCATATTTTATAAAAATATTAGGATTCGCCCCTCCTTCTCCATATAAACTTTAACTGTGCCAAATTTCATAGTCCTCCGTCCGCGCAATTTTCGTAAAAAGGGGTACAAAGTTTTTGCTTCACGTATTAATATATAGATAAAAATACAGTCTTTTAATAAAGTGCAGTCTTTTAATAATAAATAACGTGACATAATAACAAGGCTTTAAAATGAAAATTTTATTTAATCTTAATCTCTTGTGAATTTCGAAATGTTAAGCAAATATGTAAACAACAGAATTTGGCAAAATTTCAGCTTTCAATGTCTCAGAGCTTGTGTTGGGTGTTGATGAGTCAGTCAGTGAGTGAGTCAGAAAACCTGACTCAGAACTTCTCTTTATATATACTAGATTTTACCCGAGGTTTCGCTCGCGTTAATGTACATAGATAAATTTATATTCTTCGGAAACAGTACTTTTTCAGGATGAAAGGTATGTCCTTTTCTGTATCATCATAAAATAATAATATAATATAATAATAATATTAGTTAATATACTAGTGTTCCCCGTTGTTGGAAGAAGAAAATAAGGAAGGCTGAGGCACATGTGGGATAAACATCCGGCAAGAGAGAGATTAGTGTGCCCCTTTTCCCTGCGATTTCATTGACGTGGAACATAATAAACCATATTTTCGGTTAAAAATAAACAATCCTGCTTAATAAAATCGGAAATACGTTTCTTTTTACGTTGATTCTAAGCTACTAATCTGTGAAAACCGCATCACAATCAAGCCAGTAGTCTTTGAGTGATATTCAAATTCAAATATTTTTATTTCCGTAAAGATAACAGTCAAGTATTCTTTGGCATTTGAAAGATAAAGAATGTTTAAGAATGTTATGTAATTAAATATTGAAAAGAAAAGCCAGATTAAGGAGTAGAGCCTCATGAGAAGAAGCAGCAGAATCCTCAAACCAATATATAATAATATCAGCCCTGTATTAAACTGTCGAACTGCTGGGCACGGGCCTCTTCTCACTCTGAGAAGGGTTAGACCATAGTCCACCACGCTGGCCCAGTGCGGCTTGGCAGACATCACATATCTTCGAGAACATTATGGAGAACTCTCAGACATGCAGGTTTCGTCACGTTGTTGTTACCGTTGAAGCGAGCGATAATTAACTATTTAATACGCACATAGCTTCGAAAACTCAGAGATGCGCGTCTTGGGATCAATCATGAGACCTGTGTGGCAGTCCAGCGGTGTCCCACTAGGCTGTCGCTGCTCAAACCAATAGGTAAACAAAAAAAAACATAAAAGACAATTGTTTTGAGTTCAATTGTCTCTAAACAATCCATCTCAATATTTCTTTGATTCCGTTGCCACGTAGTACTTATCGCTACACTATTACTTAGTTTCCGTTGTCCGTCTGACCGACCTTTAAATGGCCCTATCTTTTAAGCCATAATATTAAATATCTCCACATTTTAAAATACCTTTAATATCACACAGTCTAGATACAGTTTTAGAATAACAACGATTAGAAAGGATATTTATCGTTTTAATTCTCGACGTAATTTGATTTCTTATCTAATTCGTATCTCAAAATCAGATATGCAATAGAGAAGTTCATATTTGTCTCTCTAAAAAGACGTTCTTAACACCGCGAGCGTAAAAACTTCTTTCAGTTGTTAGTTTAAAATTAAAAATAAGGGGAATTAAGGAATATACCTATCACTCATCTGTACATAATTCAACTTCAAAATTTAATTCGTTTCTCTACGCAGACGAAGCGCTCTCTAAAAGCATCTGTGGCTGTGCGACCCTGGTTGAGTATTTAGCTTACTTAGTACTAAAATAAAAAGGACTTACCTGACTAAAATTGAACTCTCTCGGCAGCGACATATTTCGATATCTGGCGGTAAGGATATACAGTTAAAATGGTCCTCCGACTCGGTACACTCTAGGAGCTTACAAGTACTCGTTTGAACGGCGGGAGCCGCCTTATGCATTGGTTTAGAATTGAAAACACACTTTGGAGACGCCGTTTTCACAAATTTCCTATTAACTTCAAATACAAAATTTTTCCCCAAATATACCGTTTAGTAAAAATGTTTTCGATAAAAAAAATTACGGTCTCAATATCGACATCTTTTTCTTGTAAATTCAATGTGCCTTTTACCGTCAGAATATAATGTTTGGCACTTTATTTTTAATATTATTTTCTTTTTCCGTACAAAAATTGTATGTGTCGCTTGCCCAAGTTGGTATTACGAACTGTGTTGGGAATGTAGATGTGTTTCGGAGTCTGCGCGAACAACTAATCGATATCGGAATGTTCTAGTTTGTTATTCAGTTGGCATCCCTGAATAATGCTGCTATTATAGAAAACCTTTTTTTACTTTGTTTTGCGTTATAGAACAACACTTTTTTTATTTAAATTTTAGTGTTCTAGGTATAGTTTACTTAAACTATATTAATATAATATCAAACATGTATATAAATTGTTCCACTTTTAGGCACGGGCCCCTTCTCAGTGCGAGAAGGGTTAGCTCATAGTCCATCAAGCTGACCCATTGCAGGGTTAGCATACTTCACATATCTTCGAGAACATTATAGAGAGCTCTCAGACAAGGTTTACTTAAAATGTTTTCCTTCACTGTTAAAAGCGAATCACATCAACGATATAATTCGATTAAAATGCTGTGATCGTGCTTTTTATATTTACGTAATTGAGGGTATCTATACTAATATTATAAAGCTGAAGAGTCTGTTTGTTGGTTTGAACGCGCTAATCTCATACTAGCATATTTATCGAGGAAGGCTATAGGCTATATAACGTCACGCTACGACCCACGGGGGCGGCGCAGTAACGATAAACGCGGGAACATCTAGTATATTGATATGACCAGCGACCTCTACCCTACAGCATGTCATTTAGACACATTAATAAAATACATACATACATAGATTCACGCCTGTTCCCCAGAGGGGTAGGCAGAGACTACGGATTTCCATTTGCTACGATCCTGTCACACTTCTCTGGCTTCATTCACTTGTTTTTTTATTAGTTAGTAAGGTTTAGAAAGGTTATTAAAACAATTATATTAGATTTTCACATTACCATTGTATTTAAATTCACTAAACATTTTTTGTATTTTATTGTGATAACATAAGTCTAGCATACACATTAACATGCGGTATTCTATGTCAAAATTTACAATTAATTTACAAATTGTCTATTAACATTATTAATTTTAAATAAATTACAAGAAAAGCTTCTGCGAGAACTTTCTCGTCAATCATTTACTACGGCCAATCATAGCATCACAACTGGCCGTAGTATTACATATTGTAAATAGCTAGCGAGAAACATCTCGCAAGCGATTTCCTCTTCTCGCAATCTATTTACACAATTAATAATAATAATAAATTTAATAGATTATGCTATATAATATAAATGGAGCGATTTTGAATACCTTTTAAATTTTAGGCACTTATGGATACGCGCGAAGCTTCGAACTATTATATCGTCACCCGAATAAGGGGTTTGGCAGTGATTGAAGACACATTATTTACTTGAATATTGCTCGGCACAGGCGGACGACTTGCGATTAATCGCAAGACTATACACACACTATTAGGGGTTATCAAACAAGGGATTTATAATTACACAAAAATGTCTTTTATACTATGAACTTTTGTGAACGAAGTCGCCCGACTGACTATGTTTAGTATACCTACAAAGGTACAATAAATTTATAACTTCGTATGTATAACAGACATACATATTTAAGACTTCAAATTACATATAGATGCATAAGCTACAAATTCGAAACTTACTGCGTGGTACAGCGAGCAAGCGGTCGCCTTGCTGTGTTGTGGGTTCGAATCCCAAGCGAAACAATTAACTATTTGTGAGATTCACATATGATTGTTCTTATACCAAGTGTTGTGATGGCGATTGGGCAAAGTCTGTGTCCAGCAGTGGACTGCAATAGCTAAATGAAAGATAACATTTTCTTTGTTTCTTTCATGTCACTAGCTTTAGCCCGCGGCTTCGCTTGGCAACAGTTTTTCCCTGGATGAAAGGTACTCTATGTCCTCTCTGTAACACTGACAACGTGCATTCTAATAATTATGATTGATCGAGAAGTTACGACGACATACGAGTTACAAACAAACTCACATCTGCATTTATAATATTAGTTAGGATTGGTGGTTGCATATTATTTATATTAGGTTGTCAATGCTATGACTGGGAATCGAGTCACGACATACTCGCTTGCTGCTTCACCTGGCCACACCTCATTATTTGTTTACGATCGAATCGAATTACAATATTTTGAATTTGTAGTTTACAAACTCCTTTCAACTGTACATGTTTATGTTTTAAACTATGGTTTTCTCGAACAGCTCCAATATAAGTCCATGGTAGACTTTGAAATTGTCTATTTGTACTAAATTACTTCGATTTAATATATCGAAAGATAATTAAAATATAATGATGATAAATGAGGTTAACTTATATGGAAAACTGGGACCGAGAGGGTATAATATGCAAACGAATAAAAATTGCGTATAGGTCATATTGTTCCTGCATCGCGACCGTATTACCAATCCAGCATAGTTGCGGCCCACTGCCGGATCGCTTACATGGCTGCGGGCATAAGGCCGAAAGCCGGATCGCTTATTAGGCTGTAGAAATAAGGCCGAAAGCCAGATCGCATATATGGCTGTGGGCATAAGGCCGAAAGCCGGATCGCTTGCGTCATGGTGCGATCATAAGGCCGAAAGCCGGATTGTTCACGATTCGGCATACGGTGCGCATGTGGCAACAATATGTGGCCATACAGCTTAATTGTAGCCTCAAAGCAATAAACCACATTCACACAATATTTATAGTATGTATAAAAACAATGAAAATTTTCCAAGGATATTTAAACATTCCAGCAAATTAAAAACAATATGTTAGTTTTAAAGTTTCAAAATGTACCACAGACCCACAGACCGTACTACAACTAATAATCATTAAAATAACTAATAATAATGTTGGACTAATGTAAAAAAACATATAATAATGTCAAAATCTAAATATGTGCGAAAAATTACTTTAAGGATGTGTGCACTATCTCTAGTGTCCCTATCTCGAATAAATCTGACTGCGAGCTCGTCAACATTTCAAAAAGGATGCAATGAAGATGCATCCAGCAATCATAGATCTAATTGTACAATCAAACACTTTTTAGTTCAACCGCATCCCTAATCAAATTACCTCAACATTTATGCTCACATCCTTTTTGACGATAACATCCTTATTTATAAAAAAACATCCTTAAGGTTTAAGTATACAACAACTTTCCTATTGTTGCCACCCATTCGCTTTATTTCGTTACCCAATGGTATATTTAAGGCGGACAGTTTCCTCAAATTAACAAAATTGTAATTTTTCGCACACATATACATACATACATGATAAGATTAGGCACACACTATACACGAGTGAAGCGTATAATGCACGCCCGTCCTTAATAACGAAATCGCTAAGGAAATTTAACAACGAAAATTTTTAAACAATTTCTATATTTCAACTACATACTTACGAGTTTATGATATATAATCTTGAGATGATATTTATTTATTTATTTATTTTTATTTATTTATTTATTTTTATTTATTTATTTATTTATTTTTATTTATTTATTTATTTTAATTTAATTATTTATTTATATAATGATACTATTAAATTAAAATGGTTTATTAGGCCTTACTTCTTAAAAATATTTACCAGCATATTAGTACTACATACTGACCGTTTAAATCCTTTCTTTCCGAGTGCTGAGTGCCTAGGCTTGACATATAATTGTACGTTGGCGGAATTCGTGAGAGTGACCCCCTCGAGTTACTAGCAAAGTAATTTTAATTACATTATCGCATTGAGTGTAAACCTGTAATGATGGTGTAAGATTGTATATATAAATAAATAAATAAAATAAATAAATAGTGCAAATTACGCGATGGCGACGTTTGTGAGGTCCTGCGACAGGCCCGCTCCACGCCCTTAACCAACCAGAGAGCCAAAAGAATATTATTTAATATGCTACGCATAAAAATATTGTTATATATAGTTTCTAATAATATTGAGTAGTCATTATTTTTCAAAGGACGATCGGCACATCTGAAGTAATTTCTGTCAGCTAACCTAAATGCCTTGTGGTAAGAGTTCTTGTTTTGTACGATTCGATATAATATCGAATAGATCAAATCAAAAAAGTATTCGATACCTCTTAAATATTATCCCAAGATTATACATAACAAAGTTAAAACACTATCATAAAAAAATAAGACAATATTGACCTTACGACTAATAGTCGATATACCACAGATTCCCTGTTTAGATAATAAAAAGAAGGAAAAAAAACTTTTTCACTATGACCTAAATATAAAAATTACAATCCGATTAATATTCTAATGTTTGCAACACTACCTGAGGAATATACAATCTATCTTTTTTTTTTGCTTTCGCAACACGAAATTCGCGCGAAATGTACCATTTTAATGTTATTGAGAATATATCTACCGCATCGTTGTCTCGATTCAAACTCGACCACAGAAAACTGTCACATTAGGTATTCATGATATACAAGACATAAAAATTGTAATTACATGAAATCTTCAGTTTTATTAAACGCCTTATATGTTTTATATTAAGTAGCGTTATATGAAAGAGAGATAGAATGAGGTATGTTCCGTCTCTACTGAATGATTCTCTAGCTAGAACATGTTATAAATTGTTTAAAAACGCAAAATTTCGACATTCAAAAAAGCATCGCTGTAGACAGACAGTCGTGTTTATTTTCCCAAACATAATATACCCTGTCATGTCCTATGTTCAGGCGGATCTAAGCTACCACACTGATTAAAATCTATCGAGCAGTTTAGCCTATAGAGCGTCACAAACAAACGGACAGACACATACATTCAAAACATAACTGCTATTATCGCAGTTGGGTAAACCTAAGATAATTCGCTAAGGAAACAGTTTTCTGTGATCGTCTATATAAAGCTAATTCTCCGTATACGCTTTAAGATAAAAACCTCGCAATTATTATTTATATACATACTCGTCCATTTAAAGACATTGGACGCTTGTTTGTATGTGTGTGTTCGGCAATTCGGCATTCGGAACGACGAATGTTAAATTATGACATAAAAATATAAAAAACAGAAATTGAGCCATTGTAAGCCTGTATAGCTTTAGCTAATATTTCTGTATAAGTTTATTATGAATCTACGTAAATACCTAAAGGGGAAGGCAGACAAAAAAGGGTGTCACTGAGATTTTACTAACTGTCCATGTAATAGCATATTCCTATCCATTGGACTGTTGTTAGAGAGAATTTCCTTTTCGTCATTCGCCGTTGTGGATGCCGAATGATAATGCGTAAACTCACAATACAAAAACGACAATAAAATTGTCATCGAGTCGACATGCCATCGTTTGGTTGAAATCAGCTTTCTTTTCTTCTAATTTCAAATGCGTAATATAATATACCGCCGTTTCGACAATAAACACAAAATGGCGCTCGAGCGTGCCTTCAAAGCGACCGATAGTACGAAAACCATCCAAAGCTCCCCGCGGTAAATTACTAGTAAAAACTTCCATATAAATTCAACTACCGAATAAAACTATCTTTAAAAAATTCGCGCGATTTTCCGTATGCGTTAATTTTGTCGCGACGATACATTTTTTATTCATAAAAAAAAAACCAAAGCTCCCACACGTTTGAACTAAACTATTATATCTTAGGAGATACCCATACAACGTTAAGTGCATTTTATTTTTTTTCATATACAAGTTTTTTTTTTATTAAAAATGTACAATACAATTTTAGTTTCAGCCTACAAGTATATTATGGACCAGCCGTATTTAGGCGATTTTTAATCTTAAAAACACAGTGATTTTTTTATTATCATTTAATTTTAACTATTATAGATTTTGTGAAATTATGTAATTGAGACAAATTGCTAACACACTAAGAGTACTTAAAGACATAGTCACAGTAAGCTGATAGTATGTGGCAAACCATATGCCTAGTCTCAGCGCGTCATTAAATGCCACGGCACTATTCTGTTTAGCGACGCAATTTATTAATAAGTCTACGCTTATTATCTCTAGTCAGCTAACCTACTGCGGTGAAAACGCAACTTGCTTTCTTCCAGAATATAGTCGGCTACAATATATTTTTGCTGGAAGTGGGTCAAAGTAATCCAAAATCGGCACGGCAACTTTGTCCAGTCTTTAATGTGAGCATGTCTTTACAGCATTCTTCAGTGTGAAAAAACACATCTGGCTATTTAAACCCTATATAATCTGTAATCAGTATTTTCTTAAAAAACAAATCTCTGTCGACCAATCTAGTCTCATAACGAAAAAAGAATTAATCTATAATTAATATATTTTTATTTTAAAAACTAATTATTCACATATTATTATAACCGTACATTATTTTTACACTATAATAATTATTTTTTTATTATTTTTGTTTCCAAAAAAATGCAATTTTATGAAATATCACAAACTATTTTCAAACGTTCAAACTATACACTCAATTCGCTGTACACGGCTTCATGTGAAATACCTTTGCCACGGTGCTACAAAAAACACTGGCGGATACACGTAGGCGGAAATTATCTGTGGCTTTACTTTCCCGCGCTTTCCAACCTCTCGCTTCAACAAATGAGAGGGCAATAAGACGCGAAAATGACACTTCGTTTGTATTTAGAACATATAGTGACGTCATGAACGACGGTGTTTTGACAACGGTATCGCAATTCGAGTCTTCCAATTTCAAAATTCATGCGATTCAAATCACGACGATCGCAGAGACGCCATCTTGGCACTATTTCTATACATAAATTGGTAATTATAAAATAGAGTAAAACAGTAACAGAATTAGAGTGGTTGTAGATCTGGCATGCCATTTGAATATAGATTTATATTACTTGAGTGAGTGAGATGGTAAATGTACCACTTCTCATAGCTGTATTAGTAGATAATTTACATCAGAATAATTTTATAACTGAGTAAAGTTACACCACAAGACACTTCTTACTAGCCCAAAGTTCTATAATCATAAGTAATTTCTATCCAAATACGTAAATGTTTAATATTTAACATTAAACATTTCCAAGATGCGTCAACAGAAAATATGAAGTAACAAAACATTTTTCAAGTTTTCTATGTTGAAAATATCTTCAGAATAATAAAAAAACATAGTATTCCATATATGTTCTTTAATATTGTATTAGTTTTTAATTTTTGAACGCCAGTTATTTTCGTGTTCGAAATAACTGTTTTATTATTATTATTAAAACCAGTAGTTCGCTCAAAAGGTCAATATTTCTTCTTCGTAACTTCTGACTAACAAGAAATATTGACCTTTTGAGCGTTAAAAGTAACTGAATTTGAAATCTATTATTAACCGTGTCTGAATCTCAATGGCAGTCAGAATCTCCGCGCTCCTACGTAACAAGAGAGCGTTGTTGAGATTATCATGATTGGAATCGCATCGCAAATCGCTCAAAACACCGCCATTTGAAACCTATAGTATCCTTAAATCAAACGACTTAACAGTAAGTTCAATCCACAGAGATCTCCCACAGTGCAGTTAAAAGTGATTTGATACCAAAGTGTGTATACTACTTCGCCGAGTTCTTTCTCTGAACGTTGACCTTTTCGGTTTTCGGTAGCGGTTTTTCGGTTTTAAGTTTGTCTTTTTTGTCGGTTTTCTCCGTTTTGAGTTTGTCCGTTTTGGTTGGCTGCGGTTGCTGTACTTGTGTTGCTTGTTTGTCTGTTGTCGGTGTGGTTGGTTTGGGTTTTGGTTTGTTTGCTTTCGCTGCTGCTGCATAGTTTATGGGTTTGTAGCCAGATGGCGCTTGGGTCTCTTCAACGGGCGTTGGCTGGGGCTGTGGGAGAGATTGTATGTTGTTAATATTTATTGTGGTCATACATATAACAGAGATAACCTTGTAGGAGACCGTGTGACCGACTAGTGCATTTTTTAAATTTTAAATTTTATTTTGCTCGTCAAAGTGACCACACTCCACCTGATGGTAAGCAGTCGTGTGGTCTAAGAGCAGTGGCCTGCTGAGAGCTGCCCTTAGAGTGGAGTACTCTCAACACTCTTATGGTGCTTGGTGGTCAATTCACTCTTAGAACAACCCAACAAAGGTCCGTACTCAACGGTCGGATATGCGGATGACTTGGTGATACTCGTCAACGGAAAATTCCCGAGCACGGAATCTAGTCTCATGCAGAAGGCCCTGATTATGGTGGAAAAAGCTGCAGTAGTAACTATTTATCGATCAACCCAGGGAAAACTACTGTCGTGCCGTTTACTAGGAAGAGGGATCTGACAGGTTTGGGAACTCTCTCCATGCACGGTACGCAGCTACAATGATCCATGGAGGTGAATTATCTAGGCATGATCTTAGATAACAAACTAACGTGGAAACCTCACGTAGAAAAAGCCATAGAGAAGGTCCAGCGGGTCTTCGGCATGATTCGTTCTACTTATGGGAAGACCTGGGGGCTGAAGCCCAAGGTCATCAAGTGGCTATACACGATGATGGTAAGACCCATAATTACGTATGGAAGCATTGTCTGGTGGAAAAGAACTAAACTAGCTACATGCAGGAACGCGCTGTCGAAGGTGCATTGATTGGCCTGCATGGCTATAACAGGAGCGTTTCCGACCACGCCAACGGCAGCGTTAGAGTTCCTGCTGGATCTAACGCCGCTACATATCGTTGTGGATTTAGGCGTTAAAGGCGCTACATAGATTATCTGTGCATGGGCTGTGGAGCGTCAACATGCCGGTAACTCGACACACAAAATTCGAGATTTCAAAGGATCTCAAAAGGATTATGAGCATGGGATGCGACAACATGCAACCAATGCACATATTTAAAAAGAATTTTAAAATAAATGTCCCCACGAGGGACGAATGGAGACAAGGTCTACAATCCCTTGACAAAGAGTTGTCTCATCTGGTACACTGATGGTTCCAAAATGGAAACAGGATCAGGCGCTGGTATTTATGCCAACGACTGCATGGTGAGCCTAAGCATGGGCAAATATGCAATGGTTTTCCAAGTGGAAACCTATGCTATAATTGCCTGCACTCAGAAGAATATTAACAATAATGTCACTGACAGGACTGTTTATATTCTCAGTGACAGTCAAGCTGCTCTCAAGGCTCTGGGCTCCTTCAGGGTGGACTCTGGACTGGTCCTGAACTGTGGTAAGGCCCTCAAAAAACTTGGCAGGAAGAACAAAGTCAGACTAGTGTGGGTTCCGGGGCATGCAGGGGTGCAGGGCAATGAGGAGGCTGATGAATTAGCCAGAAAGGGGTCGGAGCAACCGTTTGCGGGCCCCGAGCCATTCGTAGAACTCTCTGAGAGCACCGTCAAGGCAGCTTTGAATGCACATGGCAATGATAGACACAGGCTAGAGTGGATAGCCCTCAGAGGTCTGGAATACTTCTAAAATTCATTGCAAACAGAGCCACGGGCTTCACCCGGAAGCTCTGCGGGTACAACAAGGACCAAATACGCCTGCTCACAGGAGCGTTCACTGGCCATTTCAAGTACGTATAATATTTTTACGCTATCGTAACCTTTACAAATGAAATGATTCAAACAGAGTTAGTAACATTTAAATATTTGTAAATCAAATCATATCAAATCAAGTAGTTTATTTGTGATACATGGGTTATATACAGGTGTTCATTACATAATTATAGAAGTAGTTAATAACGTCCATTCCATGATCAGCCACTTAGGCGTACAAATTATTTAGAAATAATTACAAAAACAAACAAAATTTTATATTATAGTATTGATATTATAAATTGCATTTAAGATAAAACATAAATTATATTATTACTATTAGTCAAGACAAACACAAGATAGTGAACTTTGCTTTTAACCTATAGTCACAGCGGCACACCAGTGGCCAGACACAAATATGTTTTCAATGATGTCTGGCATTCCAACAATTGACAGTTTAAGCATACAAACTCAACAGCTTTATAATATTACATACATATTTATATATACACAGTTTCACGCCTATACGTATAGCTGAAGGGGCAAGCAGAGATACACATTAATAATAATATAATAATAATAATATTCTACCACATACACACAACACCATCTAGCCCAAACTAAGCAGAGCTTGTACTATAGATACTAGACAATGTATAAACATAGCTATATACTTTTTATTTTTGTAAATACATACACATTATACATAGAAACACCCAGATCAAGACAAACATCAATGTTCATGCACACAAATGTATGACTTGTGCGGGAATCGAACCCGCGACCTCAGTCGTGGCAGTCAGTTACACTAACTACTACGCCATCGAGGCCGACAACATTGCCTTTATGTCTACAATACCATCAAGGGCCAATGAAATGAAAAGAAGCTCACAGCCTATTTGATAGTAAGCTATAGGATAGTTACTTATACTTGATTTTGTATATTATTAATTACAGAAGCTAATAGCAATCATAAGAATTTTGTGCAAACAGTATCAAAATTACTTGAAAAACAATGAAGTAATATGTATTTTGAATTTGGATATAAGAAAAGTCAGGGTATAATGATAATATCTCGCTATTTCCCTCGGAAAGCGGCATTTAAATAATGATAGTACTGTCCATTTTTATTTAAATTTGATAATTACTATGTAACAAATTTGAAATGCTTGTATCTTATTTATTTTTGAGTGGATTTTCATACTTTGTATTTTAGTTTGGCTAACAAACTGTTTGTCTTAACCTTTTGAGTAACAGCTGCACACCGGCAGCCAGACAACAGGTTTTTAATTTGTCTGGCATTTTTGTTTGGTTAAATAATAAAAAGTTAGGAGTCAACTACCATATTACCGTAGACTATTGTGAAATGAACCTCTCTCTCACACACACTTCATTCCTCTCTGATATAAGTATACATATAAATAAATAGTATATAAATCACTCGTCAATACCTCAGCTACTCACCTTGATGCCTTCAGCGGAGACCACATCTAACTTCTCTTCTGCTTTCGTCTCGCTCTTCACTGTTTTTATTTCTTTCTTCTTCGGTTGGACCTGCAAGAGGAATGCAACATTCTTTATTCATTGTTATTGTAAGACTCATGATGGTTTATAAAGTGCTGATTGCCTGCAACATTGAGAGAGGTGAATCAGAACACAAGGTACTATGCAATTTAACTTATTCTAAACTAACCGTTACCCGCAACATTGTCCGCGTTGTATTTAACAAAATCTAAGATAAAAGTAGTCTTAGTTACTCCTTATAACATCAGCTATCAGCTAGTGAAAGTCCCGTTAGAATCGATTCCAGCCGTTTCAGAGATTAGTCGGAACAAACAGACAGAGAGAAAAATATATAAAAATTTTTTTTTGATAAAGTAACTTATATACTTTCATTCAAATCTAATGTGTCTAGGTTAAGTTGCTAGATGGCGTTAATGTAATAATAAAAAAATGGGGCAGTCTTTGGGGACTGCCGATAGAAGTGAAACTTTAATCCTTGATCATAAACACTTCTTTACAAACAAAAAAAAAGCGGGTCCGATTCCTGATACTCTCTTAGGGGTTATTAAGGGGGTCATCATTTGGTTATTTTATGCGTAGGACGCACCATTTCCGAGATATTGCTAATATTCTAAAATAATTCAAAAAATGGAAAGCGTGGAAGCGTGACGATGACGCGAGTTCTATGATTTTTGTTCACCCAAGAAGTGGTCAACGCGCCTAAAGAAGTTTTCACTACAAAAAGACAAGCTATAATATTATAAATACGAATGCAAGTTTGTTTGTAACGCTTTCACACCTTCTCTACTCGACCGAGCAGCATGAAATTTCTCATACACGTTGTCAGAGGCACAGAAAAGGACATAGGGTACCTTTCATTCAGAAAAAATTGTCTCTAGGGATAGCTAGGACAGTATATCATACCTTAGTCTCAGATTTCGCGGGCATCGGCTTAGGTTTCGCTTTGACCTCAATTTTGGCGGGTTTCTTGGGGTCCACTTTGGCCTTGACGGGCTCCTTCTTGTGGTCCTTCTGCGGCAGCCTCTGTGACTTGTCTATGGGTTGAACATCTGCCGCACTCACTTCGGGAGGATCTTTCTGAGGGGGAACGGGTTCTGGAATAGAATAGAACATGTTATAGACAACTTTTGCATTAGAGATTACTTCCAATTATTTTTTAAGTACAAACTTTTTTTTTTGTTTTGTTTGTTTTTAAAAAGACAACTGTCGCACTAGGAATAAATTCTGTGTCGCAGGTCACTTTACAAACATTCAAATAACGGACACAAAAAATATCCGGACTCGGGACAACCATTTGTGTATCACACAAAGTTTTGTCCCGTGTGGGATTCGAACCCACAACACTCGGCGCAGCGGCAGCGGCGAGGCAACCACTTGCACCACTACGCCATCCGTGCAGCCAAAAAGGTATATATAGACTGCTAAGATAACCCTTCTTTTCGAGGAGGTCGCGGGTTCGAATCCCACTGCACTGACACAAGCGTTCTAGTTTAGCTTGAAAGGTTAAATTGGTTAACGTAAGTTCTACTTTTAACTCTATAGTTGTGTTAAGTACCACTTAGGCAAACGATTGTAACATTAGGATGTGACCGCTCTGTGCTTTATGCACATATGTCTCGGGTTCGAATACCAGGTCAAGCAGACAAAAAGTTTAAGGCTTTAATAATAACTAGCGGTCGCCTAGTGGTCAAAATTCGACCAAAATTCCTAAGCTTGCTACTTTGTTTTCTGTTTTCCCTATTACATATAAATAAGGTATAGGTAACCATAGTTACAAAGAATTGTACGACGTCAGACGAACAATGTTGAAACGCGCTTCGACTGCGTGTGTCAAATGCATGGTTGTGTGCGTGTAGTGTTTTTTCATTAACTTAATGTATTTCTAATGCATATTTTATAAAAATATTAGGATTCGCCCCTCCTTCTCCATATAAACTTTAACTGTGCCAAATTTCATACTGCTCCGTCCGCGCAATTTTCGTAAAAATGGGATATAGATATAACTTCAAAAAGTCAGATGCCTTGGGATCAAGCTCGAGACCCAAGTTAGTGTAACCTCGACGTTCATAGGTGTTATTTTGTGACCTAGATGAATTAAGATATTTTGATTTTTTTTAGCTCTGCAAGGCAGTGTAACCGTCTGCTGCCAGGTTATCGCTGCGACTGCTGTGTACTAATCATCGGACTCCCGGGTCAGGCAGGGTTTCATTATGCAGAAAATCTTAAAAGAAGCATTGAATCCGGCATTGCCTTGGTAGACTATGTATGTATACTAGCGACCAGCCCCGGCTTCGCACGGGTAGTACAAAACCTTAACAAATTATACTCCTAAACTTTCCTCATGAATCACTCTGTCTATTGGTGAAAACCACATGAAAATCCGTTCAGTAGTTTTCGAGTTTATCGCGAACAGACAGACAGACGTGGTGGATGACTTTGTTTTATAACATGTAGTGATGTGTTGAGATAGATACTGACCGTCTGTTTTCGTCTGTTCGTCCTCAACTATTTCGACGGGCGACGTCTTCTCAACAGGTGATTCTTCTGACTTCTGTGCTGATTCTTCTGTGGCCGGCGCGTCTGGTGTATCTTGTCTTTCTTCTGTAAGAACACACGGTCAATTTATTAATTTCTAATCCCGGACTAGGGCTCTAGCCCTTTGCAAACATGTAATTAACGATATTTACCTGTACTCAATACTCAGATTCAATACATAATTTGTGGATCAGAAATATAGTTGTCGCTTGTGGGATTCGAACCCACTAGACTTAGAACGATGGCAGTGGTGCCTGCTTGTCCGCTGCGCCACCGGTGTTGCCAAAATACGGCACAGTATGGGACATGCAACTATTTTTGGATGACACAAATTTTTGTCCAATGTGGGGATTGAGCCCACACTCGGCGCAGGCGGCATTAGCGAGAGGACCACTGAAACCCATAGTGGTTTCGCTTCGATTATTATTATTATAGCTTTATGCTCCACTTAACAATTCTTACAAATATACATCTGATTATAATCATTTTCTTTTCATTTCTTTGTTAAAGAAAGAAAGAAACATTTATTTGCACAGAATACAGGTGGTACCAGATTCAACAATGGTAAATAGTTCAGGCTACATTCTGCCTGTATTAGGCATGCAAATATTAATAATTACTATGTGAGAATGGAGTAGGCTTTTACCCATAGGGGGCCCCTCCTATGGGTAAAAGCCTCCTCCATTCTTTACCACCTTTCCTTGTCTTTGGCCGTATACATCCAATGCTTCGCTTCGATACCCAGTCTAAAAGTGAAGTAAAGATGAAGACTGATGTGGGTTCAAATCCCACACGGGACTAAAAATTAATGAGTCCGAGTCTGGCTGTACTTCGTGTTAATTTTTTCAAAGTTTATTCAGCATAGAAATAATGTGCAAGAGTTGCCTCTTTAAAAGGAAAGTAATTAATTTGCTTTACACAGTAACAGCATACAACATAACAGCATCTGCGCTATAAGGATGTGTTCAAGCGTCACCTGCGCTTGGGGTATCGACGTTTCATCTTGGGAAAAGCTGGCTGCAAATAGGCCTACATGGCGATCTACCATCTTAATAGATTAAGGCGTTTGAGAAAAACCGTCTCGAAACGATTGACGTAAAACGCCAAATATTTAAAGAAAGGCCTAAACCTTCCTACACTTATAATACATACAACAGCACAGGCCAACTCTACTGCCACATCTGTCGTAGGACATTCAAGACTAAGTTCGGTGTAGCAAGCCATATTAGAGCTCACCAAAGAAAAGATCCATGACTTCTGAGGTCTCCGTCATCGAAATAGATGAGGAGGACTATATATCGCTGGCTCACTATTACAAGGTTCTATGTTATTTTTTTTAACTTTGGGGAAATGAGCTTTAAAATTTGCATATCAGTAAAAATTACTTACAAAGTAACTTAGAACTATTTGCGTATTAATATAGTGAGGTGGTAAGTGCTTCCATCTATTACTATATTAGTCTAAACAAAAAGGAATGACATATAGAACCATGCAATATTCACAACTCATTTTATATTATTGGAAATGACTTATTAATTATTTTTATATTCATTGTTCGAATTTGAATTGACCTACTTATAATATCGTCGGTCCAATGGTCAAGTAGCCAATCTGCAAAAAACAATTTTTTGAGGAGAGCAAAAAGAAGATTGAAATTGGTCCTGTAAATCTGAATCCTAACGTATCTTTCTGAAGTTATAGATTTAGTATTAAAAAATAAATGTCTTAATGTATGTGTTATAATAAATATTCATTTATTATTATTAAGACATTAATATTGATATATTTAACTCAAAAACGCCAAAATGGCAGATTGGCTACTTTACCACTGGACTGACGATATATCTCACTTCATTGTTAAGAAACGTTTAATTGAGATGTTAATTATTGTATTAGATCCAGCATAATTTTAAAATTTCTTATTAAGCACATACATTTGCATGTCTGACCAGACAGAGCATGTTGAGACAAAATAACTGTAACACCTGATTGTACACATGTTGAGTCAAATAAATTTATCTTTATCTTTATCTCATTTTTTTCAAAAATGTAACATAGAACCTTGTAATATTGGACCAGCGATATAACAGCGACTGGGTGTTGTAGGCTTGAACTCTAGACCTTAGCGCGGCAGTCTACCGGTGTATCTACTGAGCTACCAGTGTAATGTAAGTCTTGATACCTGAGGCGGGTGGTCTTGACCTTGTGGGCACGAACTCTGCCGCGAGGGGGTTGAGGGTCGACCGGGACACCGTCTCCTCTAACGATAGTGACGTGCCGTTACTCGTGCTGCAAACAGTATTATATAACGTACATCTATTCAAGTAGATCATACCTATTTAGATTCACGCCTGTTTCCCAGAGGGGTAGGCAGAGAATCTATGTATGTATGTTAATAAACATTTGGCGATTGAACAGAGTTGGCAATGAGCGTCTTGCCTGCTTCTTCTCATGAAATCTTTTCGCTTCGAAGAGTTAGTTTCAATGTTAAATTTTTATTTCCATATTATACTATTTTTTATTAATATATTTTATATAGTTACTAGATGTTCCCGCGGTTTCACTCGCGTTTATCGTTACTGCGCCGCCCCCGTGGGTCCTAGCGTGATGTTATATAGCCTATAGCCTTCCTCGATAAATAGGCTACCCAACACTAAAATAATTTTTCAAATCGAACCAGTAGTTTCTGAGATTAGCGCGTTCAAACAAAGAAACAAACTCTTCAGCTTTATAATATTAGTATTTTATATAGTTAATTGACGTGTCCAAGAATAGTATGCACATTTTTATGGAAATAAAGATTTTTGATTTTGACTTTGAACATTAGGACAAACATTCAAACGTAGTGATGGCTAGTAGGATGGTACTCACGTGGGGTAATGGTGGTTGTGACCGTTGGCCGTGGGCCTGTTGTGTCTCTCTCTCTGTTCGTCCTCAAGCATCGCCTCGATGCACTGCTCCATCAACGCTTCCTCCTCCAATTGCTGCATCACCTGGAGTACGAAACATCATCTGTTAGACTGAGCTATCAGCACACCGGCGTTATTTACAGAATAACCTGCTCAGTATCTTGTTTTGTCCCCTGTGGGATTCAAACCCGCAACATTCGACGCAGCGGCAGTGGCGAGGCCACCACTTAAAAGCTCTTACTTATCTCTATGGCGATGCTCCTCGATGGCGTAGTGGTTAGTGTAACCGACTGCCACGCCTGAGGTCGCGGGTTCGATTCCCGCACAAGTCAAACATTTGTGTGCATGAACATGGACGTTTGTCTTGGTCTGGGTGTTTCTATGTATAATATGTATGCAATTACAAAAAAAAAATTATATATGTATATAATATTGTCTTCTGTTTACGCGAATGTTATTCATTGAAATTAAACTACTATATACGGATTTTATCGTATATATCGTATCGTTTAGTATAATAGTATTAATAGTTTCAATAATTTAATTAGCTTAAAAATTTGTAATAGTTTCAATAATTTAATTAGCTTAAAAATTTGTAATAGTTTCAATAATTTAATTAGCTTAAAAATTTGTAATAGTTTCAATAATTTAATTAGCTTAAAAATTTGTAAAGTTTAATAGTGATTATAGTAGTGTAACAGTTTTTCAAAAAATGTTGTAATAGTGTCAAATAAACAACGCGATAAAATCCGTATATAGAAGTTTAATTTAAATTATATATGTATGTTTATCCATTGTCTAGTACCCATAGTACAAGCTCTGCTTAGTTTGGGCTAGATGGTGTTGTGTGTATGTGATGGAATATTATATTATATTATATTATTATATTTCCATATCTCTATCTTTAAACTCGACCACATCTATCTCTCTGTACGGCTCACCTGCTTATCAAACTCTTCCTCGTTCTCCATCCACATATAGTCCGCGAAGTCATCCTGCACAGGCGCGGGCACGGGCGGGTACGCCGCTGGCGGGTAGTATGCACCTGCCATCACGTAACCTGCAATGTTATCAACATCATCAACGACCATCCGAGACAAGTTATACAGTAAGAATAAGACAACATCATAGATTTATATCAAAGGTTCCCAGACTTTTTTGGAATTGTACACCCCTATTTTTTGTCACGCCAACGTAGACCGTCGAGTCTACCGTGGACCCCTGGGGGTCCAGCTGGACCACTTTGGGAAATAATGATTTAAATCAAAGGGGATTTTTTAAAAGACATGTCTAATTATAGGATTAATTCCTGTGTTGGAGGGGACTTTTCAAACATTCAAACAACGGATACAAGGAAAACACAAACTCGGAGAAGGCCGAGATGTGGTTGGTTGGTATGGTACTGCCACCAACCAACCATATTCCGGTAGTTATACAGTGGCGTACCGTAGTGGGGGCGGCACTTTTAGGGGGCGACAAAATTTCACAATAAATAATAATAATAATATATTGCAAATATTTGGACAATTTAGTGACGCACGAGAGGAATGTGCAGATATACAATACACAATAATGACGACGGTTCTTGACGTAAGCTTCTATAGAATTACTGTATATTCTATAGTATATATTCTATAGTATACAGTAAACTAGCTGTCCCGCGCAACGTCGTCTGCTTCATATAGGAGAATTTTTCCGTTTTCGCAACATTTTTCATTATATTATAGTACGTACCAGGCATATGCCCGCGGTGTAGGTGCCCGGGGTACACGGGAGGTCGGTGGATGCCCGCAAGTTTACCCCAGTAGCTTTTATAAACAGTAACGCCATCTATCGAAAATCGACGGCAACTTTTATATATCGGCAAAGGGAACCCTGTCGCCGCTAGATGTCACTACTAGTACGTACCAGGCATATGCCCGCGGGGTAGGTGCACGGGGTACACGGGGGTTCGGTGGATGCCCGCGTCTCCACTGCCCACCACACCACCGCCGACGCCGCTATCTATTATCACGCCGTTTGGCTGGAACAACGCATTTTAATAGTTTTAATAGTAAGTTTATAAATAGTATAATAATGTTCTCGAAGATATGTGAAGTCTGCCAACCCGCACGGGGCGTGGTGTACTATGGCCTAACCCTTCTCACACTGAGAAGAGGCCCATACCCACCAGTGGGATTATTATAATATATAGTATTATTTTTGTGATTGTAGGGGCGCTTTCTTTTGCTTATTATATAGCTGGGCAACTCGATCCTACATTCCGAATTAGATGGAGATGAAATATGGTTTGTACCTTGTGTGAAAAGCATATTTAAAGGTGAACCATATTGAAGCTTAGAACTAACTGAAGATACACATGACTGTTTCTGCAATCAACAGAACATAACCTCACCTCAGCCAGCTAATCTGTATTGTTTTAGCAGTATTAAAGAGGTTATATGCATTGTTTAAAGTAGGGTAACACTGCTATCAGCACCATGATCCTTTGTAGCATTTTGTAGCAAAGACATGTTAAACTTAAAGTTAGCTATAAGTAGAGCATTTATTACTTTCTTATCTTTGTGCAACAAAAATAAAATGAACTCATAACTAGATACAATGTAAAAAACATTGTCTGGGTCATTGAGACCCGAGTTTTGGTCTAGATAATAATTGGATTGCCATAAATGGCAGATGCTTAAAATAGTGAAACATAAAATTTAAAGATACTCACTTGCCACTGGCCATTCTCTTCATTGCCGTAATATGCTCCAACGTTAGCAGTAGTCTCCGGAATTTTCATACTTGCAACACTCAACAATTTTTTAACCTATCCACACTTACAAACTAAAAGAATATAATCTCCTTAATTATTTACTTAGAATACTGAGTTTTTGAGCTTAGAAAAAAAAGTAGGTTATGTTAATTGTTAGAAATATGACAAGTTGGTTTGTATTGTATAGGCACTGGTATCATAAGGGGTTTAATTATATCTAGGAGTCTGGCTATCTTCATTGCTGGGTTTACGGGCAGCTGTGGACAAAAAAAAACAATTAACATACTGGCATGTATCTATACTTGAAAACGCAGGCAAATGTATATTAACATAAGACAAAGTATGATTTATCACAGATTGATGTATCCTTGTGGACTCGGACTGTGGACTGTGGCCCAAGTGGTATAAGTACTCTACAGCAAACACTTTCTACGTGTCTTCCGTCAGTATGAGATATCATTCTTAGAACTGGCAATGCATTAAGTATTATTTATTTTTTAGTATTAGCAACTAACTAAATATTGACCTTAGTTATGATATTTGAGTGCTACAAATGTTCAAAGATTGATATCACCACTTGGTGATGTCAATCTTTGAACATTTATAGCAGTAGGATATTTTTTTATTTCTACTCAAACTGCATATCCTACTAGGCATAATGCCTGTATGGCAGAAGAGCTCACAAATTTTAAAACAAGGACACAGCACAACCAGACACAAACTTTGTGGATCTACAACATGGCACGGTATAGTGGCGAGGTCGTATTGGTCCGGAAATACCGTAGGCAACAGCTCATTCCACAGTTTTGTTGTACGAGGCAGAAAATTCCTAGAGAAACGCACAGTTGTGGACTGCCAACCATCTAAATGATGGGAGTGAAAATGCTGTCGCGTAGGACAATGGCGAAAAGAGGCGGCAGTGTTAACAACCTATTAAAATCCACCTCAATCTAGGATCATAATTTCTCTAATAAGACAGTAGTGCATGCACAGTTTATAGCTATCTCATTCCCTCATATAGTAAAATTACAATAACATTACTCCAAGAGATATTGGATATCAGATGATTGGGAACTCTAAAAATAAATTAATAGCCTTTAAACACACATACATTATGATATTTTATCAAGAAAAATGTGATGCAATAGTACCTAGTATTAAATGAGAAGATAGGTTTAACAGAATTTATAATGAATACATTTGTTGTTTCATCCTTAATGACAGTTTAATTTGACTATGTGAATGGTGCAGTGGTTTAAGTGTTTGCATTGTCACTAATAATAATATCCTCCAGTCACAGCGGCCAATCTTAACAGAGACTGGACATCTGCACAGGAGATATTATAGTGCACAAGTGTGTGCGCAAACACAAGTGCACTCTCTGTTCCCTAACTCTTATGATCCGATGGGATGGTTATCCAACACGAACGGAGAGATATCAGGCGCAGGACCAAGGACTTTACGTGCTTTCCGAGGTACGAGGGTGTCTAACACAGCCAACTTTCTAACTCTGGGCTGCTATTGAGATTTCTTAACAGAAAAACCCAATAACTTTTTGTTAGCCCGACCCGGGATTAGATCCCGAGACTTCATGCACAGCAGTTGCATTCACTACTGCTGTTCTGAGGGTAATGCGTTTGATTGCCACTTGGGATAAAAATCTGTGCAATCCACAAATGGTTGTCTCTAATTGTGTTGTGGCTTGTGTCCATTGTTTGAATGTTTCTAAGTCGCTAGCAATACAGGAATTTCTCCTAGAGCGGATATTGCATCATAAAAAGAAATCCTTACTAATATTATAAATTCGAAAGTAACTGTGTCTGTCTGTCTGTTACCTTTTCACGGCTAAACCACTCAACCGATTTAGATGAAATTTGGTACAGATATAGTTTAAAACCTGGGGAAGGACATAGGCTACTATTTATTGATGTAGGTACCACGCGGGCGGAGCCGCGCGCAAAAGCTAGTATATCATAAATATTATTTTATGTGGTAGGGTTGTCTGTAACATGGTTGAAATTTCAACTGTATTGGCAGTACCACACCATACTAATGGTCAGTAATACTCATAATTAGCTAGGGTTGTCAAAGCTGCTATAAATATTGTATCCAAGCAGGATATTATAAACATGAAAGTTGACTTTTTATTCCAGAAAGATTTCCCGTGTAATAAATTATTTTTCTATCTTTCTGTGAGATTAACCTAAGGGAAGCTATAGGCAGAAATTAATTGAGTGGATAAATTAATCTCAGGCAAACAAACAATCTCTAATGAAAGAAATCACATGCAGTAGTATGTTTAATTAAGATATTTGAGAAATTATTTAACTTTTAAAAATAGTAGGTACATCAATCAATGAAAGATTGACAAAGTTGCCCTCTATAGAATATGTATTATGAACCATAGCCCATAAGGTATTGTTTGTTTTGGTTTTATATATAAAAATATATTATTAATAATTGTTTTAGCCTGTTAACTACAGGCCATAAAGTTTTCCAAGTGAAATAGGATATCAGTGATATACCTACTTAAATTTATTCTGTTAGCTCTAAGATATTAAAATTGGTTTCATTTCTCTATTTTTATAAAAATGAAAGACACTTGAATACTTAAATGACTAATTAAACTGCAATTACTATTATTATTATTATAATTAGAACATACATAATGAATGAAGGTGATAACTAATTTAAAACCTGGCAACAACAAAATATTATAATAAGATTGAGTGTTTTATCTGTCATTAGCATCAAAACATGATGATATATTATGTGAAAGTTGAAATCAACTGACATAGATAAAATATGCCATTTTCGAAATCTATAACATTGCTCAACACTACTTAACAGTTCTAAGTTTAAAATGTGAATGTTATGCCAGCTAAATTAATGTGCTGTGCTCTGGTTTGCAAATACAGTCTCATAAATAGTAAATTTCTTTCATGCTTCAAATGCACAGCACCAGACAATATACATTAACATTTTTTTATAATTATAATTCAAATCACAACCATGCTTGAGTGCCTAAGTTTGAAATAAAAAGGTCAACTACTGGCCGAGTCGAAATACAACATTATCAGCCTATAGAATGATATTAAAAAGTTTTAAAAACATTACGTCGTGTCTATGTTGTCTAATAAGATTTTGTACATCATATCACGCGATAATATTATGAAACTGAATGTCAACAAATGAAAGGTGTCCTGAATTATAATATTCCACTTTCTACTTTTTAGGTGGAACTTTCCACGTACACTGTTTAATGTTTACAACACGATGCTGTGCAGATGTAAATAAAAAATTGAATTAGGAACAATACATAGTGCAACGACTGATCGCCAAAAATAGCTCAACCTAGAAACTAAAATAATTAATTGACCGACTTTCATAATAATCGATTATATATCACAATCGCTCATCGACACGTTCGTTTACATATAAGATTGCGAATCTAACGTCGACACCGTGTAAATGCAATTTATATCGGAAAATATTGAAACATTCTGCACGTGTCGTAGGCTATCGTAGGTAATGCTACGTAATCTGGATCATAGATACTCACTCATTCGGCGCACTTATAGTGCCTACAATATCGGATACGCGTATACCGTCCTCAAAATTTGTTTTCAACGAAACATATGCACAAATAACTACAAAATAAGCACTATAACCTCCAATATCACTATTCCACACACAAGATCACCAGCCAGTATTCGTGGCGGAAATGGCGACCGCTCTGAAGTCCGTACGATCCAATGTGTACGTTTCACGCCCAACTTCGTGATAAAATATTAACCGGCATTTTTTGTAAATTGGTACAGATTTTATTGCGTGATATAAATGTAAATAGGAATATTATTACCTTTCTACTAGACAATCATACTCTTGTAAATTTATCCAAGCCAAAAGAGTTGTCACAATGACGAGTGAGTTCTTCGTTCAAATTATCTAATGGCTTTACAATGTTGATGGGCTCATGGATACATATTTTATGCCATCAACATAAGCCTAGTTAAATTCCAGCGTTGACGCAAAACACTGTATTTATAATATAAATTATACTTTATCATCATCTGTGTAAATAAAATATTAACGACTTTATTTTCGCATTTGAATATTGACATTTTATCAATATACATATTCTGATTATCCGGAACGTATCTATTGATACAGTTTCAATTTATACAGTTTGTTTCCCTGTCCACCTTTTATAATTTTGCATTGGTCAGTTTCTCACAACACTATTTACATAAAAACTTTTATTAAATGTTAAGAATGTGATTAAAATACGCACAAAATTACTTTTATTTTAATTTAAACATTTACATATAAACTATTAATAAGTGACGTCTATCTTTAAGTAACTATATACGTATAGCGGAACGCATTGCAATTTAACAACAATCTTTTATCCTATTTGTTTTTTCTAAAATTTATTTGTATCTAAATATTATGTGAATGCTTCCAAAATGTCTAATTCTGTTGAAGAATTACCGTTACCTCGCGATCCTTCGGACATCATTTGTCGGGGGTGTTTAAAGGAATGGGGGGAAATGAAAAATATGTATCAAACGGGTCTGGACGTGGATTTCTTCAAATATACTAATATACCGGTAAGTACTTAAGGAATTTAATCTCTGACTACATTTTAATGAATATTCGTCTACTAAATTAGGTATTTTGGGTGTACTGACTATTTTATATGTAATTATGTGTACCACTTGCGCACCACGAGAGTATTTCGTAGAAGTGGCGCTAGTATCTACGGCGCTGGACGTGTTTGTTCAATAAAATTTGTAGTTCCACAAATTGTCGTTGTTCATATCTTGAGACATTTCTGATATCCTATGAGTAATTGATTATCTCATTATTGTACTAGGCGTCAGTACACTATAGGCCATGGGGCTCCCCTCAGTATAACAAGTGTTAGCCTGTAGATCAGTATGCTAGCCTAGTATGTGTTAGCAGATTTACATATCTCGGAGAGCACCTACAGAACTCTCAGACATGTAGGTTTTCTCAAGACCTTTTCTTTCATAATAATTGAGCAAGTGATAATTAACTCATCAAATAGTCAGAAATCAGACACATTGAAAAAATTGTTTTGACCCTGAGGTCTGAGCATTACCCAACAGATTAAATATAAAAGTTATTAATCCTTCTTGAGCAGGAATTGAGATTCAATGGTATACCTTTGTGTTTATGTGCCCGCTGTATGATCAGCTGCCAAGTAATTAATGTGTCTTGAGATTAACCTATCAATGCCTGTAATGCTAAACATAAATAAAAACTTACTGTATTGACAGAGCAGCGATAGCTCAGTGGGGAGACCAACAGACTGCAATGCAGAGGGTCTCGGGTTCGAACCCATGTCGCGCACCTCTGACTTTCGGAACTTATATGACTTTTCGAAATTATCTGCGTATTGATTGACAACTATCGCCTGCTCCGTGCCTCGGAGAGCACGTTAAGCCATCGGTCCCGGCTGCCATGAACACCTATGGCAGTCGTTATTGGGAGAGTGTCGGCACAAAAGATCCCACTGGGTCGATGTGTCGCCGGTCTGCTGTGACTGGCATAAGATAAGATATTGTATTGACTCATATGCAACTGCAAAGCAATAGGTTAACTCATAATCTCTCTGCATGGTTGTCTCAATATCCCTGCTAGTGATGGCCATGACTGCATATTAGTTATATCAATACATTATATCAGTTCGTGTGCCTCGTCTGTTCTGTACAGACACATGCAGATCAAACGCCGGAGTGCGTGCGCCTCTTCGTAGACTTGTTGAAGCATACAATACGTATCTTATTCAGCTGGACATATTTTCTCTCACACATCAACAATTCAAACGTAAAGTTATTGGATTGTTTAAATCACTTTAGGTTAAGTACAACATTTCATTTTAGATTTTGTTTGTTAAAAATTGTCAAAGTCATTCAATTGTGTTCATCATCACTTTCATTTTCCATTGTTAATCCGTGGACAATGGTGTTGATTATATGTTTGATAATTTAATGTAAAACATTATATTATAATACTTTAACATGTAATTGCTTTTTGTCCCTAATAAATAAAATAAAATAAAAATACATGTATTGACTAATATTAATACCATGTGCACAGTGTCTTTCCTTGAAATTATCTGTATGAACAAATCTGTACTTGTAGATCAGTTTAATACAATGATGTGCATAATTAATCTCCACAAAGCTATTATTACATTTAATTAAGCAGAATTTAATATAGCTTATAAATGATTAACATGTGATATGCACAGACAAATCGGTGGAGGAACATTATGACCAGAGCTACTATATTTCACAAAACATTGTCATTGCAAATGTGTGAATGAGACAGCACATTAGGTATAATATTGTCTTGTTTACGCACATGCAAAAACAATGTTTGAAGAGGTATTGGTGAATGAAATAATTACACTCTGTTACAAATGAAAAAAAATTGAGTACCCGCTTTGAAATGTCATGTTTTCTTATTTATACCTATCGTTTATTAAACATACGTACAAATTTTCTTTTCATCATGTCTCATTTTTCTTCCTTAAGTAATTATTAAGTTATTGTATGTCGGCCATTGTATAATAGAAGTCAAAGATTTATTAATGTAAATTTTAAGTGTAGTCAAATTTCCCCCTGTATAAAGTACAGTGCTGTCGTCAGCAAACAATGTCATTTTATATGAAATAGTGTTTGGCAGGTCATTAACATACATTATAGAGAAAAGAGGTCCCAAGACGCTACCCTGAGGTACCCCATATTTTATAGTTTTCTTGTCAGATTGATGCGTAATTGGGGTTATTGATTTTTTACATAGCATTGAGATTTATGTGACTTGTCTTTATATTATAAGAATAGTTATCTACAGTCTTGGGAACTTGTTCTATCCATTATTTAAATGTTTTGAAAAGCCCCTTCAGATAATGAAGGTATAAACAGAGAGGTTGTTTGAAAACATGTCAATACTAGATTTTGCCTGCGACTTCGCTCGCGTTAATTTAGATTTTGTCAATAAATTTCTATCCCCCGAGAACTAAGACTTTTTGTTTGGACAAAAATTACTCTATGTCCTTTTCATGATGATCGGTCATGTAGTTACGGCCTGAAAGCGTAACAAACAAACAAATAAATGAACTTTTTTCCAGAGGAAGTTATCAGATGACTTTCCCGAATTGCTGTGTACCAACTGTGAGGAGGAGTTGAAGAGTGCTAAGAGGTTCAAGGACAAGTGTCAGGAGTCCGACAAGATACTGCGGCTTAATATGAAGGTACGTATCGACACATCATACAAGATGTAAGGGACTGTACCGAAAAATTAAATTTTATAGTGCGTACGTACTTCAAATCATGACAAAAAGGCAAGGGTATGAGTGCACGGGACATGACATTACTGTTTCGAGTATGTTGTATTATTGTATTTGTTTAATACAATTTAATGTTTAAGCGTTTTGGTATAATCCACAACCAGAAAAAATATAGGAGTTTGTCTAGAGAAATTTCATCTATCTTTTATGAATAATAATGGTCTAAAACCATTATTTCAGTATTCGGTACACTGGAATGCCGTACAGCTTGTTGCACAGCTTAACATGCGTTTTCATCAGAATGCGTAGTATCTAAGCGCTGAGCGAGAGCTTGTGTATATGTTGTCTAACCAAATCCAAGTGGTGTAATAGAAACAGCCTTATGTGCATAGCAGATATAGCCGTATTCACATCCCTCAAAAAACTACGACCTCCTAAATCTTATTCCTCCAGAGCTAAGTTATGAAAACCACACGATACTATTGGTGGGTATAATACACGTGCCTAATTGACTTCTACAGTTGGGTTGATTCAGATATAATCAAAGATCCGGCTATGCCCTACATTCTGCTGATTCTAGACTTATCTTTGTTCACAGAAAAAGTCAGGTAGCCGCAATTCGAGGTCAAAGGCAAATAAAACTCAGGTAACTTCCGTTTATTGCGACAACGAACTAATATTGATGATAACAGCACCGAACCCGGACGACAAAATCATTCTCAAATGTACATACGAAAATTGTACTGCAGAATTTCATAAAAGTCTCTATCTACGCGGACATCTGAACAAAATCCACGGTCACCCTGAAGACTTGCAGATAGTACAACAATTCTATTGCACAGAGGAAAACTGCGTTTACAATAAAAATGCAAAGCCCAACAAATTCTTCACAGGTCGGAAATTTCTCAACCAGCATATGAACAAATCACACAAAGACAAAGTTTATATATGCAAAGTCTGTCACGCCAAATTTCCGACGGCCACAGACTACGATCGCCATTTAAGAACTTGCAACATGGTGTACCTCTGTGCGATATGTGACACTACCTATAGCACTAATGAGGCGTTCTTAGTACATTTGTCTCGTAGACACCCGAGTCTACACGCAAAGTATAAGCAAGCGAAAAAAGCTCACAAACGCTCGATCCTTAACAATAATAATACGGAGGTTGTACCACCAAAGAAAATAAAGCAGCTTTCGAACAACTCCAGAGCAACTGTAAAGACACCTCCAGACGTTGCAAAAAACACGCCATCAATTCTTGAGAGAGAATCCGAAAATACGATCGTTCCTAACGATCCACAGCCTCTAAAAATAACAAAGATCCCACCATGGCAGTTAAACATTGATATTATAAACAACAGCGTCGCTATAACGCAGTTCAATTTAGAAACTGAATCTATTAACAACGCTAGAGGAGAAAGCGCTGTTGGAGAAACTATCATTGCAGAAGCAGTAACTCTTATTGATGCAGCTACTGAGGTATGTTTCGATGAAGTGATTGCTGATGATGAACATATTATTGAAGAAGTTATCAATGAAGACGCCACAGCCATTGCAGAGACTGTAGCGATCACTGAACATATTGAAGAAGCGAAAGATATGCTAGGTTCTGATTATGAAGGGGACTACTCATATGGCCAGAAAAAGAGCTCAGCTACTCAAGTACCAGAGCACATCACAAACGATGTCGCGCTTAACTCTTGGGATAACAAAACCGATTTTGAAATTCAGACAGATGAAATGTCTACCCAAACGGTGTTTGGGGATTTACTGAGATCGCAGCAGGATGACATATTCTTTTCAGAGTCTGTGTCACTGTCAGACATTCAAACTCAGACTGTTCCATTGGAGTTTGGTCTCACTCAGAACAATAAAGGAACGCAATCGCAGGCCCCAGGTTTGAGCTTCAAAGAAACGCAGACGAATTTCGATCAGTATGACAATGATGGTCTTAAACGGAACTTCAAAATGTTCGATAGTCGATCCTCGAGCCCAGCTGCGGGTAGCTTCATATCAAATGCGCAGACTCAGACTACGGATGTTAGATCACCGATTCGGGCTGATGTATTGCTGAGTTTCAGCTCGACGGAAACTCAGACCAATTATGACGATTTTAGGTATGCAAGCATGTGACGTTGGCTTGCAGGTGTCAGTGACGAAGCTGAAGGGTACTTGCATTTCTAAATGTTATGTGACCCATACTAAATAAATGACCATTTTTAAAAATTTAATCATAATCAATACATTTTTTTTTATACGTCTAGTCTGAAATAATACGTTACTTTTCATATTTTGTGTACCTAGGTGCATATTTATGTTGCAGTAAAATTTTACAATAATAAGTATCCTTTGTATTTTGATTGTATCAATATTCGACATTTACATTAGTCTTACTAAATCATTAATTTAAGAACATTTTATTTAAGAAGTAATCAATCTATCATTGATCATAATAATTCATAACGTTAAAATTCGATTGAGCTGCTAAATCTGAAGGCATACGAGGATTCTGATACGGACGTGCATATTAATGATTTAAACATGTATCCTGATGGGGATGCAAAGCATGTTAATTGAGGATGCGTATACTACTCATGTTTAAAAATAAATAATTGATCGTCAGATGCAGGTGTGCATACTAATTAATGATCTGAAAACGTATGCTGATAAGGATGTAAAGGTTGTTGAGGATGTTGATGCGTGCAATGTTCAGCATACGTATGCTACTAATTCTTAATTGTTAATGATGGACTGGAGCAGTGATAGCTCAGTGGGGAGACCAACAGACTGCAATGCAGAGGGTCTCGGGTTCGAACCCACGTCGCGCACCTCTGACTTTCGGAAGTTTCGGACTTTTCGAAATTATGTGCGTATTGATTGACAATTATCGCCTGCTGCGTGCCTCAGAAAGCACGTTAAGCCGTTGTTGGTCCCGGCTGCCATGAACATCTATGGCAGTCGTTATTGGGAGAGTGTCGACACAAAAGATCCCACTGGGTCGAAGTGTCGCCGGTCTGCACTGACTGGCCCCCACATAAGATAAGATAATGATGGACTGATTATTATCTGATGTGGATGCGGAGGTGCATAGTAATGATCTGAAAACGTATGCTGATAACTCTGATAAGTAGGTATATCAAGGATGTTGAGGATGGTGAGGCGTGCAGTGATGAGGATGTGTATGAGTCTGATGTGGATGATGCAGATGGTGAAGATGTGAATGTGGATGGAGATATGTGCAGATGACTGCAGCATCCTTGGTCCATAATGTACATTCAATCGGTAGTGCAAACTATTGCTTTACCTATTGTGATCTTTGATCACAACTTAAGATACTAAGGGGCCTGTTCCACAACCTCCAAATAGCATTTATCTATAAAAAAAGTCTCGCCATCGCTCTTCTTTATCCTAGCAAGAGTGAGATAGCATGCGATTTATATTTTAGATAACTTTAACTTGGATAGTTGTGAAACTGGCCATAAGTGTATTCTTTATTCGTTAATGATTTAATTGTACTTAGTAAGTATTAATGTGTAGTATTCGATATATAAGGATTTTAAGGATGTACTATTCTATGTTTTTGGATAAATTTGCTATCAAGAATTCTGAATTCTAGATGATTTGCTCGGTTTCTTTAAGCTATAAACCAGGGGTCGCCAATTACTTCATTTAGGGTCAGTTTTTTTTAAACAATATTACCGTCACGGTCAGTTAGGCTTAAAGACAACCATCTCGCCTCTCTTCTCCCAGACCTTTACATGGTCATCATCGTATTTACTTAGTTAATAAATTTAAACATGTAAATATACAATGTCAATGAAGAAATAAAACGTCGAATCGACGTCAACAAAAATTAACGGGTAATTGATTCAATTAGGTACGTAACACAAGTAGATTTTACTTAAGACTGCGTCGAGCGTAAGACAGATAATGACAGAGCTCGTGCAGCGCATATTCAAATCGGCGCGCGGCCGCCATAGTACATTGTATGAAGGATTTGAAGTGCTTTTTTGATAAATATGTATCTTTATTGTCGACCAATAACTTAAATATTTGGGACGGACAAATTGTAATATAACTATTTATGTTGCGTTTAAGCTGTAAAATATTTCTACTGTTATAATCTAAAAATCACGTAAATTGCAAATTTATGTAATTTTGTAGGCGAAAATATTAATTATTTTAAGTTTTTTACACGGAGTACTTGTAAACAGGTTCATTGTTATGGTAAATGTTTATTTTATATTTGTATTAAACAAAACGTGTTGATTTTATTCACTTAACTGTGACCGCCTGTTTTGGCACATTTCGCTCGGCGCAGCCTTAAGGTCCACACAAAGTAGATCGACTGTCCGCCATTTGGTGACCCCGCTATAAAAGGATGCTTTAACAATTTTCACATTATAAACATTCGAAAATGCACGTTAATTTGGTTGTTCATTTCGGTTGTGAGCTAAGCTTTGATTGCTTGTGAAGGTTAGTAAGATACGGTTGTGTTGTTAGTGCATTTATTTGAATGCATATACGTAACAGTATTTCTTTCCTTCTCTGATTAGGTAAAATAGAAAAGGTCGCAGTATCAGCAATTGATGTCCATTATTGCGCCACGCAAATGGTTAAATCTCCTATCCCTTTCCTATTATTCTCCTTTCCTTTTTCCTTCATCTAATATCATGACACTGGTCTAGCCTTAGGCTATTGATAGACTTCGGGTTGCGGAGATCAGATGGCAATCGCCCCGTGTAAAAACTGATATCCAGTCAAATCCGGTCAGACTAGACAGTTGACCCCAAGTGACTTGGGAATAATAAAGGCTAGGAAGAAGAAGACAAACAGACGCGGTGGGGGGACTTTGTTTTATATGTATTTAGTGATCTCAAACGTTTTGTAAGAATGCAGAATCAAATCAATGAAAACCTATTAAATCATTCGCTTATCTCGACCTCTATCCATGATCATTCCTTTCCATTACAAGCTAAAGAAACCGAGCATATATTGTAAACTAAGCGTCATGACGCCATATATGGCTGATCGTAGTCGGGAGCCAAATAGTGGCTGTGATTATAAGCATAATAATGACTGTACATTTTCATTTTTAGTTCTGATGTTTTACACCCCATAGACATAGGGAATGGACTGAGAAAAGTGCGGCCAAAATTTATTTACCTCCTGCTATAGTTTGACGTATGTGTCAGTGTGTATATGGCTTCGTAGTTTCGTACCTCTTAAATGGATGGGCTGATTTTAATGCGGTGTTTCAAATTGTAAGCTAGTTTAATTGGGATAGTTCTAAGCTGTGATTGATCAAAATCGGTCCAGTCGTTTAGAAGTTGTGAGCTCAGTGCTATGCAAAACATAACTTATGTGGATGATGTGATGTTTTTAAGCATTTCGTTTTGTGATCATCAAAGAGATTTTACTTGCTATTAGAAAATGCGAAAGCGTATTTGTCTTTTTTACATGTAGCAACAGAGATAAGAGTCGTCGTAATTATTTGCATAGAGATAGTTTATGAGCCAGATAATGACTAGGGATTACATTACATTTTATACCGTGAAAAGGCGTGGTTCCTGTGGGATAGAACGTTATAGACACAAGAACAAAACCGTGCACTAAAGTCCGTGAGATGGACCGATCTGGGGCATTACTAGAGATAAGTAATGAAAAGAAATATTGCTGTGTAACAAAAAATTACCAAAAATATTAAAAATAAATACCAATATTTGGAATTATATGATCACTATGAGGTGGACCTATCTGGGACAGTACTAGCGATTTGCAATGACAGCAAACAATAATTAATATGCAATCGAAAAAATATCGAGTATTCGAAATTGTACTATGCAACCGAATGTTGATCGGTTAGTTGTCACAAATTATAATTTGAATCATAATCAAATATTCGCAACTTGATTTCATAATTCTTCTTCTTTTCGTGTGGTTAGTGGTCAACCTGTTATCAAGAGTTGTTCAAGCCGCCCGTAGGCCTCTGACATGGCTTAACGACTGCTATCAATTTGACAACAACCGGGACCGACTTTTTACGTGCCCTCCGAAGCACGGAGACGTTCAGATGAAATACCACTAAGCGGTCACCCATCTATAGACTGGCCGCACCCAACGTTGCTTAACCTCGCTAATCGTTTACCGATCAGTGAGTGCAACTGGCTATGAGCGTCTCTAATCTAATATTTCATAATGACACAGTTGATATGACTATTTTTTTTTGTGTTTGCTCGTTAAAATTCCACGCCTCTGTGCCCTCTCACCGCAACGTGTGCTTAACCTAGTCAGTACTTACATTCGTATTTGCGTATGACTAATATATAATCAAATAAATAATCAATCAATATCAAAGATAAATATGTCATATTATCATAATCACATTTTCGGCTAGAGGCCACTCATTCGCTCTTTCATTGTAGTCACCTGTATTCATATTACACTAGCTTTTTAACGCGGCTTTGCTCACGCAGTACGTTATTAAAACAGCCCATGTTACTCGGGGACAGAAGTACTTTTATTGATTATTTACTACACACAAACAAATTTTACCTGTTTTTATATTAGTATACATTTATATTCTATTCACAGTCAGATAGAGAACGCAAAGTCCCTATGTCTATGGTTTCGCCCCATACAGTGTAATCGAAGTTTGCCCTCAATAAACTTACAATTGCAAATTACCGAAAATGTTTGGTACCTTGCAGTTTGCTGTCTACCCTCCACTGCATAATTAGGCAGCTTTCAACAAAACTTGAAGACAATTGTGTAATCTATTTACAAAAATTGTAAAGAAAGAGACTGTGATGTGTATTGTTTCATTCGAATACAATCGTGCTCAGTACCATATTTACTTTGCACGGTTGACGAGGCACAGAACGCACTAATGAATAGTGTCCTCATTCAAATATAATTCGAATGTAACTATGCACATAGCTAGAAAGAGATGGGCGAGGTTAAACCTACGATGCTATAACCACTATGTGCTATTAATTGGACAAAGTTCAAGTCACGCGGGCCGACTATTGGCCGAATATAGACCTAACCTCAAAGGCATGGTACAAAAAGAAAAGGCATTATTTTACCTCTTGAACTATTGGGCCGGTGTAAGTTTTAAATGCATATAAATAGTGTAGAGCTATTTTATATAATACCTATCTCCTAAAACACTTTTAATATTTTGCTATTTTATCTAAAATGTATTAAATTGAGGGTAGAATTTCAAATATGGGAAGCAGGGTGCATTTTCTAGTTGTATTTTTAATTGTTATTAACTCAAATCTGCCTATTATTTTAAACTTATTGGGGGTTTTAATTAAGAGTTAAAATGTTTTATTTACTCTGAACCATGTTTTGTCGTAATCTTTCTTATAACGTGCATATATGTCTGTTATAATTAATTATATATAATACAGTTTTAGCTAAGTGCAAAATGTCCAATCAGCCTTCTTAAAAGTTTCGACATTTTCACTAAAAATGGCTGGCCTTAATTGCTTTGATACGAGAGATGCTAAATAATGATTGATTATTTTTTATTTCGCCTTAAAAGACGGTAGGTGTTAAGATAATCTTAGTGATTAACGTATTTTGGAATCCGTAGTAGAAAGAAGCTATGTCCAAGATAGAATAGCTAATCGTCTGTTGAATTCATTTTCAGTGATAACAAAAGTATTTAGCGTCCCTTTTGTATCATGGCAGCTTAAATGTCAGCCATAATGTCAAAACTGATAGTTTAAGATGAGGATGAAGATGTAATTTACGGATCACTTAAACCAGGTTGACTGGACGACTTTAGCGGGTGACTGAAGTCCTACAACGACCCAGCGTAAATCACTAGCCGCCTGTCTACTCAGTTCGCAACCGAGGTCGACCAAGTTCGGCATTGAGCGGCATGGTCAATCTGTCGTTATAGCTTCTCCAGACTTTGGCGTGCTAAAGGCGTCTTTGTCCAAGCGTTGCTGACATCAAAACGACTGCCGCCTTCGACTTGCTTTAAGTTTGGTCTACCTCGGCTGCAAACTGAGTCGTCAAATTAGGCGTTTACTGCGTCCCTGGACGACTATTATGGCGTTGTTACGTATCATTTTGACATCAATACATATCAATAAAAGTTTATATTGGACATTTTGATACTTAGAAGTCTAGTTGTCGGAACTATTTGTGGATATAAAATGGCTAGTGGCTACCCTAGTAAAATTCATTTATTGCTGGTTGGATAAAGCACTGTCTTGCTTTAGTTAATTCCTATTGTGCAGGGCAAGAAAGGCAGAGGAGTTCTGGATAATCGCTTTATTAGCTGGTACCCGGTCACTTATCAACGTTCGTTAACGGTCGTAAGAACTTAACGAACGTTGATAAGTGTGATGACAGTAGAGAATATGGATTAGCTAACCAGCAACAATGAAGATAAGCTCAAACTCTTCTAATACTACTTATGTCTCGATAATTACGTCATCATATTTCAACAGCGCCATAAATGATTCCGATAGTTGACGAACATTGCCGAAGGGCATTATTTTTCTCTACATTGGTGTCTGTATACTTTAACGTTCCTTAATAATAATAATATGCATTTTAAATGTTCTTTATATATGTCAATTAGGCATTAGGATTTAGTTATAAGTTACCAGTATTTAGAATAAGTAATAATTTGCCGTGACAACTATAAGAGGACATTAAGCTGGGAATTATATTAATGTGCAATATTAATCTATGAATGTAATCAATCAGTCAATTATTAATCAACTGATTGATATACGGTCAATAAATCGACTAGTTGATTAATTATTTAAAGTTGAAGGTTTTTGTCGATCATAAAGTCAACCAATTAATGGACTTTTTCAAATGGTAAGAAATGAGGGTACCTCTACTTGACCTTGCAGGAATTGGTTATTTTAGATATATTTAATACGAAATCAAAAAACGCACGCGTGTTTATGTGTTCTCACGATGTATTGAGCAGTTCATCTGTCATAATGCTACATATAGATCACTTTTTAAATTATATACAGTACTTTAGAACTACGGATATACAGAAGACTCGAGCTCCGCATAACGTATATCTTTATTTTTGTATCGTATGGGGATCTAACCTACGTTTTTCGGCACACTGGTGAAGGCGAATTAATGATGTTACCATTTAAACCACTGCGCTATTCGTGCAGTTAAATTTAAAATGTCTATTTATAGTTGTCAGTATACGTCGATGTTTTCTATAATCAATGTTGCATACACAGTAAGAATCAAATGTTTTACTCAATATATACTCCACATAATATAAGCACTTTAGTATGGGATGGCGAATCTGTTTAATTTTTACCAAATATTGTATAATTCAAAGTTTTGGCAGCGACTTAGAGTTATTTTAAAAAATTGTACCACCTGCGACGATAGGCGTATAGCGAGTTGAGACAAAAACAAAAACTCGGTCTAGTATGAGTCGGACTCCTGTACAAGATATAACACTGTACATTTTTGTTATTTATTGTTATAGCGACAGTAGAAATACGCACTCTGTGAAAATTTTAACATTGTACCTATTACGGTTCATGAAATACAGCCCACTGACAGACATACGGATGGTCAACGGAGGTTTAGTAATAGGGAGCCTATTATTAAGCCTCCGTTGTCCGTACTTTGGTACCCTTCGGGTACGGCACCCTAATAATGAATTGACGATGCAATGAGAACTCGGTGTGAAATGAGGGTAGTTTAGTCGCAGAGATATTAGTGAGTGCGAGGGCGTCGGGCATTAAACTATTTTACAAGATTCGGTACCATTATACCAAAAATTTGAGAGTTATCCGTTCGAGATTCGTGATCCTTACTGATTTACACATAATTTAAGATAAATGTATTATTTAGGCAACTGTAGTATTTATTTATGTATTTAAAATAAATTATTATATATAAGAATAGATTGTATTTTTATTATATTTATTATCCTTTTAAATCTTAAGTAACGTAGGATAAGCGACGTTCTCTTAAAATAAAACTAGGATTTCGTTCAGTCGCAGGCGCGTCTGAGGACATTCACCACTACAGAAGACCGCAACCTGCCTTCAATATTATAGAAGATTGCATACACAACTTGTGTTGAGTTTCTGCGATGACAAGTAGTTCAAAATCTTTAAGGAGGCGCTGTATTTTCAGAAGGTCAGTATATTTTGTCTCATGCGTTGACCGCTCGACATTATTATTCATGCGTCGACGTCCTTGGATGATAATTAACGTGCGATTAATTCACCAGGTATTGGTATTTATAGAATTTGGAAACCGCGTACTATTAAGCGATCTTTACTGGCTAGCGAGCTGTGGATCTTCCATAATAGACTGGTGGCCTCTGTTAGGTTTTAAGTCAAAATTCTAGGCTTGTATTTGACCATCGTTGTTTAGGGATCAGGCCCTTTTAGATGATAAATCTAAATACTTCAATGAATGCCATATGCTTTTCACCTTCATACAAATCTAGCTTTTGCCCGCAAATTTAAATTTAGGCGGTGTATCAAAATGAAACGTGCGCCAGATTTTACGACAGGCCTTCAGCAATACCTTTAACTGAAAGTTGCATTCATTTTCGTGCTGTTTTTTTTTTGTATGATGCGCGTCCAAACATACAGTCAGACAGACAAAACTTCCAAAAAATTATTGGTTTGGCTTCTATAGCTCTTATAAAGACACACTATATTTTTTTACTTAAATTTAGCTGATGCTTTTTTTTTCATAACTGCATTTGTAGACGTGTATGTTAACATGTAACGGCCAAACGGCTGGACTAATTCTGATATATTTTCCGTTAAAGTTCAGCCAGAAGAGATGCAAAGTCACGTAACTGGTGGGCAGCACATGATCGAGCAATTATCTTTATGTGATTTTAGCATTAAACAGATCGGAGGAGATTGAGATTGTCTTGATTGGATGGTATCTTTAATAGCAGGTGTGCGTCGCGGCGATTTAACGTTGGCAGCGTCACGATATGTATAAAAGGCAACTTAATAGCGTATAATCAAATACTAAGTTATTTTAAAGTTTAAATAGTTTTGTCCCTATCATCGGAGATCCAGAGGTCACGAGTTCACTGGAACCTCTGCAACTCCGTAGGGACATTGCCTCATTGGCATGTTTCTACAGAATATACCACGGGGAGTGCTCTGAAGAGTTATTCCACCTTATCCCGCCCTCCCCTTTCCTATCCAGAACAACGCGTGCTGGGCTCAGATGCCATCCTTGCACAGTAGAGTCGACTAGAGCGCGTACCAACAAGTTTGGGTCCTCATACCTCTGCCGAACGACCAAGGCATGGAATTCTCTGCCAAGGCACGTGTTTCCTTCTTCCTTCGGTTCTGGGTCCTTAAAGCGGGGCGTGCAAAAGCAACTTCACAGGCCGTCAAAGTAGAGACCTCAACATCGCCTCGGCTGCTATGAGGGCGGTGTGGAGGCCACTGTTCTTAGACCACACGACTGCTTACCATCAGGTCGATTGTGGTCATTTTGACGAGCAAAATAAGAAAAAAAAAAAATAATGCTTTAAGCTAATATTTTAAATAATTCTACCAAACTATTGACTTTGCTATACTAATCCGTTTGGTATAGTAAGTTGATAGTTTGCCATACCTGAGCCAGGCAGTGTTCTTGGGTTGTTAGAAAATCTCAGTAACAATACGGGTGCTGAAGCTGCGCACAGCACACGAAAATGTTTCATTAAAATCAAACCTCGTAACCCTGCCTGACCCAGTTATGACACCATACACACTAAACTTAAAATGTTGTGGATATCAACGGGCAAAGAAAACTCTGTAAATCATCATACATTCCTTTATTTCCAAAACAACAATATTAAATAAAAAGTAAAAAAGACGAAACACTAGGAAAACGTGAACACAAGAACGATTTAACAACTATTCGATAACTTTCGACAAATATACGTAATGATTAATATTGATATACAAAAAGCCTTAGATGCACACAAATTTAAATAAATTGTTATTTAAAAAGAAAAACTAAGCAATACCTTTAGATAAAAGAATCACCAATTTTGATTGATTAGGTAAACAAAAATTAGATCTTATATCATCATCATCATGTTATAAAAAGATTTGTCCTAAAGAAAAATCATACAGATTGTGGAAAGCACTTTGTTTTCTTATTTAATACGAACTTCAAAATATAAATACCATCATAATTTTTTAAATGTGGTCGGCAGCATAGAATTATTAAGTACCTACTTGCGAACAAGCAATCGGTTTTTTTTAAATTTTGGTATCGTTATTGAGACAGACACATTTGAATTTTGAAGAACAAGAAATGTATTCTTAGGCTTTTGTATATCAAAAATTTTCGATAAGTTATTGAATTATATAATTCTTAGATGTCAGTAAGTATCTTATACCTAAGAATAAGCAGTATGAATCTATAATAATTTAGTAATTGGATTGATATATGCTGAATTAGTCATAAATATTTTTTTCGGCATGTGTTTTTATGAACAGAATGATAATTTTTTTAGGTTTTAAATTTTACGTAGTTTTAAATAGTTTTTATTTGATTAAGGATGAAATTGCTGAGGAATCTGCTGGTGTTTCTTCTCACCAGACGGCGTCATTGAGCGGCATCTCTGAAATAGGAAAATAGATACAATTAGTGAAAATAACGAAATGAGGTGCTCTCTATGCACCCGCGGATGAAAAGAAGAGGAAGTACTTTCTCTTTGCCTCTAGATCAGGTAAATATATTTTCCCTTTTTATTTGTTAGTGTTGCCTAAAAGATTATAATAATAATAATATATAATATATTCTACCACATACACACAACACCATCTAGCCCAAACTAAGCAGAGCTTGTACAATGGGTACTAGACAATGGATAAACATACATATATACTTTTTTTTTGTAAATACATACATATTATACATGTAAACACCCAGACCAAGACAAACACCCATGTTCATGCACACAAATGTTTGACTTGTGCGGGAATCGAACCCGCGACCTCATGCGTGGCAGTCGGTTACACCAACTACTACGCCATCGAGGCCGATTGGCCTGTTATTGTCTTTAAAAAATAAAGAGAATAGAATAACATTTTCTCCTCACAAGATATCTGTGAAGGAACGTGGTCATGTCTCTCCAACACAAATAAAAGATCCTCCGACCAGTCTGGGTGATCGTGCCTGGCGGGCAACGGCCCTACGATCGCTAACGGGAACTTGTATATATAGTTGCTATATAATCGCTGTGTAAACATCGCTTGCGTGATTCAGGAATGTATGGCGGAAACGTGTATTGTGTACAGGGCCTCTCTCGACATTTATCGTAACTTCCTTCTTTGTCTGTGTGGTGTCGCTAGATGGCGCTACTCACTTCTCTGTAGTCCGCCTCAGCGATGACCGGGGTCCTCATCTCGACCCTCTTGAGCGGCGGCTGGTCCATGTCGTGCACCAGCTTGTATGTCTCCGAGTGCTGAAGATGGTCGAGAGTGGTGGGCGGCTTTTCGTATTTCATGAAGTTGATCCTAAATTATCATTACGGTATTAAAAATTGGATTTGCCCGCGGTTTATTTGTGGTTTACAATTTTTGTTTACATTTATCTATGATATCATTGTAGTTCATCGATGGCCATACGTACAATATGACAACAACTGCCAACGTTGGTTTACAAGAGACAAAAAGTACCGTCTTACTAAACGATGAGTCGGTACCTTTTGTTCTCGAATTGTTTCGTAACTTGTTTAATGATATAAAAATAAGTTATAGACTTATAATCAGTTCTTACTATAGATCGATATAAATGTCTTTATGCAGCAAACAATGAAAGTTATCCATTAACTATTTCTTTTGTATATTACAGAAATATTTTTATTGTTCGCTACGTAGCCTAAGGATATTGTAGCTATAGATCATTAGTTCCCAAAGTGGTGCAGGTGGACCCCCAGGGGTCCACGGGAGACTCCCGTAGTGATTTGATTAAATTGTTTAGCTGCAGGAGGTCCACCGGAATCAGCAAAATTTTGAAAATGGTCTATGACAAAAATAGTCTGGGTACCTCTGCTATAGATGCTAAAAAGTAACCTTAATGTCAAGATAAATGTAAATAAATATTGAAAACTGGATAAACCGCCATTAAATCCATAAACACAAACTTAATTTATAAGGGTAACATTCGCGTGAACAATGCCTATGTATTATGATAGTTATGATATCTTATATATGTTCATGGTTAAAGGAATAACACACGGAGGGTTGACAAAGAACCTGTAGTTGTAGCCGCACATGAAACTGCAATCCTTTCTATAATGTACTGCAATCTGCCATTGTGGAGTATATACCTACGATGTACCTTAACCTTTTAACCGCTTACATCGGATTAATCCGACAAATATTTTCGTGTCCATTTCGCCAGCGTCGTATATTTCCGACCAGATACCACAGCTCGTTTAATCTGCTTTTTTATTTAATTACGGTGTTTTCTATTAAAAACATGTTTATATTGTGTAAATGGATAATTAAGTAATAATTTACAATTTAATACACTTTAGTCTCATGATTAGAAGTCCTAAAAATTAGTATTTATTTTTGTAAGTAAGTATTTATTTTCGATTCACTGTGCCGGGCGCCGGGGGCACGACAACTGTTATGAAGTGGGGCGGTTAAAAGGTTAAACACATAATTAACACTAATGAAGACTATTTCTTATAAACTAGCGGTCGCCTAGTGCTCGAAATTCGATCAAAGTTTGCCTGTAAGATATTGCTGATATATGTCGTTATATATTGACCTATGTAACCATAGTTACGCGCTTCCACTGCGTGTGTTAAATGCATGGTTGTGTGTGTAGTGTTTTTTCATTAATTTAATATATTTCTAATGCATATTTTATAAAAATATTAGGATTCGCCCCTCCTTCTCCATATAAACTTTAACTGTGCCAAATTTCATACTCCTCCGTCCGCGCAATTTTCGTAAAAAGGGGTACAAACTTTTTGCTTCACGTATTAATGTATAGATATATAGATACCTGCCTGCTTAAAAAATTATTATAATCTATTGCAGCAATAGGGTAGTACACTTACATCTTTTTATTATATAAGTCAAAAGCTCCGTTACCCAAACTAAATTACAAAAAAAAAAAGAAATTTACTCAAGTATAAATAAGTTATAGGTAAACGTTTCAAATAAGTATGTCAATACAGAAAAACTGCAAAAAATAATAAAAAAAATGCATGACAAAAGGGATACACTATACGAACTGTGACGTAAGCGCTATTTAGATGCAGCTGTGCGAGGGAGATAGCAAGATACACCCGCAGTTATTTTTATATTCAAATTAAAATATTAAGTATGTGGGATTAAAATATATAATGACCACCAAAAATAGTAATTGCGCAGCAAAATATGCTTACTAAAATATATCATAACGAGCACCTATACGCCTCAAATCACTGCATTCCGTCTCGGAAGGGTTAGGTTATGTTAGGTTCCTTCTTAAAACAACCCAAAAATACCCCCGCCGTAATAGCCCCGTGAAGCGGTGCTCCGTCAACTTATTTTGATCTCTTTAAATATATTTTGCTGTGCAATTTGGTTATATTTTACTATACCTCGTGATAAGTTAAATATATATATTCCTCGTTTATATTACAACCAATGTTTATACTTTTGCACAATAAGATTTTTTATTGCTATTTGCTCTTCTGTTTAATATAATACATCAAATTAAACATAGACAATTACCCCATTGTTCCACGAAGTTAAAATAATACGATGAAACCGACGGTTGTTTTGGTTCTGTGACCGTGACAGCACATTGTATGGCGAACTTTAAAAAGACTCCAAGCGTACCAGCGCACTACATAAAACAGAAGATGCGATTCTTTCACGTACTTTTCTTATTGAGTCTGTATTATATCCTTCGTTGTCTCAGTTTTCCTTCTGAATTTGTATATATCCTTCTCATTTGCACATTGCCTACTGTAATTGTTTAAACTAATTAAGTTAACACTTCTTGTCAATAGATGTCGCTTCACGTATACAGCTATTAATATGTAGCTCACTCGATGGATGGCGCTTTGCAAATGACGTCATATTTTAAAAGTCGCAAGCGTTTGTTGCACGAGACGCATTATAAAAGGGAGCCGTGTTATTTGAAATGACAGTTCTTCCAAACAAGTGTAACAGTGAATATTAAAGTACAAATTAAAGTGTAATATAGTGAGTGCAAAAGTTGTGTTTTATTCAGTAATCATGGTTACATCTAGAGGAACTTTAAAAATCGGCGAGTCATATTCATTGTGCACTAACGGTGCCTTCCCACTCCGTGTGTTATTTACTTAACTATAACCAAAGATTTGATAACATCCGTCATATAGATAGTTAATAAAGTTAAATATAAATAAAGATCGGTTATTAATTACCTACTTACAATTAATAAAATTCGAGTAGTCGACATTACGTAAAAAGTAAAATCATTTTATCAATTTCCATAATATCCATACCCATTAACTCATCCATTTAAAATACATAAGTATTTTTATCATTGATACATATTTAACTTTAATTGCGTAGTGTTATTTATATACTAATAAGTTTCTAAGAGGCTCGTCAGTGACGTGTCAAAGTCCAACTCATGCCAAAAGATTTGATTGGCTATTGCTAATTCAATTAGCCAATCACAGTAGTTGATAAGCGTTTGATCATTTGTTAACGTTTGTGTTGATCTGCCTATGAAACCCGGTCGTAAAAGTCGTGCATAAAATAGATAAGAGTAGGTAAAAAAAAATGTTTGAATGATTAACAACTATGAGCTTATGGGAAATAATCCCGCTGATAAAAGTCATGCATTGATCTTTAAATGTATAAAAAATGAATGCATGTTGCATTTAATGAATCGATTTTATGATATGGCTTCATTTATGGATATGGCGGTATAAATTAAACGAGATTCTCTTGCATATGGTATGAACATTGTTATACAATAAAAAATCCACATTGAAATATTCTTTAGAAAACATTGTATATAATTTTTATCGGGCAAGGCGATTTAGCTTTTTGTTGCTACTAAGCTTTATTCACTTTTGTAAATATTTTTATTTTGAAGTAAATATTAGCTAAATAAAATCCTTAAAAAGTTTTATTTAACTACCCTCAGAAGTCATACATCGCAGAAAATCTTAAATGGCACTATGAAAACTAATTAATTAATAGATTATAATATTTGCCCAGTTTATAAACTGTACTAGGTACTGATGGACACAGGGGACTTCTCAGAATTATAAAGTTTAAGCTTCATTCTGTCAGGCTAGTCTGACCGGCGTAGTTGCTTGAACTAATGATTCTCCAAAAAGATTATGAAGACGTCTTTAACATCTCTTTACCGTCTTTAGGTTTCCTCCTCTATTAAAACGATGTAAACTGTTTTACAGTACTTCATTATTATTGCGATTTTTGAAGTGAACATTTCTTTAGGCGCGTTAAGCATTTCTTGGGTGAACAAAAATCATGGAACTCGCGTCATCGTCACGCTTCCACGCTTTATTATTTTAGAATATTAACAATATCTCAAAAATGGTGCGTCCTATGCAAAAAATAATGAAATTAATAACATCTAAGGGAGTATTAGGAATCCGACCCGCCCCCTTTTTTTTCGTTATTTTTTAGTTTGTAAAGAAGTGTTTATGATCAAGGATTAAAGTTTTCACTTCTATCGCCAGTCCCCAAAAACTGCCCCAAGTTTTTTTTATTGTATAACAATGTATCTATTGTTTATGAATCATTCCGCGCTTAACTCACTTCAATCAGTTTGTCATAAGCATCGACCATAGTCTCTCGTAGTCTATGGAAATCTACCAAGTGGCAATTTGACTCCCTGGAATTTGGGGAAATTAAAAACAAATATAATTTTAGTACATATAACTTAAGATTGTTCAGTTACTAGGGATTTGGTTAAATTGAAGATTATTCTATAATAGTAGATAAATTAATAGATATAGTTTCCGAAAAGCAATATTGAAAATGAATAAGTGATTTTTTAAATAATTTATTGGTACATAATGTTAAACTACAATACTTCATTGTTTTGAATTCCACTTTACAGTATTTTTTACCCGACTGCGTCAGAAGGAGAATAATATTTTTTTATGTTTTAGATATATGACATCTACTGGTTAACAAAAGCAGGCCTTTTGTCGCCTTTTTATATAAATAAAAATGTTTTTATATAATCATGTTACAAACGCACGAAAAGTGAAGACTCAGATACGATCCAATTGGATCGTTTTCCTATTGTCCTCGAACCAAAATGGAATTAACAAAATCCCTTACAAAACAGTCAAAGCACAATTATTGTCTCAATGATAGCTAATTCTTTCATGTAAGCTGTTTTGTTATACAGAGTGATTTTGAAATCATGTAATTCCTTTTAACCACGCATTCTACTGGTGATATAGAATAATCCTGACTATATTTTTTTTATTAGAATTATTTTTTTGGACAAATTAATATATGTACCGTTTTTTTAACCACCCGAGGCAATTTTAATTTTTTACTAATTAAAAAAAATAACATGTCAATAATTAATGTCGTAAATAATATTTTTATTGCACCTTATTATTTACGACATCAGTTATTGTTATGTTATTTTTTTTAAATTAGTAATATATTAAGATTGTATCGGCTGGTGGCTGGAAACCATTTCACGAAAAAAAACGGTACATTAATTTCTCCAAAAATATAATTCGAATAAAAAAACAATATGGTCAGGGTTATTCTATAACACCAGTAGAATGCGTGGGTAAAAGGAATGATACGATTTCAAAATCAACCTGTATATTTATTTCAATTTCAACACAATTAGATACGGTTATTATATTAATAATAAAATTGTATGCATCAGTATTTTAAAGCCCCTTACTATGAAAGTGACATATTTAGTGTACAATATCATTGACTGTAGGTATGTTTAACCAAACCCCTGTTTATTTGCAACAAAAGCAATAAGAACAGCTCACTACATACCGATACTTTCTACAGTAAGACTTCGTGTCACCCCACGGCCATATCTGATTCCAGTGTTCAATCTGCCACGAGCCCCAGTCACGACACACATGCAAACAAACAGAGAAACACACAAATGAGCGAACAGACACGTGAGCTAACAAACTAATACCTAGTTGATGAACATATACATAGGTATGAAGGATAATTATTGGTGTTGCTAAATCAGAGGAAGGCTGGGCACGGGCCTCTTCTCACTGTGAGAAGGGTTAGCCCACAGTCCAGCACGCTGGCCCAGTGCGGGTTGGCAGACTTCACATATCTTCGAGAACATTATGGAGAACTCTCAGACATGCAGGTTTCGTCACGATGTTTCCCTTCATCGTTAAGCGAGCGATAATTAACTATTTAATACGCACATAACTTCGTAAAGTCAGAGGTGCGCGCCTTGGGTTCGAACTCGAGACCTCTGCGTAGCAGTCTAACGGTTTCCCACTAGGCTAAAAATTGTTAAGCTTAGTGATGGCAACTAATACAGCATTACTCATTTTGGCTATATATCTTTATACGTATATATCTTATTTCTGTGCGTGTGTTTGTAATTAAACTTCTCCTAAACGGCTGGACCGATTTTGATGCAATTTTTTGTGTGTGTTCAAGTGGATTCGAGAATAGTTTAGATTTGGTTTTTTGAAGTGAAATCTTCTTTAGGCGCGTTGAACACTTCTTGGGTGAACAAAAATTATGGAACTCGCGTCATCGTCACCGAACGCTTTTCATTTTTGAATTATTTTTGGTTTATAAAGAAGTGTTTATGATCAAGGATTAAAGTTTTCACTTCTATCGGCAGTCCACAAAGACTGCTTCAAATTTTTTTTTTTTTTTCGTGTTTACTGGACAACGTCTGTCAGGACAGCTAGTTATGTATATTAATTTATGTCATAGCCGAGTAAATTAAAGCCTCTAAGGCTACCTGTCCATTGAAGTGTTCAGCGCTCAGTCATGCTTTTGAGTAGTTTACTTCCGATATGGAATTAATTCTACCAACAGCATTGAGATTGGCTGGAGAGTAACGATTAACAAAAAATAAATACCGTTATAGACAAGATATTAAAATAATCGATTATTGCACTTAAAATCCTAATAACATGAGACAATTATGAGAGTTATAATCTTAATAAATGTTTGTCAAGTATTACTAAGCTGACCAAAAAAGGTTCTTGCTATAGACGGTACATCAGCGATATATGTTATTTAATTAACATCGCAAATAGCTCAATCGACTGCCCCGAGCTTGTGGCAAAGCTAAAATTACGTACCAATTTAATTGGTTTTAAGCGGCGTCTTATACTTAATGAAGCCTTGGCAACGACAAACTACAGGCATAATGCATTCGTTCAACGAGTGATGAAGGCATTTAATCAATTGCCTATCGTATTGGAAATAGACCTATATTACACAAGTGCTCGAACAGCAGGTAGGCTCTTGGCCAATTCTTTCTTTGATAGTGGCTAGCGGCACTCAAACTGTAAAGCTATAATAACTGTAATTAAATTGTGTTTGCTATTTGTTATTGATATATTTCTTTTGTTAGATTATTCTTGTTTTTAAATAATTTTTGTTGTTTTAATATTCATATGTGGAGGCTTGTTATTAGCAACATGTGTACCTACCCATTAAATGTATACTTTTTAGAATTATATTAGTCTGTAAGCCTTCCAAAGATTAAATAAAAAATAAAGATAGAGTAACGTTCATGCTATCAAGTATAAAATGGAAACTGGGTTTGGTTGAAAAATATATTTATAACAATCAACCTACAAATAAGTTGACATTATGCTTGTTAATAGCACCCCAAAAAAACCCTCTAATTATTATTTCAAACTATACTTCATCTAGTAATTATTATAATAATCATTATAGGTACTGATTAGTATAGACTTCCTTGATGGCGTAGTGTTTAGTGTAACCGACTGCCACGCTTCAGGTCGCGGGTTCGATTCCCGCTCAAGTCAAACATTTGTGTTTGACTTGTGTGGCATGAACATGGATGTTTGTCTTGGTCTGCATGTTTCTATAGATAATATGTATGTATTTACAAAAAAAAGTATATATGTATGTTTATCCATTGTCTAGTACCCATAATACAAGCTCTGCTTAGTTTGGGCTATATGGTGTTGTGTGTATGTAATAGAATATTATATATAAGACCAGTAATTTAAACTAAATAGTTAAAATACTATGGTCTAAAATTATAAACCTATTAGTTTAACCTTCCTTAACAGGCATCTGTGATCTTTCGGTTAGGATGTTTCAACATACATATAAGCGAACAGTTAACAAATGTGATGATCATTTAACGATAACACACATAATTATACTCCGTAGAGACTTATGACCCTCGCACACGACGTGGCTAACATGCGCAACTTTTACGTCACTAATAGCGTCACAAGAACTGAAACACAAGCTGCCCGCGCAAGTAACCTATGTGCTTTACCAGCCAAAGCAAGTAACATGCGCATGTCATCACGCAAGTAGCTTGCACATGTCGCCCACGCGAGTAACATGCTCATGACACCCAAGTAGCATGCGCATGTGACTCGCGCTTCTTGCTTCGTGTAAAAGCACCTTCGAGCCACTGACTTACACAAAACATATACATAGATACACTCGGACGTTTACAGTAAACAACTAGACTAGATCTTACACAATATACCTCTCTAAATTATATATCTATATACAATATTATGTTCATAAGTGAAGTATTTTGTAAAATCTTAATATACCTCCGTGGCGCAGCGGTAGTGAATGCGACTGCAGTGCATGAGGTCTCAGGTTCGAATCCCGGGTCGGGCCAACAAAAGTTATTGGGTTTTTCTGTTAAGAAATCTCAATAGCAGCCCGGAGTTAGGTAGTTGGCGGTATTAGACACCCCCGTGCCTTGGAAAGCACGTAAAGCTGTTGGTCCTGGAGAGAGCTCCGGTCGTGTCGGATTACCGTCCCATCGGATCATGAGAGTTAGGGAAAAGAGAGTGCACTTGTGTTTGCGCACACGCTTGTGCACTATAATATCTCCTGCGCAGATGGCCAGTCTCCGTTAAGATTGGCCGCCGTGACCGAAATTCGGTCTGGATGACATTATTATTATACCTCCATTTATTACCATCGGTGAATCCATAAAGAAGGAGCCAAGAGTAGATTATAAGCACATCTATCTATGGAACATTTTAGACTGTGTGTTGGTACTTAGAATATCCAAACAGGCAAACTCAATAACATTGTCCAGATTGCGATTGCGAGCCCAGACTCACAAAATCAGCTGCTGTTGACTTATTAAGTGGCAGCGGCCCGAAACGATAACATTTCTATTGTCTGGTATTCTAACAATTGATAGGGTTCCAGGCCCATAAACAACATTTCAGTTATGAACATAACATATATACAAACAACATATAAAATAACATTTACACTTAAATACAAATTTACAACATAGGTACATATACAATGTATGATAGTATTGCTATTGAATATTTTACAGAATAAATAGGTATGTATATTTATATTTAAAGATGGCGTCCACAGCAGGTGACACAAAAGTGTTTGTCGCAGTTTTTTAATGTCCTAATCTATAACGTAATGGCGACTGCATTTATTAATTGTAAGTATCAACTCTTTAATATTTGTAAGTTATAATAGTTTCATTGGTATTTAGGATCATGCGTAAGTTTCGCATTAACTGGACGACTCGATTAGCATGTACTTGACGACAATGAGTACCTACTTAATTTTTCGTATAATTAGTAAAAATAATCTTATTTTGACGTGACAACGTCTAATAAATCGATGAACGCCGGCTGCACGCACGAAAAAGGATGACTCATTGTCGCGTTACGCTCATTGTAACGTTACGCTCATTGTCCCGTTACGCTCATTGTAACGTTTTCATCAATGTTTTGTTATGACGTTATCACGTTAAACTATCGTCCGTAAACCAACTTTACAGACAACCAATTTTTTGACGTGACAACGTCTAATAAATCGATGAACGCCGGCTGCACGCACGAAAAAGGATGACTCATTGTCCCGTTACGCTCATTGTCCCGTTACGTTTATTGTAACGTTACGATCGAAGCGAGAGCGCTACACGAGCGAGCGAAAGGCACGATCGGCTTGTATGACGTTGTCACGTTAAACTATCGTCTGTAAACCGACCTTACAGACACCCAATTTTTTTTAAATATTTTTCATCGTTAGCCTCTTCGTCTGATATTGACTAAAGGCGAGCTGGCAGACTTCACATCCCTTTAAGATCACTATAAAGTGCTATCTCTATATATACATAAACATATGTATTATATAGGTACCTACTCGTAATTTCATAATTCCGAGATCCAAACCTCTGAGTTGGGAGACAGAATAGTCTGTCCTTAGGCTCATCTTGAAATTCCTCAATTCTACCCTTCATATATTTACATCGTCTATTCACATTGCCAAATATTTGTTGATGTTTGCCAATCGATAATCATTATTGCTTAACAAGCAGTCACCTGCCAATATTCTCTGGCATACTGGTTGATAGTCGTCTAGCAAACGCGAAACTTTGATAACTAATGTAATGATTATTGCAAACCTGTCATCGAATGGCAGTAAGGCGCTTTCGAACCTATAACGTGATACAAAATGATAATTAATGAAAACTATAATTATATGAACACATCTGAATAGCTAGAGATCACAAATAAATGTAATTTTTAGTATGTGTTGTAATTATACTATAAATTACGTGTGTATTCCTTATATTTATTACTTCACAATTAATATTTCTTAATGATTTGAATTAATATTCTGACACAATATACTATGATATTCTATCCGTAATAAAAATAAGATATATGCATGTATGTTTCTTAGTAAAAAAATCAATCGAATCTAAATATAAAATAAAGCAAAAATTAATACATTCATACATACATAGATTCACGCCTGTTTCCCAGAAGGGTAGGCAGAAACTACGGATTTCCATTTGCTACGATCCGGACACACTACTCTTGTATTACAATTATACATTTAATACTAAACATTGCTGTTGTTGAAGTTGTTTTTTGTCGCTAGATGGCATTACATTAAACTGAAATTTAAACGCCATCTAGCGCTCATGCCGCTAGTAATATAGCAAAATACTATTAAACACGTTTAGTTTGAAGATAAAGATATATTTTTTATTTTAAATTACATGCATACCCTATACATGACGCATGTAGTCTATAAAATTATATTAAAGTGTAGTATTAAAGTTTGAAGTATCGAAGAGAAATGCGATATAACTGCTAGAGTATCGATAAATACTGATGTTTTCTGCTCACTTCTTAAAAACCAACAAATAGGACCTACTAATAATACTGAAAAGCGTTATCATTATTATAAAAGTTACTAATACAGAAATATTGACTAGGGTAAATGAAAACGTGAAATTTTGAAACACAGAGAACAGAAGGGATGAAATGATAGGACACCTAATTCGACATGATCATTTTATCACAAACATAATGGAAGGGAAGATAGCAGCAAGAAAGAAGAGGGGAAGACTAAGAAGAAGGTACACCGATCAACTGAAAGAAGTTGTGAAAGTTGAAACTTATAAGGAACTAAAAGAGATGGCATTGCAAAGAGAAAGATGGAGAGTGCTACACCGACAAGTGCAAAGCACTTAAGTTTTGGATGGATGGATTATGAGATCGCATATGTGGCTTTAAACTTACTAAAGGTGTACAATTGAACAAGACCATTTTTTTATCGTCTTCAAAAAGGATGAGACTCTCAATTTAACATATATTATTTTGTCTCCAGTGATAAACGAGCTAGCGGCTATCCTAATTGTAAGTCTTAATCATTGTTCATGGACTTAAGTAGTCAGTATGTACTGTTTTCTATAATAAGCAAATAGTTCCAACTACCATGAAGAAATTAAATGCTTTTATTATCAATAAAGAAGTGGCAATGAGTAATTTTTCACTGATTCTCGTTATAAATATTTTTGACGTGACAACGTCTAATAAATCGATAAACGCCGGGCTGCACGCACGAAAAAGGATGACACATTGTCCCGTTACGCTCATTGTCCCGTTACGCTTATTGTCCCGTTACGCTCATTGTAACGTTTACCTCAATGTTTTGTTATGACGTTGTCACGTTAAACTATCGTCCGTAAACCGACTTTACAGACAACCAATTTTTATAATAACTTTCTGATCTAGCCTAATAAAAGTCAAATGTAAACTGAAATGCAATTTTTATTCACATTTGACGTTTATTTTCATTTAGAAGAATACCATAGGTGATACCTATTTAAGATACAAACTAGATTGGAACTGTTTTCTGAACATTTTATATACGAGAATCGGTTCTGGTGAAAAAGAACGCAGGTATCGAAATAATTTCATTGCAATAGCCTACAGAGGCCTTTCTTCTGTTGTGGCTATAAAGCCCTATTGTCCCTTTATAAATATAACCGTCTCATATCGCATTTCTATTCGTCACTTCACGAACACATAGAAACGAATAGCTAAAGTACCCCATGACTCTTCCTTGGATCAGTTCGGAGTGTGCCTGCAGAGTCTCCGCTATCTTCTGCTCATCATACACATCATTGGAGTTCCTCCAACGTCTTCCTCCAGGGAGGACCACTGGCCTGGAGTCAGGGTCGAGGGGTCCAAACATCCTCTTTGGTTTGCCCACGCGTGGGGTGGGACGCTGCTTCAGCTGACGAGCCTCAGCTTCTAACTTAGCTTGTTCCTAAATTTTGAGGTTAGAATTTTGATATACATGCATAGACTTGTGTATTCTCGATGATTTAGGCAAAGGTTTATTATAAATACACTTCGATTTATTTTTTAGGTCTATTGTTATAAACGGCAAGTTAATTTCCGATTAAAGGGCACAGAACTGGACATTTGCTAATAGAACATTCAATAAAACGTTGCCAGTCCTGGGAATTGAACCCGAGACTTCATGTACAGCAGTCGCATGTACTACCTTATGCTTGGATACAATTAATTTATCATTCGGTTATTCACGTATAGTATCGTATAACGATTACTTTTTAAAAAACATCTTCATTATCGCCCTGTATTGCGTATTGCTGGGTTTACTTTAAAAAATGTAAACCTAGACCGAGAACAATTATTTGTGGACCACACAAAAACTTGTGCTGTATGGGATTTGAACCCACTTTCTTGCTGTATCTGTGCAGTGCTCTACATCTTAGCTTTCTATCTCGACTCACCTTTTTCATTTTATCCATTCTTATCTCTTCTTCCGTGATCTGTGGCGTCTGCACTCTTATCTCCTGCTGCATCATCTGCGGTGTCTGCAATCTTCTGCTCTCCATCTGCTGTTCTCCTCCTGTCTCCATCTCTTCTATAGTCACTTTATCTGCATCATGCTGTGTGACGTCATGGTTCTCAGTTGGTCTTGGTTCGTTAGATTCAGTGACGATCCCTTCTTGGACCGATCCAGGGACGTAATTTTGAGTTACTGTGTAGAGATAATTATTAATTTTTATGAGTGGAAGAACCTAAATTTCAAATTTCTGGCGACGGCATTAACGAGCCGGCTCGAGAAAGTACAATCCTATAACCTACAGGAAATTGGCGTACAGAAAAAGCTATACAGAAACCGGCGAAAGAGTGCTAAAGGTTTGTATTCCTTTTATGTCATCTGTTAATCTTTTTCTTTATGATCAAAAAAACCTGAGTCATGTACATAGTGAAAGAGCAACCACCACTTACTATCAGGTGGCCTGCAAGAGTAGACAGTCCACCTGATACTAAGCAGTTACGATTATATAGCATCCTATATATTCAACGTACCTTCCATCTCTTGGTAACTATGACTCTCCTTGTGAGATGCAGACATCGCGACGTGAGCCTCCTGAAACGATACCAATCACTTAATATTTTATTATTTGTTAAATATCTAGCTGGCGTGATGAACTATAACCCGGAAAATCAAAAACATATGCATCGGCCATAATATTACGTTAACGCGAATGTTATAGGTACATTTATTTCCAACTAATTTTATCGATTTATATCGTGGTTTATATTAAAAAGCACGACTTTTATTTTTATTTTTGAATGATTTAAATTTACATTTTCTGTCGTTTCCGTCGGTTAGATTGCTTTTCAGGAGCCGTGGTCACGGGGAGACTAAGATGGTAGTCGTCTCATCGTCTTAAAATGTAGTTATTTAAAAGAACCTTAACATAATTTATTTATTGGTGTTCCAATTTAAACAGAATAAGCTCAAAATATCGTAGAATAGTTCTGTGTTATGGTTCTTCTTGGATTTGACTAACTGAATCAATGGATCCCAGGCCGGTGATACATTCGAACCATTTTCTCTATTGCAATTTGAATGTTTCATGATTTCAATAGCCATACGAAGCACCCTTGATTGGAATCGACGTTTTTTTGCGAATATCTGTGGTTTGTCAAATCTCAAGTAGGGGTTGGTCCGTTGTGGTGTATCAAATACGATTTCCAGAAGAAAATAATCAACGGGTTGCACTCCGGGAGTGCCGGCAGAAGTGAAAACTTGAATATTAACGTTGTGCATTTTTGATATTTTGGAATGGTTAGGGAATCATTTTGCACGAATTGCTTTAATTATCAGTATAAAAGTACTATCATTTATGTGGTAAAATACAATATTCATTTATTGCGCTATCGTACACAAACATGACAATTCTCCCTCCGTTTTACGAATTTTCGATCAGGTCACGTGTCCTGACGCGACTTTGACAATTCTCCCTCCGTCTTACGAATTTTCAATCAGGTCACGTGTCCTGACGCGAGTTTAAAATTTTTTTCCCATAAAAAAAAGTGCACAACGCCGCTAAAGAAGTTTTCACTTCAATAATTGCCCTACTTTTGGTACTCAGAAGCACATCTGATCAGACTTGGTGCAATAGGCCGCAAGTGATGTGTTTATGTATACTTACTCTGAGACGTAAATAGACTAACGCTTGTACATTCAAATTAAACTACTGTATACCGGTTTTATCGCGTTCTTTATTTTAAAACACACATTCGCGTCAACGCATGGGAATATTAAGACTTGTATTTCTCCAAACAGGCAGGCAGATGACTGACCTGATGACTCATCTTAGTCAACTGCTTGGAGACGAGCTCCAGGCTCTGTTGAATGACCTCCGGCAGCTGAGCGAGCGCGGCGAGCTGCGCGCGCATCTGGCATAGTTGCTGTTCGATGCTCGCGTTGGGATCTGGAAGTTTATGCAAGATTTCATTAAGTAGCCAGGTAGGTGTTGACGTATTGTTTATTCATAAGGCCTTAAAAAAAAATTGGTTTTCTGTAAAGTCGGTTTACGGACGATAGTTTAACGTGACAACGTCATACAAGCCGATCGTGCCTTTCGCTCGCTCGTGTAGCGCTCTCGCTCCGATCGTAACGTTACAATGAGCGTAACGGGACAATGAGTCATCCTTTTTCGTGCGTGCAGCCGGCGTTCATCGATTTATTAGACGTTGTCACGTCAAAAACAACGGCCGTACTGGGAATAATTCCTGTGTCACGTAGATCTTTACAAACATTCAAACAATGGACACTCGGAAAATCCATTTGTGGATCACACATTTTGTCCCGTGTGGGATTTTAACCCACAACACTCGCCGTTAGTAACAGTGGCATGGTGACTACTTAATGCACTATGCCATCTGTGCAATCAGTAGACCTCAATCGAACCGAATTAAACACTACTCGTTAAGCTTAAAGAATCGAATTTTCGAATAATCGATTTGACATTGATCATATCGATCAATATAATTAATGGTATTTGATATTGATTTGATATGCTTAACCTTGACCACCACACTCATGAATACATGACAAAGCAATATGTGTCCAGCACGCCACGGTTACGACTTCATGTCATTCACAAATTGAAGGATAAAATCGTAGCTTGGTGCCGAGAGCACGCTTTTGCTTTTGTCGTGGCGGTCAAAGGGTTACTGGTATTTGACATTGATCTGATACGCTTAATAACTTACCAACCATACTCTGCACATTTCTTACAAGTTGGTCCGCCAGTCTGTTATCCATATCTTCTTGATTGTCTTTCTTCTCTTCTTCGACCACCTGTTCGACTTCTTGTACTTCTGGCTCCTGGACTTCTGGCGGTGGTTCTTCTGGAGTCTGTTCTATCACTTGCGGTGGTGTTGGTAGTCTTGGAGGAGGTAGCGGAAGACCTGGGTCAAGACGTTTTTATAGATGTTTCGCTTTCATTAATATGTAGATACATACGTAACTTCACGCTTTTTATAGGCTCAGAGTGACTTTGAATTTGTTATAGAAGTCAATATTTTACTTACAGGCAAGCATAAATATTGATATAAAGATGATGATTTTATTATAATTATTGAGCAGAGAGGAACTCGCGTACCCTCGGATTTCACACCCCAATTGATTTTGCAATAAAAAGGTTTACAATACCGAACTTCTTTGATGAAAAGTGGTAGAGCCAAAGTTGTCATATGTTATGCAAGACACGGGTATAATGTTATTAGCATTTTATATTTAAGACTATAAGAAAATTGTCGATAATTTTACGTACTAGAAATAGGCGCATGCTGTCCTTATTCGTGCTAAAGAATGACTCACCAGTATCTTCAAGGTCAGGCACTTCGCTTTCCTTCGTGGGGTCTACTGCCTCCAAGTACACCGGGACCTCAGGGATGAGGATAGGCTCTTCGAGCTCAACAGGTGGCAGGGAGGCGTCGAACTCAGCGCGTTGTTCCCACGGCAGGGGGCCGGTGTCAAAGTCCTGCGGAGATGGGAATGATGTGATGATGGAATTTACAAATGTGTGTCAATGAGCTTAATATCTATAGGCTCACGGTTTTTACACTAAGACGTAGGTCGATCGAATATTCGAAGCAAGTGATTTATAGTTCGAAGCAAGTGGTTAAAAATACGCAGCAACTAAATAAAATTTGAAGCAAGTGATTAAAATTAAAGCAGGTGTTTAAACATTCAAAGCACGTGACTAAAAATTTTAGAAGCAAGTGTATAAAATTCGGAGCTAGTGAATGAAATCCGAAGCAAATGATTTACAGCTTGAAGCAAGTCATAAAAAATTAGGAGCAAGTATTTGAAGTTATTCGGATGATGTAATATCAAAAATATAATTATTTGAATACTTATACGTATTATGGCGTAAAACTGTTTTTCACTCGGCACAAGAACATAATTAACAATACTAGCGGTCGCCTAGTGCTCGAAATTCGACCAAAATTTGCCTGTAAGATATTGCTGATGTACTTATGTCATTATATATTGACATATGTAACCATAGTTACGCGCTTTGACTGCGTGTGTCAAATGCATGGTTGTGTGCGTGTAGTGTTTTTTCATTAATTTAATATATTTATAATGCATATTTTATATAAATATTAGCATTCGTCACTTTTTCTCTGTATAAACTATAAGTGTGCGAAATTTCATACTCCTCCGTCCGCCCAATTTTCGTAAAAAGGGATCCAAAGTTTTCGCTTCACGTATTAATATATAGATATCGACAAATAATGGGTGAAGACGAGATCTTAATCGTCTATTAATTAATGTTAAGTACTATAAATAGCCTGGTATACACGTATTGTTATATTTATGACAGTCTTTAATGTAGTAATCATCGTATAAGAGCAGCATTACCTTATTAAAGATTGTCTATAAGGTTTGAGAGGGTTTGCCAAGGATTCCTCTTTTTAATAACCCCACTTATATTATTAATAATAATAGGCTATTTGACTAGTTTCTCGAAACCACCATAAATACTTTAGTGGTGTTTAAGGACCCTACAAATGTTCATTATTTCATTTAAAAAGTAATTACAAAATATACTGATTATTATTTACACTTTCAAAGCACTTGCTGCGGCAATATGGCGTCAAGTTGTCAATTGACGTCACACGTCTTTAAATCAACATTGCTCTGCAAGCAACGACAAAAGACGTGCTCGTAAACAAACGTGTGACGTCAACATTAATGTAGCCAATCCAACCGCTTAAGATCACGTGGTTCCAATTGAAAATAAATTAAATTCATTTTGAGCTTCTGCTATAAATAATAAATATTTTTGATTTAATAAATTATTGCAAATTGCTTTTAAAATCCATAAGCTATCCGAATGGCAATGAATAAGTAAAATTTTGTATACTGTCTAAAGCCTATACACATACATACATACAAACGTCTTAATCTCTGCTCTATCTCGAATATCTGGCAGACGCTGTCTTTTCATCCATCGTTTCCATCATACGAGCCCAACAATCCACAGCCTAGATTTATTAAGTTCCGTATGTAGCAATAGTCTCCTACATCTGCCACGGCTAGTGTCTCGGTAGGTGTCCCATACCACTCTAGCTAGATTAAAACTCTCGACAGGCCTTCCAAAGGGCCAGGTATTTTATACATACATACACTCACGCCTGTTTCCCAAAGGGGTAGGCAGAGACTACGGATTTCCATTTGCTACGATCCTGACACACTTCTCTGGCTTCATTCACTTTCATCACATTCCTCATACACGCCCGTCGCGTCAGTTCTTAACCTGGCCTTTGTCCAGAACGCCTCCGATCTGATCGAGAAACGTTCGCCTAGGTTTTCCTCTTACGACTGTTCCATTCACACTAGCCTTATAAACTTTCTTAGTCACTCTTTCCTCATCCATTCTTTCTACATGTCCAAACCAGCTTAACATACGTATTTTATATGGGTGATATAGTAGAAAAATACCTTCATATACATAAAGCAAGGAGACACGGATCTATTCTCAGATTGAGATGATTTAAGCAATAATCTGACACCCAGACCAAGCGACGGTTTGTGGTTTTCACATATCTTCGAAAACATTATGTAGAAGGCATAGTATGTAGAAGTTACCTCATAAAATTTTAATTCTAACTACACAAACACACTCACTCACACACGCACACATACACACACACACACACACACATACATACAGACACACGTGCATGTAGACACTCCATATCTTATAGTCTACTCAATTACTCACCTCACATATTAAAGGTAAAATATTGTAAAATCAGGTTACTTATATCCGAGCACTAGCTTGTCTAGAGTCAGGAGAGGTCGGTAATCTGCCATACAGGTCTACCTAGTACAAATACCAGTCTCTCACACAGATTTACCCTTTTATAATTGTAACACCTAGCATAAGATTCTGATATTTTGTAATTTTCTGTGTGAGAGAGAAAAATAAACGATTATTATTATTATAACTGGCCGGTGGTAAAACTAACTATGATGCCTCCATATCCTCACTAATATTCTAAATGCGAATATGAGTTTGTTTGTTTGTTACGCTTCCACGCTTTGACTACTCGACCGGCCATCATGACATTTCGCATACCTACATATTTACCTTGCACCCATATATACAAAAAAAAAGCAGCGATAGCTCAGTGGGGAGCCCAACAGACTGCAATGCAGAGGGTCTCGGGTTCGAACCCACGTCGCGCACCTCTGACTTTCGGAAGTTATATGACTTTTCGAAACTATGTGCGTATTGATTGACAATTATCGCCTGCTCCGTACCTCGAAGAGCATGTTAAGCCGTCGGTCCCGGCTGCCATGAACATCTATGGCAGTCGTTATTAGGAAGTCAGTGCCCTCTAATATCCTGACACTGGTCTAGCTTTAGGGTATCGTTAGCCTTTGGGTTGCGGAGGTCAGATGGCAGTCGCTCCGTGTAAAAATGGTATCCAGTCAAATCCGGTTAGACTAGAAAGCCGACCCCAAGTGACTTGGAAATAATAAAGGCTAAGGAGAAGAAGAGATTTACCTTACATCCAGAAAAATTAAATGTTCCCGAGGAATAGCTAGTTCACCATAAACCGTAAACCATAAAAGCGAGTGATATTTAATATAGACATATACATATGGTTTCACATGTGTATCCCCGAAGAGGGTATCAGACACTTACATTCAGCTCGTTTAAGTTTTAGAACCCAAGTATTAGGGAGCGACCCTATTGCTGCCTCTCAAACGTCCATGCCTCCTACGGTGGAGTTATGGACGTGAGTTCGTTGCGCGTCTGTGACCCCTACGGGGGAATCAAGAAAATCTTTGGTACTTTTTTCGCGACCAATCACGAGTTTTCTTGGTTCCCCTAGGGGTCAAGACGCGCAACAGAAGCATTTTTTTTTGTTTGAGTCATAGAACATTCCAAAGGTTAAGATCCAGATTCTGACACACTCAATAACACTTTGCCTGATTCAGAATTAAACCCAAATTCTCATGCACAGCAGTTGCATTCACCATGGCAGTTACTTATTCTAGAATTAAAGCCATGACTATGACCATGGGAACTAGATGAATATTGCATTTGAATATTCGATTTTCATTCGATTATTGGATAAATACAACGAACGACTCGATATTCGAATATGAATTATTGTACAGATGAAATGAAAGTACATATTTGTTTTCTTTTTCGTCAAAATCATATATCTAGTCTTGCCATAAATATTGTTACAAGGAAAAATAATATTGTTTTCTATTGCATAAAACATTACTGTAATGTGTGTTAGTTTATACATTAATATAATAACATTAAAAATATATGAAGCTCATTCAAAATGATCTCCATTGGCTTTAATACAGTCCTTTAAACGTTGAGGGTAGTATATCAGTAGAAACACGCACTCTCTCCATGGAAAAATTTTTCACTGCCAATCATATACATTATTTTAGGGACTCCAAATTATCATAGCATTTAGTGCTCTAAACGTCATGATAATTTGGAGTCCCTAAAACAATGCCATACTATCTAAAACTGACCATAAAACATAATCCAGCGGATTAATTAAGATCGGGATTACATGACGGCTAGTCTTCAGCTCTCATGAAATCCGAAATGTTCGTTTCCAACCACTCTTGGGTGTATCGAGGTTAATGACCCAGTGCTGAGTCTTGCTAAAAGGACCGTTCTTGGTTATGGAACATGTTGTTGTTAAGAGGCTTAACCACCTTCTCAAGAATCGTACCTTGATACACTTGTGGCGATGATTTGACACTTTTTTCATAAAAATATGGCTCAGTCACTCCTTGATAGCTAACACTCCACCAAACCAGCACTGAAGTCGGATAATGTCCACGTTGTACTCTGCTGACTAATTGAAAAGCTTCTATAGAGCTTTGAACATAAACTCGATCATTCTGCTTGTTAAAACATGGCTCAATAATTAAAAAAAATCTCGTCTGTAATTTTTTTCTAAGACATCCCTTTGCGTACCGCTTAAAAAGTTGTTTTGACTATACCACGCTTTTCATTTTTAAATTATCAGTTAAATAATGACCAGTGCGTCCTTATAGGCTGCAAGTCCTAACTCATATTTTAAAAATAAAATATGCGACATGGTTCTAGGTGCTATATTCATTTCCCGAGATAAAATCTTGCTTTCGGACAGGTTTTCTCAAATTCTTTCTTTCACTGCTTTGATCGTTTTCTTACGAATAATACGTGGACGGCCAGATCTTTTTCTGTCATAAACAGAGAAGGTTTCACTGTACCTATCAAAAGCCCAGTACACAAACATTCGATTAATACCAAGCGGGTGGAGAGTTTAAAATTGCATTTGGCTTCATACCTACTTTGTGTAATGCTATCATAGCAATTCGGTTCTCTTTATCACCCCACTCCATTTTAATAATTATAACCAAAATATTTAACACTAATTGGCGCAAAAATGAGAAAACACAATGAATATTCAAATATTGAATGATAGATTCCAAATTCAAATGTAATATTATGTTTTTTTAATTGTAACTTTATTTATGGCCAGACTAAGTAAAGCTACTCGGAATTGTAAGTTAATATCACTTAAAATAAATTGGGGCTGTCTTTGGGGACTGCCGATAGAAGTGAAAACTTCAGTCCTTGATTATAAACATTTCTTTACAAACAAAAAAAAAAGTGCTGGTCTGATGCTAGTTCCTGATACTCTCTTGGAGGTTATTAAGGGGGATCAAAATTTCGTTATTTTTAGCGTAGGACACATCATTAATATAATATAAAATTAATTCAAAAATGGAAAGCGTGGAAGCGTGACGATGACGCGAGTTCTATGATTTTTGTTTACCGAAGAAGTGCTCAACGCGCCTAAAGAAGTTTTCAATTCAAAAATTTTTGTTTAGATATTTTTGTGACGTTCGGCAGTGATATGCAATATGAGATGAGATAAATAATTATAAAGCTGAGCTGTATGTATATCTTAAATCACTAGTGGTGTAGCAATAAAGCTTTCATCACGCTTTTGAATGAAACATATACAAAAAAAAATTGGGGCTGTCTTTGGAGACTGCCGATAGAAGTGAAAACTTCAATCCTTGATCATAAACACTTCTTTATAAACCAAAAATAATTCAAAAACGCAGTCGAAGTGCGTAACCATGGTTACATATATCAAAAAGCAACATGGCGCGTAACCGAAAAACGTGACGATTTTTTTTACACTGCTACAAAATTTCTCCCATACGTCGATAAAGAAGTTTTCACTTCAATATTTACAAAACTTCCAAAAAAATATACTTCCTCTGAAATTATTTATTTAAAACAAACAGTCCATCTCGAAGTACATTCATATTACCGAGAACAAAAATATGTTTTATTCAGAAACTTAATACCTATATTATTTTATAACCTATTCAAATATTTAAAAGTAAATATCGCAGTAAAACAGTTACAGATTTATATAAAAACTACGCCGATGTAGAATACGAATCACTTTTCAGAAATATTTATTTATAATTTTATATGTAGGTATCACTCTTATAAATACATTGCAAATCAAATTATGTTTTGATAAACAAATAACGACGATTAGTTATACATAAGTTTTAATTATAATTATAAATTATAACTGATTATACAATTTATACCTCAGGTTTATAATCAGGCGCAACTTTCGGCTTCGCTTGTTTCACTATCTTCACTTTATAAGGCTCCTGAAACAGAAATATTATATTATTATGTATAGATAGCGCGGTATTTACTGATATATATAAGGGCCTAAACAAAATGAAAATAATATTATATTATTAAAATATAATATTGTTTTATTATAATATAATTATAATAAGGAATTTGAATTGAAAGTTACCCTGTTTATTTTTTAAATAATATATAATAATATGTATTATCTATTGATGGACTTTAAATAAATACGTTACAAAAATATTGATAACAAAAAGTTTAATCAAAGTGATTCCAACAGCCGATTTCTGACCGCCAGCTCAACACAGATACTAATATTGCTGGCATTTTGCTAATTAAATTAGCAACAAGTAATCAAATCACTTGACATGGGTTTTCTGGACATTCAGAAACCAGGTGAAAAATGCACTATGCCCGTTTTGCACACACATTAAAATCCCGGACATCATCATCATCAGGTCTTAAAACAACAATATATCCACTGATTAATTATTTGGGTTCGATTTGAAGTTAGAACTCCGCTGCTTTAAGTTGTAGCGACTTATAACTTTTAAAACTATTGGACTGTCAGCGCACTCAAAACTATATATGAAGAAGACATCTTATTTTAAGAACCAAACAAACATACGTCAGTGTCATGGCAAATGGTTACTGTAGCCTTTGAACACTTGCAATATCAGAATACAAACTATGATGCATTATAATCCACCATGATCCTTAAGGATAACCGAATATTTGTAAAAAGCATCGCTTTATTGCCAGCACAAATAACAAATATCTCACTGCCCTATTGCAGTCAGCACAGCGCCTCCATAAACCCTGGCAACTCTACACAGGAGACACTCTTTCAATCTTCAGTTTCTAATACTATTTTAAGAACACATATTAAATATCTTTAAATATCAATACTCACAATTAAAACTTCAACGACTATTCACATTAAAATCAAAACGAATACTAGATATTTTTTTCCAATTGCCAAAAGAGTTGACTTTGAAAGAACGCCAAAAATACTTGATAAAGTAATAACTGTCGATAATAACGGAAATAAAGCTAATTATAGCTGATAAGTTATTTGCTATTTGGCAATGATCAGTTTTAGTGGAGGTTGCGTGATCGATACTTCCTAAAGATGTGTTGAACGTCTGAATCGCGGGGCATGCAATACCAGAACTGGTATTATGCTTCGTACGTCGAAAGTCAGATACAAATATTTTTATTGCACTACTTTGAGGCCTCTTATGCTTGTGCCAGGAAAATTATACTCTGATCGACGCACACAAGATTATTTCGACGCTGATTTATACCTGACACTACAGGAAACTAGCGTAGAAGTAGTAAAACTGCTACGGTATTTCTCCCGCAACCTCACATAGTGACTCTCACTTTTCTTGCATTATATCTTTTACATCTTTTCTCTTACCGAACTAGCATAGCATAGAAATATCTTATCAAACTATGGTAGCTTCTTACCATGTTGCGCGCCGTATACTTGTTTGCCACCATCTTCATACAAAAAAAAGGTTTCACTCCGGCAGTGCCGGCAGAAGTGAAAACTTGAATATTAACGTTGTGCATTTTTGATATTTTGGAATGGTTAGGGAATAATTTTGTACGAATTGCTTTAATTATCAATATAAAAGTACTATCATTTATGTGGTAAAATATAATATTCATTTATTGCGCTATCGTACACAAACATGACAATTCTCCCTCCGTCTTACGAATTTTCGATCAGGTCACGTGTCCTGACGCGAGTTTGACAATTCTCCCTCCGTCTTACGAATTTCCGATCAAGTCACGTGTTCTGACGCGAGTTTAACATTTTTTACCCATCACAAAAAAAGTGCACAACGCCGCTAAAGAAGTTTTCACTTCAAAAATAAATTAAGGAGTTAAGTTATATTGTCAACTCACCATTACTAACGCCTGTTCATCCTCTGTCCATCCAGGATACCCATACTTCGCTTTAGGCACCGGTCTCTTCGGCTTCTGAAGGAAAGTCGTCCACTTCTTTTCCTCTTTCTTCTTTTCTTCTTCCTTCTGTCTCGCCAGCTCCTCATTCAAGGCTTTGAGGACCTCAGAGTCTTTAAGTGAGTCTATCATCGGTTTGATCTTCTGGAAGTCCACGCTGTCATCGGCGCGGTGCATATGCGATGTTAGCACACGGGAGAGTCTGTTTTGCAACCATTTTGGAAAGTCTTAGTGTTGTGTCGTTGTTGTTGAGAGTGATGGTGGTGTTGGTGAGGGTGCGAAAACGATGTGATGTGCGGCAGTCGAACTAGTGATGTTATGAGTGATGTTATGATGATAGAATAACTTGACATTTTAGTTATATGCGTGGTAAGAAGTCAGGCCTGTGGCTCAATAAATTACTTTTATTTAAAACAAGGCGGTTTATTAAAAATCAAAGTGTTACTTTTTATTATTTATACTAGCTGGCCCGCGCAACTTCGTCTGCTTCACTGAGAATTTTACAACCCTTTGCAACATTTTACATTGATGCGCCACTTCTATTGGTCGTAGCGTGATGTTGTATAGCCTTCCTCGATAAATAAGCTATCCAACACTAAAATAATGTTTCAATTCGAAACAGTATTTCCCGAGAATAGCGCGTTCAGCCAAACAAACAAACAAACTTCAACTTTATAATATTAGTATAGATTTACGTTATTCCCGTCGGTTCCACTGCTGCTTAGCAGCCATGGTCACGGAAAGATTAAAATAGTGAGCGTCTTATTTCAAATGTTATATCTCTCAGTCAATAATAGTATTTTTAAACCACTACAGTGATGAGTTGATGACTTAGACTTACGGCGTAAGTCAATTTACTGGTCTGCCAGCTCATACTACCTCTTTTTATCCCTTCATTCTTTATCTACGATCTTTTGAAAGGTAGTTTGTTTTTACCCATTAAAGAGGCATCTCTTAGGGGTACCAGAAACGTGCTACTAGTATTGACTGCAGCGGTAACTACAGTTTACCAAACTTTATGATAATTTGAACAAAATTAAAAGTCTTTGCCACTTGAAGTTGTACATGCCGATGCATGAGAAATGTAATGTGATGCATTGTGAATCAATGGTTGCTAAGAGTGAATATTTACAAAATGGTTGAAAAACGAAATTGGCACATGAATAATAAAAACATTGATGACACGCACGCGCACTTATGAAACAAAACAAACAAATATTTTTCGAATGGTATTTGATATCATTCGAATATTGTGCACAGCGCTAAATAAATAGTCGGTATTAATTGACGAGATTTGGTTGTCAATAAATGAAACTAAATGAAATCATTAGAAATGGCCTTTCGAAGACATTATCTGCTCACCCCATGACGTGCGCCTCCCTCAGCATCTCCGCTTCTCCAGATATCAACTCAGCTATCTTCTCCTCTGATATGCCAGGCTTGCCCAATTCCTCTGTAAACAAGAGCCATTTAACATTATATGATAGCAATCTACAATCTACTGTGCATAGACATCATGGCATCTATAGGCCAACATTCGTGTGATACGTAATACTTATTAATTCCATTTTCAGAACATATATCATTAAATTCTTTATAAAACAGTTACGACATCTGATTGAAGAACTATTAATACCTATTAAGTACAAGCCGGAATTCACATATCTACTTCATAACAAAAAGCTCGAAATTTTACAGTAATCTTTAAATAAGAGCCTTATTCAATATGAAATTTATCACAAATCGTATTTTCCTAAATTAAAAAACAACGGGTTGCACTCCGGGAGTACCGGCAGAAGTGAAAACTTGAATATTCACGTTGTGCATTTTTGATATTTTGGAATGGTTAGGGAATAATTTTGCAGGAATTGCTTTAATTATCAGTATAAAAATACTATCATTTATGTGGTAAAATACAATATTCATTTATTGCGCTATCGTACACAAACATGACAATTCTGCCTCCGTCTTACGAATTTTCGATTAAGTCACGTGTCCTGACGCGAGTTTAAAATTTTTTACCCGTCACAAAAAAAGTGCACAACGCCGCTAAAGAAGTTTTCACTTAAAAAAACGTTTTACGTAAACATAAATTGCATTTAAATTCACTTTTGACGTTTATTAGACTAGGTCGGAACAGAGTACCTATATTATTTCTTGTTTTAACATATTTTATAACGAGAATTAGCTGTCTTACTGATAGTGATACTTATAGTAACTACATTATTGAAGACAATGTTTTCACGACCAAGGTGGCAATTAAGTGTACAGCTTCGTTGATAGTTAGCGGCAATCCGACATTTCTCCCTATCCTTATTCGCAGATCGTTTCTTATTACTCACACAATATAACATTATTATTGATAGCTTTTGCCCGCGGCTTCGCCCGCGAAAAGGTTAGTAGGTTAGGTTTGATTATGTTAGTAACAATACTTTTTAAAATATTTAATAAATATAGCCTATGTTACTCATTGATAGTAAAGCTTTCAAATGGTAAAAAAAAAATTTTAATCGGTTTTGTAGTTTTTGAGTTAAATCCTTACAAACAAAAATCAAATTGGAAAGATTTGATCTCTGTTTATAATACTAGATGTTCCCGCGGTTTCAACCGCGTTTATCGTTACTGCACCGCCGCCGTGGGTCGTGGCGTGATGTTATATAGCCTATAGCCTTCCTCGATAAATAGGCTATCCTACACTAAAATAATTTTTCAAATCGAACCAGTAGTTCCTGAGATTAGCGCGTTCAAACAAACAAACAAATAAACTCTTCAGCTTTATAATATTAGTATACATTAGTACAGATACTATACAAAACAATACAATACAAATACTCACTAGCGATTTCAGGGTCCATGACGGGTTCGTCCAATCCATCCACGATGCCCTGAATAGTGCCCATGATCTCACCGCTGTCAGTTATGTACGGCGACTGTCTGCCCTCTTGGGAGGTGGGTAGCTAAATAGTAAAATAACATAGTGATTATAGATGATTCCGAAAACTTGGTAATCTGTAGATGTTTTTAAAAGAACTGTTGATGTAAAATATCTGTAGCCGCACGTAAAACCGATTCCTGGCGTGGCGACGCATGCCGTGGCGACACGTCGCCACGCTATATGATAGTATTTTACATTATGCCATATTAGTTCCTGTCGTAATCTGTTCTTTTATGCATATTACTTGTACAAAATATTTTTGATGTTTCACATCTGCCAGGCGTCCCGTGACGGCTCACAATTTTTTTTATACATAACAAAAATTTGTGGCTCACACGACTTTGAGTTTTTGTCCCGTGTGGGGATCGCTCTATAATACTGGGCATGGACGGCAGAGGCCAGGCGACCACTTAAACGACTACGCCATCCGTGCTTCAAGGTACGTATAATTGACCATTTTTATTACTTGTCTCAAACTTATTAACCACGTCTTCTTCGAAGAGGTTAACGACAACACTATGTGACGGTCTGTGTTAGTGACAGATTGATGTTAGTGATAAGCAAAACTCCGGAACCACTGAACCGATTGACTTATAACTTGGTGTGCAGACACCTTGGGGTCATACCCCGGTCGAGTATAAATATGGGCCGTGTGGGTCAAAAGACCCTTAAGATATAGTCAACAAGTCAATCGGTCCAGTGGTTCCGGAGTTATGCCTGTCACTAACAGACATACACACAGACCCACAAAGTGTTTTCATTAACCTCTGAAAAAGACTTAGAGGTTAACAAGCCAATTACTGTTTATTCATTTTTTTCAATAAATATAGATGGCAAAAGCATATAATGCACAGATTTGGTTCCCTATGGCTTTAGTTTTAAACTTGGACCCAATATTTGTGGATCACACAAATCCCATGTTGATCATTTGAACCACTACGCCATCTATGCAGTTATAAGTCATGTTTGCCAAAATGAAATCACGTCACAGCTAACAGAAAATATATTCACACAAACAATTATAAATTGTTGTCAAGCATTACTCACTTCTATAACAACGTTTGGTGTTTCTCGCTTCTGTATAGCCTCAGGGTCAAACACCACAGGTCTGTACCCAAGCATCGGATCTGGCTTTTCACTTTCCTTCTCTTCTTTGATCTCTGCAATTTCTACTTTAGGTTCAGCAGCAGCTTCAGAAACATCTTCAGTTACCACAGAAATGTCAGATTCTTTATTGCCAGTTTCCTCAACTTCAATTATTACAGTTACCGGTTTTTCAATCTCTGTTACGATATTTTCGGCAGGTATGTCTTGTGTTACTGCTTTCTCTTCAACAGTAGACTTATGTTCAATTCTGTTAACTTCCAATTTAGATGAATCTTGGCGCTTAAATGTTGGTCGCACTTTTTTGCTCTCAGTTTCAATATTTGCTTCTTTCTTCACGACTTCTTTAACACTTTCTTCTTCTTTTACAACTACTTTATTTGCAGTTTCTACATGTTGTTCTTCTTTTACGGTTTCTTTTGCAATTTTAACCTCGTTTTCTTCTCTTAAAGCTTCTTTATCAGCACTGCTAACATTTTCTTCTTGTTTCACAACTTCTATAATTTTAACACGACTATCATCAGTATCATTATTATTGGTGACTTCACCATTCCTTTCAATAACTTCTTCAATTACAGTCGTATTATTTGATTCGATACCGTTCTGTGTTGATTCTAGTACAACTTTCTTGCTGTAGCTTTCTTGGTAGCTCTTCGATACTTTTTCTTCTTTATATTGTTGGACTTTTACGTCTTTGGTCTTCTCCATACCAACTTCTTCTTTGTACTCTTCTATGCTTTTTATTGTCTCGTCTATAGCTGATGCCAGAAGCGATGACTTTCTTTCTATTTCTCTTATCTCCTCCTGTTATGACAGTTAACTTTATTATTGTATTTATTAGTATGGTTATTGTCGGAGTGAAATTTTAGGTCAAAATGAGAACTTCAATATAAACTAGTTTCCTATAATTTACAAATGGACTTACATTAAAATATACATATATACACGAGTAATCATAAATAGTTTAAACTATACGCACCTGTCTTCTTAGACATTAAAATAATGTGATAGTAATATCCCAGTGAAACTGTGATAGAATAATGGAGATATTGATATCCAGTTGTAGTCCACATACCTTACTAAACTCAGGATTGACGCCACCACCGTATAATCCAGGCTTTCTATATACCGGTGGGAATTTTATTTTATGTATAGGTTTGCTTGCACCACCAAACAAACCTGGTGTTTTGAATATTGGAGATTGTAATTTATCTCCGGGCGGTGTAGGCAGAGGAGGATCATATACAATTTTTTCTTCAATTGCTGTTTCTATATGAGGTATAAGTTTCTTTTTAACTATGTGTGGATCTTCATCCTCTGGACTTAGAGAGCAGTCACGTGGAACAGGAGTGGCACTTCTACTTCTAGGAAGAGGGATTGATAGTTTAAAGAGGTATTCGTCAAGTAAAGGTGTAGGAGGCACCGAAGACGGGGTAGGAGTGTCAATAGTACTAGGTTCGCTTTGTACAGACTCTTGTGTTTCCAAATCTGTGCGCACAGACAATTTCTTGTCAACTGATCTAGCTGTGTACGAAGATTCTTGCACTATTTCTTCAGAAACAAGACTTGCCGATTTATGACTTTGAATCGCTACCGCTTCTACCTGATTTGACATAGCAGAAATGTCAACTTTCTTAGAAGAGCTCATCATTGTTTCTGCTGCCATTGAAAAGTCTATTTGCTCTACACCAATATCGGCGGTAGTAACTTGTGCCTCCGCGGACTCTACTACAGCTGCTTTAGATAAATCCAAATTTAACTCTTTATTGATTTCGATTTTTTTAATTACAGCTTCTTCTACCTCAACTATTTCATTAGTAGTATCGACTTCAGTCTCAACTTCTTTTACAATCTTGAGAGTGGCAAATTCTTCTTCTCTTTTAAATGGTTGTTTCTTGATAACAACTTTTTCTGTGATCTCTTCTATTTGAATTGGAGCTTGGACTACCACTTTAGCTTCAACTACTGCAGAATCTCTATGGTCTTCTTCAATAATAGCCACGGACTCTTTTTTACTTTCGACACTAGTGAATTCACTTTTTGACTCAAGAATGTTGACTTCACTAGATTCAGCTATTGAAAGGGATTGGTTAATGTCAACTGCAACAGTTTCCTTTTTAATCGACTCTTTAATTTCAACGACAGGTTCAATTATCTCCTTAGTTTCTTGTATTATGACTTCTTGTATATCAGTTGATTGAATTGCAGATTCCTTCTTAAACTCTTCCTGCTTTATATCAGTGGTTTCTAACTCAAAAATGTTGATTTCACTAGATGCAGCAATTGAAAGAGATTCGTTAATGTCAACTGCAACAGTTTCTTTTTTGATCAACTCCTTCATTTCAACGACAGGTTCAATTATCTCCTTGGTTTCTTCTATTATAACTTCTTGTATATCAGTTGATTGAATTGCAGCTTTCTTCTTAAACTCTTCCTGCTTTATAGCAGTGGTTTCTAACTCAAGAATGTTTACTTCACTAGTTTCAGCTATTGAAAGCGATTCGTTAATGCCAACTGCAACACTTTCTTTTTTGATCAACTCCTTAATTTCAACGACAGGTTCAATTATCTCTTTGGTTTCTTGTATTATAACTTCTTGTATATCAGTTGATTGAATTGCAGCTTCCTTCTTAAACTCTTCCTGCTTTATAGCAGTGGTTTCTAACTCAAGAATGTTCACTTCACTAGATTCAGCTATTGAAAGCGATTCGTTAATGTCAACTGCAACACTTTCTTTTTTGATCAACTCCTTAATTTCAACGACAGGTTCGATTATCTCTTTGGTTTCTTGTATTATTACTTCTTGTATACCAGTTGATTGAAGTGCAGCTTCCTTCTTGAACTCTTCCTGCTTTATATCAGTAATTTCATGGACAACTTCTTCTAATTTCTGAATAGTAGCTTTACCATGAGCATGGATTTTATGAAGCTGTTGTGGCTCTTCAACAATTTTAGCTTGTTCTATTTGTTGCACAGCACTTTCAAGCGCTACGTTTTCAGTTTTCATGGTCTCGATAGATTCAAATGCAGTGTTTATTTCTTCGGTGCTTTGGACTGATGAAGTTTCTGAGAACTCAGAGGCATCTTCGAAGATTACATCTTTGTTTGTATAAACATGAGCCTCAACGATGGCTCTATACATCTGTTTCGGTGTTCTTGTCTTTTTTTGTTTCATTTCATGCTTCTCCAGTTTCTCAAAGTGCTTCTTCTCAAAAGTTGCAGATGAAGTACATTCTTTTTTAGATAATCTCTCCTCCGAGATCTCTTGCGAAGCTCTGCGGCTATCGACTTTATCCAACCATTCTAGAGGATCACTTTCCCTTGCAACTTCTTCTTCAATTTGACTTCTACTTCTTGATCTTCTACTACGTTGAAACATCTCCTTTTTATCTTCTTCAACCGCTACAGTTTGAAATTCGGATATTAAAGCATCCATTTTCTGAGTCATTTCTTTTGTTAATTTCTTTTCAGTGCGTTGAGCCATTTCAGCTCCAGAAACATTTTTTTTCTCTATTTTTTTATGTGATTCTATTTTCATTTCTTGTTCTGGTACAGGTGTTACAAGTTCCCTTCTTTGAATCACTTTCTCTTGAACTTTTTCAGTTTTCTGAGAAACTGCTTTTACTTCTTGTTTCTTTTCTTGAATTGGTTTTATAACCTCTTTTCTTTCCTTTACAATTCTTTCTTGTTTAGTTTCAAATTTATTTTTTGACTCGTCAGCTTTTTGTTTCTCCACCTTTTTAACCGATTCTACTACCTCATGCTCATTCTTTCTGACATCTTTTGCTCCGCTCTCATACATTTGAGTTTGAGACACAGTTTCATGTCTTTCTAGGCTTTCAGTACTGAAAACAGGTTGAGTCAGTACAAATCTTGATAATGCTACCATCACATCAGTCAAATGGATGAAAAATGTTCTCAATAACAAATCATAATGGTAGGAAGATTGTACTACTCCTCTTATGTTAGGTATAGTCTGTAGTCCTAAGGCATATGTTCTCTGTTGCGCTCCTGTTTTGTCGTCGGTAGTGACAGTCTTAGTAACTTTTTTAAATTCTGCCTTATTTTCGAATGTTCCTTCTGAATGCATAGCTTGTGCATAAGAATCCTTTTGGCGAGGAGTTTCCTTGATAACTTTTTCTTCGTATTGCTCGGAAACGGTTGATTTAGATTCGTAGGCCTCTTTGGTATCCTCTCTAGCAATCTTCTGTGACATTTGTTCGTCTTGGGCTTTACTTTCTTCCCTAACAACCCTTTGCTGAATATCTTTAATTTCTTCAGCTTCTTTTTTAAATTCAGTATTAATAAATTCAGCTGATTCTTTTATTTCCATCTTGGATTTAGCTGAAGTTTCTCTTTTTTCAGCCTCATAGGTTTCACTTGTTTGTTTTGTTTCAAATGTCAGTTCTTCTTCTATTTCTTTTTTTATTTCTTCAGCTACAGATACAGCTCTTTCAATGCTATCATCTACAACAGAAATAGCAGTTTCTTCTATCTGAGCAATATCTATTTCTTGTTTCATTTTCTCGATGTGCTGTAATTCTTCCTTTATCATTTCTTCTTCCCTCTCTGCTGTTATCGTTTCATATTGCTCCGTTATTTTAACATCTTTTTTAATGCTTACATCTTCTTTTGTTGATTTCGATAGACTGTCTTTACTCGTAACATCCTTAACAGTTTTTTTACTATCTTTAGAAGCTGTTTCAGTCATTTTAACATCTTTCTTAGATGTTTTAGTAATCTTTTCAGTAGACACAGATTTTTTACTCAACATTTCCATATTAACATACTTTGATAGGATACTCTCAACTTCAACATTTTTAACTTTCTTTTTCGTACCATCTGGATCATATTGCTCCGATATCGGCAACTTGTATTTAGCTTCCAAATTTTCATTCTTATAATGCGCGTTTAAAATATAGTCAGGGTTAATGTCAACTGGGCTTGCACCAAATTGGTCTTTGTAGTTAGGGTTCAGGATTATTGGATCTTCTAAAGGTGGCACTTCAGGAATGGGCTCGGTTGAGAAAGGGCGGTAAGGTTTCGTAGGATTAACATAAGGGGAAGCTGTTAGTGATCTGGCTTCAGGTAACAATACACTTGGATCATAAGGGGTGCCTAAGGGGTCCTCAGCATTACCATAATCTAGCAAGCTACTGCCTAAGTCTCCTGGTTCGAGAAATTTTTGTACTTTGAAGGGTACCTCAGTCGGTTGAGATTCGGGGTCTAAATCGCCCGGTTCGTAGAATATCGGCTCTTGGTCGTCCAACACCGGGTCGTACAGCCCGCTGTAACAAAATAAGTTGTTCAATGATCTGTCACACATACATAGTCTCACGCTTTAATCTTCGAAGGGATATGCAGAAGTATAAGTATATCGTCACATTTCGATTTTGGCGAAATATTGCCGTCTACCAGACATAGTTCAAGACTCAGTACTGCTTCTGATGATTATTTATAGGAGACCTAGATAAGACCTAGTAATACTTTGCTTGGCCTAGGAATCTAAATCAGAACCCCAATTAATTAAATTTATAAGTTGAATTAAAAACCTAACACTAGGTTTATACATTAAGCTTTGTTATTTAATACGTGTATTGTTCTTGACCAGTTTGGCATGTAATCGCAAATCCAGATATGAAGGATTACTATTCGGTCAGTATCCTGCCGCGGGGGTATAAGATATCGAAAATTCAGCAAATCATGACTAACATCTCCGGTTGGACAAAAACAATAGGTACGTGATTTCCATCTTTTAATAGATAACATTAAACAGTCGCAAAATTTTGACTTGGTTATTCTTACATTAACAATTCTTACTAATATAAATACGACATATTCTTTCAAAAGTATTACTCTTAAAAAGCGAAGTACCTATTGTCATTTAGGTAGAAAGTGCTGTTTTGATGAACAATTAATTGGAGTATCTTAAAAGCCTTAATACCTAGATCACATTAGGTATTCACGTAGATTTACTATTTATTTTATTTTATTACAAAGCACTTAACTTTTAGTAATTTTGCCTAAAAGTATGCCTGTTACAAAAACACCATCTCTTGCTACTTTAAATAGCAATTAACACAATACAAATACATTAACAGCAAACTTTCATTAAAGAGAGGTAAATTTAATTGAAATATATTTAACTGAATTTAAAATTGAATCAAAATATTTCAAGGTCATCTAAATCAACGTACTTTAAATATAAAATTTAAATTAATTTACACCATAACGCAAATATTTGCTACAATACATTTAAATATAATATTTGATTATAACGCTATTGACGCATGCAGTATTTTTGACAAAGTCTGATTTTAAAATTATACTAACATTATGATCATTTCTGTAATATCTTGAAATGACGATAGCTAAAAGAGTTACTTCACTGCTAGCCTCACCACTCATATTTCCTCGATTACTTCAAGATTAAGTTGTTGTTACGAAGATCAGCTTTGTATAAGTATGAGAAACAGTAAATACTGATGATGTGTGTATGCTTATTGCCCAGTTAATGTAATTTAGTTAAAATGAGTTTAGTTTAAATTAAATTAATTTAGTTTAAATTAGTTGTATAAAAATAGACTAGATTATTAAACCACAATTTCGTCTGCGTGGACTTTTCGCCAGCTAGCTTAAAACATAATTTAACCGGATCACACTATGTGTAAATTCAGTTAAACATTTTAAATTGAACTCTAAAACATTTAAAACTGTTTCAGAATTTGCTTAGTGAATTTTGCGTTAGGCTCGAACAAACCAAAACACACATTAAGACAATAAAAAGAGTTTTGGATTTAGAAATACTTAATTAGTTGATTTAAGTTAATTCTATTTAAATAGCTCTAATGTATTTATTTGATTTTCGATTCGATTGTTTACAATTTTATAATACCTAGCAATAATATATACTTATTAGATAAGACTAGCGGTTGCCTAGTGCTCGAAATTTGACCAAAGTTTGCCTGTAAGATATTGCTGATATATGTCATTATACTCGTATATTGATATATGTAACCATAGTAACGCGCTTCCACTGCGTGTGTCAAATGCATGGTTGTGTGCGTGTACTGTTTTTTCATTAATTTAATGTATTTATTATACATATTTTATATAAATATTAGTATTCGTCACTTCTTCTCTGTATAAACTATAAGTGTGCGAAATTTCATACTCCTCCGTCCGCCCAATTTTCGTAAAAAGGGATCCAAAGTTTTCGCTTCACGTATTAATATATAGATTCTTTTTAAATAGCTTTAATGTATTGATTTGATTTTCTATTCGATTGTTTACAATTTTATAATACCTGGCAATGATAGATACTTATTAGATAAGATTATTAAATTACTTAAAAAAAACTATGAATGTATGAGTATGTGTTGTTGTTGTAACTATGTATATGTTTCAGACACTGACAGGCACTGGTTGCACTAATTATAACAACTGCCTAACGGATCTCACTACATTTGACACTGACATTTTACCGAATTTAGGTCAAGCCTACACATTCCACCCTTCTCACACGGAGAAGAGGCCCGTGCCCAGCAGTGGGACAGGTTAATACAGAGCTGGTACTCTTATACACATTTAGGTCTTCACAAAAAAGGTGTTTTTTGCCACTGAATCTACTTAAAGAGTAAAAGAAAGATGTCTAGAACTTTTTCAAAAATGATTTGTCGTCACTTAACCGTTGCGTCAAGCCTACAAAACTTAAATCCAATCAAAAAACACTCACTGATTTTTATAGACCAAGTAAAACTTCATTATGTACAATTAAATGAATAGTTACATATATAAATATGTCGTTTTCGCACTGTTACCGTCGGACGAATGAAATGAAAAGCCAAATAAAGAATTAGAACACGATTATATCCCTTCAAGACTTGTTGTGGAGGACGATACCTGTCTATTTTAATAAGTATCGATTCTTTTAATAGATCAATCTGTCAATACATGTTTAATTCGATTTGGCACCACTTAACTCCTATATATACATTAATACGTGAAGCAAAAACTTTGTACTCCTTTTTACGAAAATTGCACGAACGGAGGAGTATGAAATTTGACACAGTTAAATTTTATATGGGGCAGGAGTGGCGAAACCTAATATTTTTATAAAATATGCATTAGAAATACATTAAATTAATGAAAAAGCACTACACGCACACAACCATGCATTTGACACAAGTAGTCGAATCGACTTCGTAGTATTTCGGCATTGTTCGCCTGATGTCGTACAATTCTTCGTAACTATGGTTACATATGTATGTGGAGTAGGTGACTAAATGAAATGTGACTATAAGGGTATAGTTATAGATAATAAAACCTTAATAACGGTAAAACTTAAAATTTAAATTAATGATGGTCGAATTTCGACCACTTGGCGACCGCCAGTATAGATTCATGTTTTTGTAGATGCAGTCAATAATTTGTATCATAGAGGATAACTAACTAAGTTTAAATATGACAACCTTTCTGGACGTGTAACAAAAAAAAATTGGGGCTGTCTTTGGGGACTGCCGATAGACGTGAAAACTTTAATCCTTGATCATAAACACTTCTTAGTAACAAAAAAAAAGTGGCGGTTCGGATTCCTGTTACTCTCTTGGGGGTTATTAGGGGGTCAAAATTTGGTTATTTTTTACGTAGGAACGGTTGCGCACCATTTCTGATATATTGTTAGTACTCTAAAATAATAAAAAAATGGAAAGACGATGACAATGATGAGAGACGTGACGATGACGCGAGTTCTATGATTTTTGTTCATCTAAGAAGTGCTCAACGCGCCTAAAGAAGTTTTAACTTCAAAAACTTTCGTGGTCTAAATCGTTTGCAGTGACAGCTTCGATAGGTACAGTTTTGTTGTATATCGCAGATGCCGGCTACTACTCCGAGGATGCAGAACACGCCGCGACTACTGCCATGTGGATCGGCAAGAGCGCTGCCGCCAGGGGGTACATGCCAGACCAGGGAGATGGCAACCTCACTGTTACTAGGTAAAATAACGAACATGTTTACGTTGTCATCTGACACAATGCTAACGTGACATCTGAATAAATATAGTCATATGGCAAATTGTACATTATCATTCTTTATCATGTAAATGTGATTTGTGAGTTCACTCTTAGCGTGGACACTTTTTCGTGCGATCTAAGTTTTATTATTTAAATCTTTGGTTGTATGGGTTAATCGATTGCATCATTGGTCTAGTGCAAGATTGCCAAAAGTTGTTGGGATTTTTCAAAAGGGTTGTCAAAACATTCTTAGTACCCGAGTGAGGAAATTGGTAGCGTTGTAAACCCTCATACCTCGGCAAACTCGTGAAGTCGTTGGTCCTGCGTCTGATCGCTCTCCGGTCGTGTCTGATTGCTGTCCCATCACACTATGAGAGTGAAGGAATAAAGAGTGCACTTGCGCATTATAATGTTTCCTACGTAGACGGCTTGTCTCCGTGATTGATCGCCTTAAATTTTTTAGTTATAAATAGTCTTCGATTTTTACGTGTTATATACAGCTATAGGTACTACACGTAGTTCTTTTATTAGGGTTCCGTACCTAAAACGGGTCCCTATTACTAAGACTTCGCTGTCCGTCTGTCTGCCCGTCTGTCACCAGGCTGTATCTCATGAACCGTGATAGTTAGACAATTAAAATTGTCAAAGATGATGTATTTCTGTATCCGCTATAACTACAAATACTAAAATACAGAATACAATAAATATTTAAGGGGCTCCCATACAAAAAACGTGATTTTTTTTGCTCGGTTTTGCTCGATATTGATAACGGCAACAGGTAGACGCTTAAAATATTTACAGAATATTTAGTTATATATTCAATTTAAAAATAAATAATTAAATTAAAATAAAACAAATATTTTAGGGGGCTCCCATACAACAGACTTGATTTTTTGCCGTTTTTATAGATAATGGTACGGAACCCTTCGTGCGCGAGTCCGACTCGCACTTGGCCGGTTTTTTTATATTACACACATATTGACAGCTTTATTTTAAATCACTCATAACATAGCATTGTCATCTATCGGGCATACTTCCAGACTAAATGTTACTGACAGCTTTACAAGCTTTCCGTGTCGAAGGATTAAAACACCGCCATCTTCCTATCACCGCGCTGACATTGAGTACTTTTGACAGGAAACCCTAACAACTTTTTTATAGGTCAACCTCATACCCGGAAGTCATGATTGGAAACTGTGTACACTCGCTACTAGGCCTATGAGTAGTGATGCCAGGCGTCACGATTTGGACGGGACGTCCCGATTTTGACAGGTCTGAGGACGCATCCCAATTTCCAGGACTATACATCAATAAATTTATTAAAAACTTTTACAATCGTGTGGTGTAATGGCTTTTAATCAATTTAATTTTTAAAATCGGTTGAGTAGTTATTGAGTTAAACCCTTACAAACAAACAAAAGATCTAATCTTTTTTTTATAGGTACTACTAATGTAGCAAACAAGCATATGGCCCACCTAATGGTAAGTGGTCACCGTAGCTTATGGACGCCTGCAACACCAGAGGCATCACTTGCGCGTTGCCGACCATTTAGGAAAGGAAGTGGGAAGGAGAAGGGGGAAAGGGGTTGATTGGGCCTCCGGCACTCTCACTCACCGAACGAAACACAACAGTAGGAATACTGGTATGTTACGTCGATATTCTGTGAGAGGGTAGTCCTTCCCCGGTCGAGCCGGCGCATTCATGCTGAGATCAGCGAGGCTCTACTACTTTCCTCTTTATAATATTAGTACTGATAACACAAGGACTTCACTTAAAGCTCAAACTATTACAACGCCACCTACCGCGTCACTGCCATAGTGAGGCTGTCGCCACACTCTGCGATCTTCCTGCTCGCTTCCTCATGAGTGAAGTCGATGGCTTCCTCGTTGTTCAGGGTGAGGATTGTATCTCCATTTTGCAAACCAGCGCGGGCAGCTGGCGACGAGGGCTGCAGCTAAAGAAATAAGAAAACAATTATCAATTAAGAGAAACCAATCAATCATCTATTTATTTGTAAAACATAGGTAAATAATAATGTTATGATAATTTGTTTATTCAATGAATTTAAGTCTTTACAAGACATTTGCCAGACAACTTATAGTATTAAATTCACATTAAAACTATATTTAATCTAAAGGAAAACATTTACAATTGAAATATTGACAATAAAAAAAAAACAACGGGTTGCACTCCGGAAGTGCCGGCAGAAGTGAAAACTTGAATATTAACGTTGTGCATTTTTGATATTTTGGAATGGTTAGGGTATAATTTTGCACGAATCGCTTTAATTATCAGTAGGTATAAAAGTACTATCATTTATATATTACAATATTCATTTATCGTACACAAGATAAAGATAAAGATCAGTTTATTTGTATAAAACATGAGTACATTTACATAAAATGCATGATGTTATAGTGTATTAGGGGCTCATCATGTTTTACCCTTAGGGTATACAAATATTCAAAGTCAAAGTCAAAGTCAAAAATAATTTATTCATTTAGGTCACAAAGTAACACTTATGAACGTCAAAGTATATAGGTTAGTGAGTTTACTAAGTTACTGAAGCTACATTTAGGTTAGTTGCTAGGTTCAGGCAAAGGGTAGAGCCTATGAGAAGAAACCTGCAAGAAACTCACGGCCACTCTTTTAAATCGTCAGTTAAATATAATTTCAGTATTTTACAACTCAGATTAACAAGGTGTTACAGCCATTATGCCATATACTACTGACTATAAAAGCTAAAGATAATAACAATAATAACTTAATAATATTATAGGGAGGAAATAATTTGAGCTAAGATATATTATTTAATATAAATCTAAAATAGACAGTAGGATGGCATGATGGCGCATACACTTACACTTTGTGACTATGCACAGGCTTAAATTGACTTATAAGTAATACAGATCTTTGAACCCTGTATGCAACAAGCAACTAGCTCCATGAGTTTTTGTCATTTAATAACCCTTCCGAGTAAGTTGTTTTTAACGGCGTTTTTAAATTTAAACAATGGTAAATTAATTATATTAATAGGTAATTTATTCAAAATTATGTTAAAAAATAATTGATTTGACGCACATAAAATTTCAAAGGTGTCATTTTAAAAAAGAAAATAGCATTATTAATAATTTTCATAACATAATGCAAGCAATTAAATTAAAAAATAAAGATCTAATATCGTTAAAATTATAAATTATGCATGTAAAAATAAAGTAAAAAATTAAAACGATAAAATGTCAGTTAATACAATCAGTAGTCACATAATGGTAAAATGTCGTAACGAAATTATGATTATGATAGTATTACAAATAGTCATTCAAAAAATCAAAAAACTTGAGAGGTGTCAAGGGACACCCGGATGGAACGAAGTTCCTTTCGATTAATTAGTGAAGGAATTGTAATATATTTTTTTTAAGTTATAATATTTTTTTTTTATTATTAACAAATATAATGTAATATAAACTTAATCAGTAGGCTCAATTTCAGTTATAATTGGCTTGTGGACATTAACAATACTTATATATTAAGAAATAACCTTAAACTTACAATTATAGCAAAAAGTGTCGTTACAACTTTTGATCTTAATTTTTTCCGTCTAGCCCCCTTTCGCAACGCGCGATAAGGAACTTCGTTCCAATAACATTATAATAAGCCTTTTCAAACAAAAAGGCCTTTAACAGATTTTTAAATACATTTATGTTTTTCTGTTTCCACTCTTTTGGAATTTTATTATAAATAATTGGACCCATACAAATTATGCTCTTATGCATAAATGCGGTCCTTGACTTGTGAATACGTAATTTGTTATTATCACGTCTGTTTCGATTGACTGTGTCAGACAGCTTAGGAAATAAATGCGGATTACTTCTCACAAACATAGCTACTTCAAAAATGTATAATGACGGTAGTGTTAGAATCCGGTGCTTGCTAAACAATGGTTTACAACTCTCTGTACTTTGTATTATAAACATAGAACGTATGCAGCGTTTCTGAATTTTAAATGCTATATCTTTATTTGTTGAATTACCCCAAAATATTAATCCAGGTCAAAGTGCAGATTCGATTAGGCCATAATATGCAGTAAGTATTGCATCGGTGTTCACAGTTTGTGCAAGTTTGTATATAGCGTAGGATAGTGAGCTGATTTTATTACTCAACTTATCAATATGTTCTTTCCAGTTGAACTTTTGGTCAATAATTAAGCCGAGAAATCGAGTACTAGTTACTTCATTTATTTCAATGTTGTCGTGTATAATATTGAAATTTGATTGATTTTGTGACTTTTGTCTGAAATGCATTATGTTTGTTTTAATTATATTGATTTTTAAATTATTATTATTAAGCCATGAAATTATTGATGTCAAAGAATTTGTTATGTCAGATTTATAATAGTCAATATCCTTACACGCTATGGTCACAGTACAAACATGACAATTCTCCCTCCGTCTTACGAATTATCGATCAGGTCACGTGTCGTGACGCGAGTTTTACAATTCTCCCTCCGTCTTACGAATTTTCGATCAGGTCACGTGTCCTGACGCGAGTTTAACATTATTTACCCATCACAAAAAGTACACAACGCCGCTAAAGAAGGTTTCACTTCAAAAAAATAAAAAGCTTGCCAGACTACTTATTGTATTAGATTCACATTATAACTATATTTAATCCAAAGGAAAACATTTAAAATTGAAATATTGACAATAAAAAAACTTGATGAACCGGATGGCATAGTGGATCGCTTTTTGTGTCTGGCCACTGCCATGCAATAGGTTCAGTATATTTGCAGTCGATTGTGCGAGTCCGAGATATTGATTGAACGGAGTGTGTAGCAGTTGAAGTGTTTGCCTCGGCGCTATCAGTGCGGTGAGTGTTGTAGGTTCGAATCTCGCGCGGAACAAACATATGTGTGATCCACATATTCATATTCATTTATTCATAATAATATTATTATGATTGTTCCGAGTCTAGGTATTCTTTGTGTTCGTTGTTTGAATGTTTGCAAAATCCATTGCAACAGAATTTTAAAAATAGATAATATTTAAAAAAATAATTATCTGCAACGATCACTTTTTGACGTGACAACGTCTAATAAATCGATGAACGCCGGCTGCACGCACGAAAAGGGATGACTCATTGTCCCGTTACGCTCATTGTCCCGTTACGCTCATTGTAACGTTACGATCGGAGCGAGAGCGCTACACGAGTGAGCGAAAGGCACGATCGGCTTGTATGACGTTGTCACGCTAAACTATCGTCCGTAAACCGACTTAACAGACAACCAAATTTTAAAAAAAAATGTTTGCAGAGCTTTTTGTTGTTTCTTTTCTGTTTGCTCTGAATAATTATATGCAACATCAGAGCATAAAAATTAGGATGTAAACCATATCGACTACCGCCATGCCCCAATTTGTCAGTTACAGAATTCACTCGGTTATACTGTTGGTTTCAAATATCCATCAAACACATTCGACGGAACTAATAGAATAAATAAAATCATACAGACATAGCCAGCTTCCCTCTTACATAAAATATTAAAATCGGTTTATTTTAATTTTTTTATTTTATTTTATTAAGCACACCAACTATACAATTACAAATGCTTCTTAAATATATAAAGTGCGTATTATAACATTAAAACAGTAATCATACAAATGACAGGCATGCATGACAAGAAACTTTGTCTAATTAATTACCGGTAAGATAATATTTAATAGGCACTATGTTGTGTAGATAAGTGCCAAGCCCAAAAGTAGTTGTTACACAGATACAGGTTTAGTTTTTATATAAGTAAAAGGTTTAAGTATATGAGATGATGATTTCAGAGGTATAATCAGTCTGAAGTGTAGGTAATTGTCTGTCTAGCACAATGATATTTCGCTTGGGCCGAGCACGTGCGCTACAGGGCTGATAAAAAGCTTTTGTTTAAATATTTTGATAACAGCCAATCAAAATATTTGAACGCATCAATTTTTAATATTGATTGATTATTTGATTAATAATAAGCTCTAATAACAACCTAATGTAGATATCACCATTAGGTTCTTCACGCGGTAGGTACGCGTACTTTTTAATCCTAACTAACATTTTAAATGAAATTTTGTTACGCTTTCATGCCTTAACTCGACCGATCATCATGAAATTTCGTATAAACATTTTCAGTACCTTTTATCCGGCAACATTTTTACTGTTACTAATCAAACCTGCATTTACGCGAAGCCGGGGGCAAAAGCTATATCTATACTAATATTATAAAGAGAAAAGATATGATTTTTTGTTTGTAATGATTTAAATCAAAAACTAAACAACCGATTTAAAAAATTCTTTCATCGTTAGTAAGCTATATTATCACCGAGTAACAGACCGTATTTAATTTTTAAAAAGGCATGTACCTACGTAATGTATTTTACGCAAGCTAAGCCGCGGGCAATATCCATATAGAATACTAGACGTTCCCGCGGTTTCACCCACGTTTATCGTTACTGCGACGCCTATAGCCTTCCTCGATATAAATAGGCTATCCAACACTAAAATATTTTTTTAAATCGAACCAGTAATTCCTGAGATTAGCGCGTTCAAACAAACAAACAAACTCTTCAGCTTTATAATATTAGTATAGATAAGTAGACCGCAATTTCCTACAGAATAGCAAACGAAAATTTGAATAGTATTCCCTTTCGCCAATGTTCACAGAGTTATTGACAATTAGCCAGTACGTAATTAATTTTGGGGAAGCTCTGTCCTATAATAAATAATAATACCTTTAGGGCGGGCTCGGGCGCCCTACGAGGTTTCCAGCGGTTGACAACCTTGTCATCTAAAAGAGCCAAATATAGACAATCCACAAGTGAAATCTATTCAAAGAGCCATTTTGTTAACTTAAGCTTTGCTTTAGCAGGAGTCATTGTTACGGAAAATTTTGGATTAAAAGTATACTCTCGAGCTTGCCTTTGTCAAATAAGTCTTAAGTTTCACTAACAGTAATTGAAATTAAATTTGGTATCATACTTATAAGGCAAGATAATAAGTGATATTCCTTGCCTGCACAAAACATTTCGTGGAAGAACCGCAGCTGAGGAGTCAAAGAGCCGCAGGTTGCCGGCCACTGCCCTAATACATAGATTCGGCAATATGGTGAGGGGGAAAATAAATAAATGTTAGGAGAAAGACCTCACAAGAAGGTCATTGCCGTTGCCTACGGCGTACAATAACATAGTGATGAAGACGGACAGGCACAGACGATATAGAAGTGTGTCCTCTAAAATAATCAACTTCAAATCGGTATCATACAATTGCCGAATATTTGAATAATTTTTATCGTAGTAGCAGCACATTGCGTATTTATATTATCTTATCTTATGTGGGGGCCAGTCAGTGCAGACCGGCGATACTTCGACCCAGTGGGATCTTTTGTGTCGAGAATTTATATTAACAAAGCAATTAAGGTATAGGCCGTTTGAGACAAAATCAAAATCAAAAATAAATTTATTCAAGTTAGGTTACAAGGTAACACTTATGAATGTCAAAGTTACACTACATTTTTCTGTGAATTTACACTTACTGCCACGTTCAGCAAAGCAAGGGTGTAGGGCTCATGAGAAGAACGGGCAAGAAACTCATGGCCACTCTTTTTAATCGCCAAGTTTACAATAAAATGTTGTTTACAAATCATAACTGTAAGGTGCTGCAACCATTTCTCCATGAATTACTACTGAACATACTTAAGCATTTAATCAAATTTGATGGTAGCCTCTAAAGCAGCAGTGTGGTAAACAGGATCCACATACACATCCACTTACACAAATTGAAAATAACAATTGATAAACTAGGTACTGTTCTCGATTTGGTAATGCAACCTGGACCCTCACGAAAGCTCGAACTTATGCCAAACATAAGGTCAAACAATACATCAATGGTCAAAAATTAACAGTACCATATCTATGGTGTATGGTCACGTCCTTAAGAACTCTATTTTCTTTTTTTTTTATACCACTATGAAGAAATCAAATGAGAATAGTCGTAGTAAGCAATTAAATTTATGTGTTTAAATTAATGGATTATATTGATATAACTTTGGCTTAAATTTTATGATTATTTAAGTATTCTATTTCAACTTATGATTAATTTATAATTACTATTAAATATATCATAGTTTTTAATAAACATTGAAATGCTGAATCCACCTATTATTAGTTATGCAATTAGTTTTAAACCTATCAATTGTATTATATGTAAATGAATTTCTGTAACTTGGTGAAACAAATAAATAAATAATTACCGGTATTTAATAATTGCTTGCAATGCCAGAGGTATCGTTTATTTTTATTTACCAAAACAAATTAAAACTGCTCCGTTTGCGTTCTGTGCTATCACAACTTGCTCTTTCGATGCAGATTTTCCCATGGTGTGCCGTCTTCAAAATCTTCTTTCTTCGTAATGTCTTGGAAACTTTTTTCTTGAAATCTTCTGTCTTGAAATCTTCTTTATTGAAATGTTCCGCCTTGAATTTTTCTCTTGTGGTCTTCTTTCTTCAATCTTGATATAAGTTCTATATACGGTGCCAATGGCAGGGTCGCCATGTGATATGTCGAGGGTTTAGGTGTTTTGAATCAAACATGTCTTACTCGTTCAGTGTCATTTATTTGAATACCATCAAAAGTTATTAATTAAAATTTGAACAATCTATATACGTGAAGCGAAAACTTTGGATCCCTTTTTACGAAAATTGGGCGGACGGAGGAGTATGAAATTTCGCACACTTATAGTTTATACAGAGAAGAAGTGACGAATGCTAATATTTATATAAAATATGTATTAGAAATACATTAAATTAATGAAAAAACACTACACGCACACAACCATGCATTTGACACACACAGTCGAAGCGCGTAACTATGGTTACATATATCAATATATAACATACATATATCAGCAATATCTTACAGGCAAACTTTGGTCGAATTTCGAGCACTAGGCGACCGCTAGTATGCTTAATTGCGCAGTACTAATAATAAGTTGCAACCGATGCAATATTCGTACACGTGAGTTTTAACTTATTGCTAAACTAAAATACATAATATCATATTACATTACACTACAGTTATAAACCTATCTAATATTATAAATGCGAATGTGAGTTTGTTTGTTACGCTTTCACGCCTGAACTACTGGAGCGATCATCATGAAATTTTGCATACACATTGTCAGGTACAGAAAAGGACATAGGATATCTATCACCTAGAAAAAGTACTGTTCCCGAACGAATCCGCGAGCAAAACTATTAATATTATAAAGAGAAAAAAATTGTATTTTTGTTTGTAATGAATAACCTCAAAATCAACTAGGCCGGTATTCAAAATTATTTTACGGTTAGAATGCTACCTTATCTAGAAGTACCTAACATAGACCATATAACATCACGCTACGAGCCACGTCAGCAAGTGGTAATCATAACCATAGGAGAAATCGCGCGAGACAGCTAGTCTTACATAAAAGGAAAGAAATGGTATGCAAGTCCGGCCATTTTTATATTCAAAGCGCGCGTTTTTTGTTACAAGCGATTGACAAGATAGCATACCATTTAGTCATAAATTACGCAAGATCAAGAGCAGGCCAAGACAACGCGGCATTCTGCCAACGTATCGACATTCGGCACATCGATTTATTTCTGTCCAATGTCAACACTTCGATTTGATTACACTTATTTTAATTTACAAGACATTGATCGATTTAAACATAATGTTTATTTAACAGTACCTAATACAACTCTCATATAAGAAAAGAATATAACATTTATTAGTATTGTTAATAAACATTTGGCTATTGAAAAGAGTAGCCTTTAGTTTCTTGCATGCTTCTTCTAATTTTATTTTATTTCTTTATTATTGGCAAACATACAGCTAAAATGGTACATTCTTGACATAAATACGGCCAACTAACTCTTTATTCAGGTTTTTCCAGTGCATTTTTTTTCCTATGTCAATTAATTGACGTATCCAAAAATGGTTTACACATTTTTATGGAAATAGACATTTTTGACTTTGTCTTTGACTCTTCTGTTTTGCGGTACCTACTCAGTAAATGTTATTATAATTCAATTATATATTTATCTCTTACTTTGCATGCCTAAAGGAGGATAACAGATCATAAAAACTGTATAAGCTTATAATGTCTGCACTGTATTCCCATATTCACAAATGAATTACGAATTAGAACTTGAACCTACGACATTATCAAACTGTGTAGTTTTTCAATTCAAGCGGGTCGTGAAAAAGCTCCCTCTCAGGCCGTCAAAGTAGGGACCTCAACATCGCCTCAGCTGCTATGAGGATAGTGTGGAGGCCACTGCTCTTACCACTTGATCACTTACTATCAGGCGGTGTGTGGTCATTTGGACGAGCAAAATAAAAAAAATTACTATCTATGGTCCGGGATTGAGAATTCCGTCTGTATTAGAATTACACTACTTTATACGGATTGTATCGATTTGTTTATTTAAAAAACGCGATTAAAGCTGAATAAACTATTAGTATTTCAATGTACTAGCGGTCGCCTAGTGCTCGAAATTCGACTAAAGTTTGTCTGTAAGATATTGCTGATATATTATGTCATTATATATTGATATATGTAACCATAGTTACGCGCTTCGACTGCATGTGTCAAATGCATGGTTGTGTGCGTGTAGTGTTTTTTCATTAATTAAATATATTTCTAATGCATATTTTATATAAATATTAGGATTCGCCTCTCCTTCTCCATATAAACTTTAACTGTGCCAAATTTCATACTCCTCCGTCCGCCCAATTTTCGTAAAAAGGGATCCAAAGTTTTCGCTTCACGTGTTAATATATAGATAAAGATAGCAATTATCAGTACCCTCTTCAATCCTCGTTTAGAGAAGTCATAGCGCTTAGGAAACGCCGCAGGCAACGCGGTACCTAGCTCATTCCAGAGCCTACACGTAACACGTACCTACGTAGGCGTAGGAGAAATGATCGCTGAAAACGAGCCGTGGAAGACAAGAAATCGTAGTACGAAAATTTAAAAATATGAATCGAAATATCTGTTAAATCGTGCCTATAGGTGCTTAGAAAGTAAAATAATTTACTTATCTATGTATATCAATAATAATAATTTGATAACGTAATCAGAATATTTCACCGTGACAAGAATAAATAATACGCAGTCTAAGAATGGCAATGTTGGCAGCAATTGCATTCTATTAAATCCTAATCCTATAAAATATGCGTTAGAAATACATTAAATTAATGAAAAAACACTACACGCACACAACCTTGCATTTGACACACGCAGTCGAATTGCGTTCGTAGTATTTTGATATTTTTCGTCTGACGTCGTACAATTCTTTGTAACTATGGTTACCTATACCTTATTTATATGTAATAGAGAAAAATATAAAACGAAGTGTTGGTATAAACACAATGTAATACCTACCTTTAGGTTGGCAACACTGGTTGATTGTTATTTTTATATCTATGGTACAACTCTCTGTCTCTCTGGCTGTTAAGCGTTATCCATGTACGGTCATAAAAAGTGTGTTCTCAAGTAAAGAGTAAATATATTTATTATCAAACCCCTTGTTTTACTCAAGATCCTTCACAAAGTAGCAAGCTTAGGATTTTTGGTAGAATTTTGACCACTACGCGACCGCTAGTCCTACTTATTAATAACTTGATAAAATTATACTTAAACAGTATAATATACTACCAATATCAAGCCTGTATTTAAACTGTCCCACTGCTGGGCACGGGCCTCTTCTCAGTGTGAGAAGGGTTGTGCCATAGTCCACCACGCTGGCCCAGTGCGGGTTGGCAGACTTCACATATCTTCGAGAACATTATGTAGAACGGACATGCAGGTATCCTCACGATGTTTTCCTTCACCGTTAAAGCGAGCGATAGTTAACTATTTAATACGCACATCATTTTGAAGTTAACTTTTAACCCAAGGCTCCTCTGCCTTGGGTTAAAAGTTTTTTCCACCGGACGACGGAACGTCAATAAACGGATATCCTTGTATACATATATTTTTTTTACCGAATGGATGTTAGCTTCGAGTGCCGTATTTATGCGCTAGTTTTGAACTGGTTGTCATAGAGATTACACATGTGATTATGTTGAGTAATAAGAAAAAGAAACTTATATTGGCCTACTATTTGTACAAGAAAAAACAAAAAGAAATGTCTGACAACGTTTCAAAATCTTCATTTAACGCAATACAAGCTTCCCTCCAAGCGGCAAAAGTCAATTGTCTATTTTTATAGCACTCTTGGGTGTTGTCCTACAGTACAGGCTTATTTTCAACCAAATTTATTAACAATTCCATGTCAATATCATCCATTTTAATTAAAAACATAAGTAGAAGGCACTCAATTGACTGAAAAAGGGCAATATGTCCGGTAGCGCCGACACATTCCAATGCCCTGGCATAGGTGACCGCTCTTCCTTACGTCGGACCGGTGTCCGTTGCGCCGAGGGGAGATGGCGGCGGTGCATCCGGCGTAATTTGTTTGCCGGACCTATGTCCTATGCATGTGCACAGATTAATTATAAACCATACACCACCGCGAATCCGGCGAAAAAAAAACGGCCCGTTGTCCAGTGAAAAAAATGGACGTATGTATACAAGCGGCCTAAAAATTGCTCATTACCCGTGTCTTTTTTACATCATACTTAAGAGGAAACACAAGGGCCGTTTTTCCATACAAACGTAGTCCCCTGTTTCTTCCCTGGATAATGCGAGTAGAGCAATAATTCTAAAAAAAAAAATGTAAGGGCTCTATTGGCATGTCCCTATGTTTTCCTTTTTTTCATAAGTTAATTATTAAAAGGCATGAGCCTTCAAAACCTCAAAAACTAACCAGATTTTCCGCTCTGTTCAAACATCCAGAAAACAAATTTGTCTGGATTATATAAAAAAAGGAAAACATAGGAACACGGCTAGTCTTTCTTTAATTTTTAATGAAAAAAGTAGTTAAATCGGTCAAGTTTCGGAGAAGGAATCAGGGGACTACGAAACGGGTGTACTTTTAATAGGTATTTTCGGTCCAAGCTGCAGTTGTCTCTATCGCGCTCATGATACTATACATGGCACTGCGCGACAGCAATAGATTTTACAAATACCTATGTAATTCTCTCGCCGTTAGTGTTTCCTCTTAACAACTTTTATTCTACCACTATTTACAAAAGCCAATATTAAAAAATAAAACATATTTTAACACGTTCCCCACAACGACTCCTCCACGGTGTGTTGTTTAGTTACGCGCAGCTTTCTTTTGCGACCGCGTGTGTAATCTTAAGTAATCTCAAATCTCAAGCATTTTCAATTTATGTATTTTTGTATGGCAAAATCAAGTAATTAATTATGAAAAGTGGTATGTCAAAAATTAGAGACGTATACATAAGTCATGGATTTTCCACTTTAAGTTGTAATCGATGGTTACTACGGTACTGGCGAGAAGACAATCGAGTTAGACATGAGAATAGTAGGATAGCAGGACAGGTCGCTTGTATTGTTTTCGCGGATCACATTGTTTATATGTTTAAAGTGAAACTTCTTTAGGCGCGTTGAGCACTTCTTGAGTGAACAAAAATCATAGAACTCGCGTCATCGTCACCGAACGCTTTCCATTTTTGAATTATTTTTGGTTTATATAATATACTAGCTTTTGCCCGCGGCTTCGCTCTCGTTAATTTAGAATTTAACAATCAATTCGGGTTGTACTCTGCTTGTAATAATATAATTCAATCATGATTCGAAAGACATGTGGCGCCATCTATTATCATAAGAACGTTATTGTTGTTTTAATCGGGAATAGTAATTTTTTCGGGATGAAAGGTAGCCTATGTCCGTTTCTGTATACCTGACAACGTATATGCAAAATTTCAGAATTATCGGTTCAGTGGTTTATGCGTGAAAAGGTAACAAACAAACAAACTCATTTTCGCTTTTATAATATTAGTTAGGATTAGGATTTCTTTCTTTCAAGTGTTTATGATCAAGGATTAAAGTTTTCACTTCTATCGGCAGTCCACAAAGACTGCCCCAAATATTTCTCATATTTTTTTCTGAACGCCCATCAGCTCTACTATAAGACATTTCAAGGTTATCTATTAATTACCGGACAGCCCTGTATTTTGTACGTATGATGTAAAATTAATTTAAGCGAAAGGAGAAAGATTATTATCGTTGCTTTAGATATTTGGTAAAATAATCTCGTTATCTTGATGCACTGAGCTGCAGGCCTTTGCCGCGAACTTACGTATAATCTGATATCAGATAAGCATTTAAATACCTACATAGATAATTTATTAATTATGATAAACAAGTTACAGTTTTATTGAAGTGAAAACTTCTTTAGGCGCGTTGAGCACTTCTTGGGTGAACAAAAATCATAGACGTCGCGTCATCGTCACGCTTCGTCATTGTCATGCTTCCACGCTTTCCATTTATGAATTATTTTAGAATATTAAGAATATCTCAGAAATGGTGTGGCACCACGCAAAAAATAACGAACTTTTATTATTTATAATAACTTCTAAGAGAGTATCAGGAATCGGACCGGCCAAAGACTGCCCCAATTTTTTGTTTATATTTTTTTGGATATGGATTCTAATATATGGGCTATAGGTATGGGTGTAGCTCAGTGGGGAGACCAACAGACTGCAATGCAGAAGGTTTCGCGCACCTCTGACTTTCGGAAGTTATATGACTTTTCGAAATTATGTGCGTATTGATTGACAATAATTATCGCCTGCTCCGTGCCTCGGAGAGCACGTTAAGCCGTCGGTCCCGGCTGCAATGAACATTTCTGGCAGTCGTTATTGGGAAGTCAGTGCCCTTTAATATCCTGACACTGGTCTAGCCTTAGGGTATCGTTAGCCTTCGGGTTGCGGAGGTCAGGTGGCAACTGCTCCGTGTAAAAACTGGTATCCAGTCAAATTCAGTTAGACTAGAAAGCCGACCCCAAGTGATTTGGTAATAATAAAGGCTAGAGAGAAGAAGGTCTGGGTGTTTGATGGACTGGTATATAGGTAACTATGAATGATAAAACGGCCCCTGCTCTGAATACTCTAATAGCATCAATCGAATGGACAGATTATTAATTATCCTCAAAACAAAGTCTTTTTAACAAAATCACTTTGAAAACTAAACATTAAAAGCACTAATAGCTTCGAATATTAGCTATTTGAGCTAACTGCTGAGAGTTCGTTGGATTGCAACGCTTTCGAGTTTAATCACAAGGCGCGCATTTCTGACTTTTCAAAGTTATCTGCGTATTAAATAGTTAATTATCGCCCGCATTAACGGTGAAGGAAAACATAGTAATGAAACCTGCATGTCTAAGAGTTCTCCTTAATGTTCTCGAAGATATATGTAGTCTGCCAAACCGCACTGGGCCAGAGTGGTGGACTAGGGCCTAACTCTTATGACACTGAGAAGTGGCCCGTGCCCAGCAGTGGGACAGTCTAACACAGGGCTGAAGTTCTTATAATAGCTATTTATTTCACGTATGCTCTTTTGCTATCTATTGCGCTATTTATTTATCAAATTTTCAACACAATTATATATACTAGCGGTCGCCTAGTGGTCAAAATTTTACCAAAATTCCTAAGCTTGCTACTTTGTTTTCTGTTTTTCTCTATTACATATAAATAAGGTATAGGTAACCATAGTTACAGAGAATTGCACGACATTAGACGAACAATGCCGAAATACTACGAACGCGATTCGACTGCATGTGTCAAATGCATAGTTGTGTGCGTGTAGTGTTTTTTTATTAATTTAATGTATTTATAATGCATAATTTATAAAAATATTAGGATTCGCCTCTCTGCCCACGGCTCTACCTTGACCATTTTTGAAATGAAAACTTCTTTAGCGGCGTTGTGCACTTTTTGTGATGGGTAAAAAATTTTAAACTTGCGTCAGGACACGTGACCTGATCGAAAATTCGTAAGATGGAGGTAGAATTGTCATGTTTGTGTACGATAGCGCAATAAATGAATATTGTATTTTACCACATAAATGATAGTACTTTTATACTGATAATTAAAGCAATTCGTGCAAAATGATTCCCTAACCATTCCAAAATATCAAAAATGCACGTTAATATTTAAGTTTTCACTTCTGTCGGTACTCCCGGAGTACAAACCGTTGTTTTTTTTTACCTGTGCATTTCTGGATTTCTATCTGAATTATTTTCTTGTTTCGTCTTTTTTAGACTTTTTTTTGGGTGACTATTTTCAGCCTATTTGTAAACGGACAGAGCGTTTAATTATAACTAATGTAAGGAAAAAAGAAATAAGAATGTTGCTTTTATACTAATGAGTGCATTCGTTGTTTATCTACATTTCACATCGAAGTTTCACATTGCAGCCATGCTGAAATGACGTAAGTCTGTTTTTGTTGAATTTACAAATAGCCTTTAGGCTACGCTAGCCGGATTTATGTCAGACTGATTTATGTTTGTCACCTTGATAGTATAAAGGAAAACATATTTTTTTACCTTCTGGATAGTAAGAGGCATCTCATCATCAGCACCTCCGAGGAGCTCGAAGCCCCACCTCTCGTTGACCTCACGGGTTAAGTGGACATCCAACGCCATCTAGTGAAAAGACAACAAGTTTAATTTTGACATTTTTAGTGCAGAACATAAGAGCGGCTACGCACTGCGTCCGATTCAAACCCGAAAAAATATGCGCCTACAAAACGTCTTGGTACTTGCCGATCTTTAAAACCTGAATTTCTCTGCCCAGGCATATGTTTTCTTCATTTTTCGATCCTGGTTAGTTCAAGGGGGGTATGAAAAAGCACCTCCTTAGGCCAACACAGTAGAGACCTCGGCACCATTTCACGTGAGGACGTGGTATGGAGGACTCTGCTCCTGGACTACACGACTGCTTACCATCAGGCGGAGTATAGTCAGTTTGACAGACAAAAAGCATTTCGGGCTGAACTCGAACGTCTCTTATGTTCTGAGTCCGAGAAAATACGCTCCAGCCCTCCACACAACGTTTATCACTCACCAAACAGCTCGGTTTGCTGAATCGGTCGCAGTGCGAAATCGTTCATACAAAATTATACTGTGACTAGCTTTTGTTTTCATCTGCGCTCGCTTGGGAACAGCAGGTACTTTTCCCTGGATATATTATACTCTATGTCCTTTTCTATACCTCTGACAACGTCTATGCGAAATTTCATCATGATCATCCGAGTAGTTCAGGCGTGAAAAGCACATTTGTTAGGAATATTTTTGGTCCGTAAATATTATTACCGAATTATCAATATCGGTCGCCAAGTGGTCGAAATTCACTCATAATGTATTTAAATTTTATTGTCTATAACTATACCCTTATAGTCACATTTCATTTAGTCACCTACTCCACATACATATGTAACCATAGTTACGAAGCATTCTACGAAGTCAACCGAACAATGCCGAAATACTACGAACCCGATTCGACTTTTGTGTCAAATGCATGGTTGTGTGCATGTAATGTTTATTCATTAATTTAATGTATTTCTAATGCATATTTTATAAAAATATTAGGATTCGCCACTCCTTCTCCATATAAACTTTAACTGTGCCAAATTTCATACTCTTCCGTCCGCGCAATTTTCGTAAAAAGGGATACAAAGTTTTTGTTTCACGTATTAATATATAGATTTTGAATTCAACAAGTGCATCTCAAATCTTGTGGATAATTTTCATATAAATAGTAACTGTTGTTATTGGCTGCCTTAGTGGCTGACTGACCCGGCAAACGTTGTTTTGCCATATAAATTATTTCTTAGCGGTATGAAATATACTTTACGACCTATCCTTATACCTACCAAATATACCGACATAAAAAATATTATAAAAATCGGTCCAGCCGTTTCGGAGGAGCCGTGCAGTCACAAACACCGTGACATGAGATTTTTATATATACTAATATATATAAATTACGTGTCACGTTGTTTGTCCGCTATGGACTCCTAAACTACTGAACCGATTTTGATCAAACTTCGTAACCATCTGTAATTTGGTCCAACTGAAAAGATAGGATAAATTTTTGTTTTTGTCTGGCAAAAATGATCTAATGTGGAGCAGACGAAGTTGCGCAGGACAGCTAGTTTTAATATAAAAAAATCTCGTGTCACGATGTATGTTCGGGATAAACTCTGAAACTACTGAACCGATTTTGATCAAACTTGGTAACTCTGTAATTTGGTCCAACTTAGATAGGATAGATTTATCTTCATTTTTTTTTCGTTTTTACAGGACTACGTTTGTCGGGACAGCTAGTATAGATGATATACTTGAACACGGAGCTCACACAGCACAATGCACGCTAGTTTGTCGGGACAGCTAGTATAGATGATATACTTGAACACGGAGCTCACACAGCACAGTGCACGCTAGTTTGTCGGGACAGCTAGTATAGATGATATACTTGAACACGGAGCTCACACAGCACAGTGCACGCTAGTTTGTCGGGACAGCTAGTATAGATGATATACTTGAACACGGAGCTCACACAGCACAGTGCACGCTAGTTTGTCGGGACAGCTAGTATAGATGATATACTTGAACACGGAGCTCACACAGCACAGTGCACGCTAGTTTGTCGGGACAGCTAGTATAGATGATATACTTGAACACGGAGCTCACACAGCACAGTGCACGCTATTTTGTCGGGACAGCTAGTATAGATGATATACTTGAACACGGAGCTCACACAGCACAGTGCACGCTAGTTTCAGTTTACTAGACATCATTGCCACAACGCCAAGTGTAATCCTGTGTCGCGGGGAACTTTACAAACATTTACGACTCGATGATGGCGTAGTGGTTAGTGTAACCGACTGCCACGTCTGAGGTCGCGGGTTCGATTCCCGCACAAGTCAAACATTTGTGTGCATGAACATTGATGTTTGTCTTGGTCTGGGTGTTTCTATGTATAATATGTATGTATTTACAAAAAAAATTGGTTGTCTGTAAAGTCAGTTTACAGACGATAGTTTAACGTGACAACTTCATAACAAAATTTCTTTCCCGTAACGTTACAATGAGCGAAACGGGACAATGAGTCATCCTTTTTCGTGCGTGCAGCCGGCGTTCATCGATTTATTAGACGTTGTCACGTCAAAAAAGTATATATGTATGTATTCCATTGTCTAGTACCCATAGTACAATCTCTGCTTAGTTTAGGCTAGATGGTGTTGTGTGTATGTGATGGAATATTATTATTCAAACAATGAACAAAAAAACATTCAGACTCGGAACAAACATTTGTGGATCACACAAAGTTTTGTCCAGTATGGGATTCGAACCCACGACACTCGGCACAGTGGCAGCGGCGAGGCAACCGCTTAAACCACTACGCCATCCGTGCAGACAAAATGAAAAAAAAAAATGAACGTTACCTTCAATATGAGATCCAAAGGCACTGCATTGACTCACGGTTAAACATTAACTGAATGGTTTAATTGGCAAGAGTCGCACTGACACAGTTAGTGGAGAGTTATCTAGTCCAGCGGCTGATTACTTCATCTATTTAAGTGGCAGACTCGGCCCGAGGGCTCCGAGAAGATTCGTTATATGGAACTAATTAAAATAGGAGAAGTCGGGTACAGCGTAATATTTTCCTCAAAGCAGAATAGTCAGCATACGAATCCCGGAGAAAGAATAGCAAATACCTGTCACCTTGGCTGCTGAAAAGCAACCGAAACGTCGAGGAAAGTGTAAAATTAAATATAAATAAGTAGTTTTTATAATTTAAACTAGCTTTTGCCCGCGGCTTCGCTCGCGTTAATTAAGAATTTGTCAATCAATTCGGGTTGTACTCTGCTTGTAATAATATAATTCAATCATGATTCGAAAGACACGTGGCGCCATCTATTATCATAAGAACGTTATTATTGTTTCCCTCGGGAACAGTGATTTTTTTCGGGATAAAAGGTAGCCTATGTCCGTTTCTGTACACCTTTCAACGTATATGCAAAATTTCAGGATGATCGGTTCAGTGGTTTAGGCGTGAAAAGGTAACAAACAAACAAACTCATTTTCGCTGTTTTAATATTAGTTAGGATTATAAACAAACGGACAACATAACGATGTACACCAAATCGTTGTACAAGTTAAAACTTATATCTAACATTATTACATTAATATTGCCAGACATAACAATAGATTAAAGCTTAAAAATCTTAGCTGCCATGATGCTTTTACATTACATCTCTGCTTATTCCTTGGGTATAAGCAACCGTGGTATTATGACAAGTTAAAAAGCCTGCAATAAGGAGGTTGTATACATTGTTTTAAATTTACAATCAGGTTGGCTTGTTATCGTACAAATCAAGTCGGCGTAAACCATTGTTTCAGTAAATAATTTTGATCAAAATTATACAAAATATCTTCAGAATACACCGGAGAATGAGGCTTTTGTTGTTGTTTGTTGTATTTCTTTATTTATTTTGTTACGTTTTGAGTAAAAATGTGAAGACTTTGAGTGAATCTATGGGGCAAGAAGTCATTGAGATAGCAGGGCCTAAAGGTAGGTACAAATATTAAGCCTTTCCTAAAAGCATTAGAGATCTACCTTAATTGACTACCTTTTCAGATCTGTATTAGTATACGGCTGCGTATCATGAGTACCCAGAACCTCGAATTCTGGATCGAGCCACATAATAATATTGGATTTTTCTGCCAAGAAATTCTTAGTGGAAGTCCAGATAATTCTGGTTTGATTCATTAACGTACCTCTAAACGAAAAAGCGTTGATCTTGTACCAAATTACTCTTCGGTCGACCTAATGAAATTGGTCCACCGTTAGAGGTTCCACTCGGTGTGGATTGAGCCACTAGCGCTCTCACTCGCTGTGAGAGGGTACTACTTTCTCGGTCAAGTCGTTATATTCAAGCTGAAACCACCATAGGTCACACAACTTAATAATAAGTTCTCATTTCTCGAAGCAAAAACTAATGTTGCTGTGGAACGAAATGTAATATTTTCCCGTCACAAAGATATGATCTTCCGACTAAGCTGGGTGATCTTGCGTCTCTTGCCACGGCCCGATGTTTGATGTCGGGAACTTGTATACATATATAGCTTATACAGTAAACTTCGCTAGCGTGATTCTGGATAAACTACAAGTTGTACGAAGTAGTGCATAATTGTGGACAGCGCCATCTATTGTCACTATTATAAAAAATTTGCATGCGTGGGTCCGCTGTATTTCGTATGTCATGTTGCAGAGCTGCCCCCAGGCTTAGAGGAAGAGCCTTCAGCGGACATGGACGACGATGATGACCTCAAGTCTTCCACAGGTTCCATCACCAAGAAGGACGGCAAGAAGACCACTAGTGTGAGAATGAGTTGTTAAATCTTTTTATACTGTGACTTGGGAATAATAAAGGCTAGGGAGAAGAAGACTTTCTATCTAGTAATTCATGATCAGTCATTATGTTTGCTTTAAACCCGGTTTCTCCTCTGCTATCTATCTCATTACTCACACATTCTTTACAGGTAGTCGACGCTAGAAAGAAGCTTAAAGATGTAGAAAAACTAGATGGCTTGTCTCCGGAAGACGAGGAAGCCAAACTTGAAAAGGAACTCGCAGAAATTTATAAGGATAGCGGTACGTAGTCCAAATTATATACACAGATACGTCCCGTCAACGCTACGAAGCATAAAGTCATGCAGTGCTGTAGCCACCGGCTGGTAAAGCGAGCTTTACAAACGCAGCGAGGCAACTCAGTGGTGTAGCGTGGGTTTCAGACGCCCGGGGCGGATTTTTTTGAAGTGAAAACTTCTTTAGGCGCGTTGAGCACTTCTTGGGTGAACAAAAATCATAGAACTCGCGTCATCGTCACGCTTCGTCATCGTCACTCTTCCACGCTTTCCATTTTTGAATTATTTTAGAATACTAGCGGTCGCCTAGTGCTCGAAATTCGACCAATAATATTACTGATATATGTCATTATATATTGATATATGTAACCATAGTTACGCGCTTCGACTGTATGTGTCAAATGCACGCTTTCCATTTATGAATTATTTATAATTTAGTTTATAAAGAAGTATTTATGATCAAGGATTAAAGTTTTCACTTCTATCGCCAGTCCCCAAAGACTGCGCCAAATTTCTTTTGCCACCCTCTTGTTTAGTTATTTCAATTTAAAAGACTATAATTTTCATTTATTCTAAAGAAATTTTCGAGATCGATTTATAAGGTATTATTATTATTTATTGTGAAATTTCGCCGCTCCCTAAAAGTGCCGGCCGGGGCGGGCCGCTCCTGCTGCCCCCAGTACGATACACCACTGAGGCAACTACTCCGTATTGCGGTTATTGCCGTGATATGTTTTTAACACTATTTCTGTGTTGCTGGGTACTTTACAAACATTCAAATTACGAACACAAAGAAAATCCAAATTTGGAACAACCATTTGTGGATCACGCAAAGATTTGTCCCGCGTGGGGGTCGAACCCGCGACACTCGGTCGGCACGGTGGCAGTGGCGGGGCGACTACTTATCTTATCTTATCTTATGTGGGGGCCAGTCAGTGCAGACCGGCGACACTTCGACCCAGTGGGATCTTTTGTGTCGACACTCCCAATAACTGCCATAGATGTTCACGGCAGCCGGAACCGACGGCTTAACGTGCTCTCCGAGGCACGGAGCAGGCGATAATTGTCAATCAATGCGCACATAATTTCGAAAAGTCATATAACTTCCGAAAGTCAGAGGTGCGCGACGTGGGTTCGAACCCGAGACCCTCTGCATTGCAGTCTATTGGTCTCCCCACTGAGCTATCGCTGCTCGGGGCGACTACTTAAACCAGTTCGTCATCTGTGTAGGATAATATCCACTAGGACGGTGACAATGCTATGTACTTTTGGAGTTACGAAGCGCCCCAGTCTTTTCTTCTTTTTTTTTTTTGCAATTGGTTGCAGATGAGCAAGTGGCCCACCTGATGGAAAGTGGTAACCGCTGCTCATGGACTTCAGCAGTGTCACACACCAATGTTTAAACTATTATCGGTTACTTTGATATAACTACACTTCAAAACATTGAGATAAGTAAAGTCAACGTGGCTTCTGTAAAGGAACCGAAATGTCTGGTAAAAGTGTACTCTATACAAATAAATAAAATTGAAGTGTCTGTTTGTAATGTCAAAATAACAGCTTTTTATTTAATGCATATGAAAGTATATAAGGTACCTATACGAAAACATCTATTTTTTAAACTTTGTCTGTCTGTCTGTTTGTACCGGCTAATCTCCGAAACGGCTGAACCAATTTTGACGGGACTTTCAGTGGCAGATAGCTGATGTTATAAGGAGTAGTTTTCTAAAATCAAAGTAGCCTAAGTTTAGGCTACTTTGATTTTAGAAAAAAAAATAGGGTTCCGCGGAGACAAACACTTTTTAGTCAAAATCTACGCGGATGAAGTCGCAGGTAACAGCTAGTCTTAAATATAAATACTTTTATTTTATTTATTTATTTATTTTCAGCCTGTATTGTCCCACTGCTGGGCAAAGGCCTCCCTCTCGCTTTTCCACATATCCCTATTATGCGCTAGTTTGCACCAGTCCCTCCTGTAGTTAATTAATTCGTCTTGCCATCGACGTTTTTGTCTACCACGTTGGCGTTTATAAATACTTATATACGCCATATCTATACTAATATTATAAAGCTGAAGAGTTTGTTTGTTTGTTTGTTTACTTGAACGCGCTAATCTCAGGAACTACTGGTCCGATTTGAAAAATTATTTCAGTGTTAGATAGCCCATTTATCGAGAAAGGCTATAGGCTATATATCATCACGCTAAGATCAATAGGAGCGGAGCACCAATGAAGAATGTTTCAAAATCGGAGGGTATTTTTTCCTTTTGAGAGCTTCCGCTGCGTGCGCTGCGTAAACAGTTAAAGTTTCGCAAAAATCATGTATGACAGAATTGTTCCCCTTTAAAAGTTCTAAATAAAAATCCGCGACAGCATATGTCTATCTTTTAAGGTTGGCTCACTATTATCATTTTTATGCTAACCAAATTTGTTCTAAAATAATGCATTATTTGCGAAGGTATTTTTATAAACATGATATTAATCCTTATCCAAATAAATACGTTATTCATCACAAGTATTTAATTTAAAACAAAATTGCTCTCTACATCATTCGATTTCAATGAATATCTTAGGAGATATTGCAGTTTTAAAATAACATCGCAGCAAAATAATTACCCATTACAGACATAGTACAAACGATGTTTCTCCTGGTTTATTCTGCGTGATTACTACTGGTTCGATTTGAAAAATTCTTTTAGTGTTGGATAGCCTATTTATCGAGGAAGGCTATAGGCTATATAACATCACGCTACGACCCACGGGGGCGGCGTAGTAACGATAAACGCGGGTGAAACCGCGGGAACATCTAGTACTATATATATAAATACTTTTAATTAATTTAAATTATAGTAAAATTTAATAACAGTAGTGTTAAAGTTCAAAATTATGAAATAAAAGTGTTTTAAAATAAACAACGCGACAACATCTGTAAAAAGTAGTTTTATTACTTTTTCTGTCTTGGACTTTGAACTCAGGAGTTTGTGATCTGCAGCCGTATACCTTTCTTATGTATACGGTTAGTTGGCAAACAAGCTCACCTGATGGTAAGTGGTCATCGTAGCCTATGGACGCCTGCAACACCAGAGGCATCGCATGCGCGTTGCCGACCCTTTAGGCAAGGAAGTGGGAAGGAGAAGGAGCGGGAAGGGGGAAAGAGAGTAAATGGGCCTCCGGAACTCTCACTCACCGAACGAAACACAACAGTAGGAATACTGGTATTTCACGTCGATATTCTGTGACAGGGTAGTCCTTCCCCGGTCGAGTCGGCCCATTCATGCTGAGATCAGCGATCAGGAAGAAATTCAGCGAATCAGGTTCTACTACTGTACACTATCCACTAGACCAATAGTATAGTAATAATAAAACTGTAATACGACCTAATAATTGCTGCCATTAAATAATTACCCAAATAAACTTGATAACAAAGTGTATATCGGTTATCATGAATAGTATCATTTATTGATGATATCATTAGTTGAATTTATGCGATCACACATCACATGCACGATCTCACACACACACACACACACACCCTCACACACACACACACACACACACACACACATACACACACACACACACACACACACACACACACACACACACACACACACACACACACACACACACACACACACACATTTATTATAACTAGCGGTCGCCTAGTGCTCGAAATTCGACCAAAGTTTGCCTGTAAGATATATGTCATTATAATTATATTGATATATGTAACCATAGTTACGCGCTTCGACTGCGTGTGTCAAATGCATGGTTGTGTGCGTGTAGTGTTTTTTCAATAATTTAATGCATTTCTAATGCATATTTTATATAAACCCACCTTCTCCGTATAAACTATAACTGTGCCAAATTTCATACTCCTCCGTCCGCGCAATTTTCGTAAAAAGGGGTACAAAGTTTTTGCTTCACGTATTAATATATAGATTTAAGCTGTTACTTATGTTAAACCACAGCATCGTTACTCTGTGTAACCTTTGTTATGGAAGAGGGGAGTATCCTAACACAGGTATCATTTAATACTTAAAAAGATACCTCCATCCCTAAATATAAGTACTTATGTATGTGATATCGAAATAAAACATTTTTAATATTTTAATTTTAATTTTATCATCAAAACGTATTGATCGATAGCTGATAGTCGATGATGTATGTATTTAAAACATGCCGGTGAGGATAAATAGCTTTACCGGTTACAAAAAAGCGATTGCGTTTTTCACAAATAACCTTGTAATAAAATTATTATCGGTAAAAGAGGAACTATTTACGCACTCTTGTCCATTGTCCACCCCAACTATTGCTTGTTGTATAGAGAAAGTTGACAATATCGAACTTCTGAAAGAAAGAAAGAAAGAAGAAAGAAAATACATTTATTTGCAGCAGATTATGCACTACATACATCAGACACAGTTAATTACAAAAAAAAAAGGAAAACAAATATTATTACAAATTGGTCGCAACTCAGCAAAATGCTAATTTTGAAAAAACTAGCTCTGGTGTTCCGTTGCGACCATGTTTTAAATAATATACCTTGTAGCTGAGCGAGCTCTTTGTTGTTTAATAGAGTAGTTTTAAGGAGTAACTGCGTTAAATAGATACTTCGAATGGTATGTTAAGAGAGATTATTTATTCTAAGGTCAATATTGGTAAAACATTACTTAACAACTGGTTACTAAATGGTAAATGAATATTAAAAATGGTAAACTTAATGGTTTAATGGTAGTTGAGCTCGGTACTTCTATTGGACTGAGAACATTTTGTACAACAATTAATAATTTATTATAATCATATTTGTACACCGGTTTTGGTAGAACATGTTGATTCTAACGAATATTTAACATCAATAATATGCATTTACTATGTAATATTATATGCACACATGTTTTGACAAATAAACGTATCTTTATCTTTATCTTTATCTTTATCGCTGCTCGATTGCGAACTGACTTAGAAAGTCGAATAAAATGATAAAATTAACGCGTCTCAAATGTAAAGCGCTGAGCTGTTCGGAAGCGTAGCTCCGAACATACCTAATAAACTTAACACAACTAATAGGTACAACAGACGATATAAAATAATAATAATAATAGCGTTTACGGCAGCAATATGTTAACAATACAATATTTATTTTTGCACCCCAGTTACATCTAACAACTTCATTATCTCAAAAATAGACATTAATGTTAGCGACTGTAACTTCTCTACATAGTTATATAGCACTTGTGTCATGCAGCTGTTTCCTGGCCTTGTTGGTGATCAAATAAATATTTACCTTAACTGTGGATGGGTCGTGCGATACATTCAGTAGTTTTTGAGTTTATCTATTTCTAATATTACGTACCAAAAAGTTTGGGTCCTCATATCTCTGCCGAACGACCAAGGCATGGATTTCTCTGCCAAGGCACGTGTTTCCTTCTTCCTTCAATCCTGGGTTCTTTAAGCGGGGCGTGAAAAAGCATCTTCTCAGGCCGTCAAAGTAGAGACCTCAACATCGCCTCGGCTACTGTGGGGGCGATGTGGAGGCCACTGCTCTTAGACCACGCGACTGCTTACCATCAGGTGGAGTGTGGTCATTATGACGAGCAAAATAAAAATAAAAAAAAAAAAAAAAATTATAAAGCTAAAGAGTTTGTTTGTTTGGTTGAACGCGCTAATCTCAGGAACTACTGGTCCGAATTGAAAAGTTATTTTAGTGTTGGATGAATGGACTACATTTATCGAGAAAGACTATAAGCTATATAACATCACGCTACTACTAATAGAAGCGGAGCATAAATGAAACATGTTGCAAAAACGGGGAAAATTCTCTTATGTGACGCAGATGAAGTTGCGCGGATCAGCTAGTCGAGTATATAACAGACAGACAGACAGACAGACGCGGCGAGGGACTTTGCTTAATAAAATGTAGTGATAATTCTTTTGTACGTGTGTACATTGAACTTCTGAACGGCTGCGGATTAAAGCTTTTTATATTTGTTTCGGAACACGCAGCAGGGCACAGCAGGCAAGGTGGATCGACGACCTGGTAAGGGTCGCGGGAAGCGGTTGGATGCGGGTGGCCCAAGACCAGCCTGTGTGGAAAGCCGTGGGGGAGGCCTATGTCCACCAGTGGACGTCTTTTGGCTGACATGATGATGATGATGATGATATGTGTTTGTCTAGGTGCCTAAATGGTTTAGGTTTAAAATTCGACCCAGTAGGTGGCGCTGTGATCGGGTTCTAGGACTCTTTGTCCTTTTCGGCGGACAACGTCAGTCGGGTCCGCTACGCTAGTATATCTATGTATATATTTATTGTTGTTTATTACAGATTACAAAGACAGTTCGGAGGATTCCAGTGAGCCTAAAGAAATAATAGCAGCGACCGAAGCCGCCAGGAGTGCTAATATAGATGACACTAACAAACCTATTGGAAGGCAACGAAATAAGTGAGTGTTTCCCCTTTTAAAATAAACGGAGACTCGCCGGTGATGCTGCAGTGATTGCAACTGCTGTGAATGACGTTACGGTTTTGATTTTTAGGTTATAATATTGTTACGTGCTGGGTTCGACGGACAAGAATGTAAACAATATTACCGACTGAAAGACGTTTTATTCTAGCACACAATTACATTTAAAACACAACAAACAATATACCTACTACACTTTTCCACTGTAACTGCTTCAAACTCCGTAGTATTTTCGCTTCCGTTCGCTTCGATGAATACTTAACCGCTTACGATTGTAAACTGACTTGGCGGTGCGCTCTATTTATACGTGGTTAAAGTGTTTCCAGAGTTTTCTAGAAACGTCATATCCGGTATGTAAACAATACGAAGATTCGAGAATGTCCCAGCGTTCTCTCTACTCTTCTCGTACGAAATTCCGTAAGATGTCAATAGATGGCGCTGTAATAAATTATAAGAGGGGACTGCCGAGTCTTCCGCACAATGCCGAGAGATGGCACTGGGTGTAACAATAATAATATTAAACTTTCTCTTCTCCCTAGCCTTTATTATTCTCAAGTCACTTGGGGTCGTCTTTCTAGTCTAACCGGATTTGATTGGATATCAGTGTTTAGACGGAGCGACTGCCATCTGACCTCCGCAAGTAACCCGAAGGCTAACCCTAAGTACCCTCTAATATCCTGATATTAGAGGGCACTGACTTCCCAATAACGACTGCCATAGATGTTCATGGCAGCCGGGACCGACGGCTTAACGTGCTCTCCGAGGCACGGAGCAGCCGATAGTTGTCAATCAATACGCACATAATTTCGAAAAGTCATATAACTTCCGAAAATCAAAATGCGCGACATGGCTTCGAACCCGAGACCCTCTGCATTGCAGTCTGTTGGTCTCCCCACTGAGCTATCGCTGCTTTAATAATCTTTATTGTTCAAAATTATATGACACATAATACAATCAATAAATATAAAATAAGGCTTAAGAATATGTACTTGTACAGAAACTCTGACCCCTGAACCAGGTAGTAGGCTGCCCGCGGTTTCACTCGCGTTTATGGTTACTGCGCCGCCCCCGTGGGTCGTAGTGTGATGTTATATAGCCTATCATATAGCCTTCCTCGATAAATAGGCTATCCAACACTAAAATAATTTTTCAATTCGAACTAGTAGCTCCTGAGATTAGCGCGTTCAAACAAACTCTTCAGCTTTATAATATTAGAAAGAAAGAAGAAGAAAGAAAGAAAACAGTTTATTTTGTCCTCTACACTGGCATAAAAAAAATAACAACAAAAAAAACAAAATTTTAGGTACACAAAAATTTAAAAAAATTAGAATATAAAACAAGAATTAACAATTTGTATAATAATATTAATCGTACCGCCAGTGTGAGACCAAAAATGGCACTTATCTCAGCATAATGCTGCAGCACCGTGGTAGGTAGTGCAGCGCTGATTTTCAGATAAGGCCAGTATTAGTATAGATAATATGTAAATATGTTGCAGCTTCAAGTTCGCGCCGGACTCGACGAACAAGAAGGACGTGGACCGGTTCAGGACCTCCGTGGACGACATCAAGTGTAAGAACAAACAGAAGTTAGTTGGCGTGAGTTCTTTTAATATTATGTCTCACTCTAACTGGTCCTTTGTGAAGGAGAGCACCGAGGAGCTACGCTCAAGCCCTAATTAACTCTTGTTCTGCGGAGCCACGCTTAAGTAGCTTCCTTAGTACAACGCGTACTGGTGAGTCGGAACAGCGTCTTGAGGATGGTGAGTGACAGAGTTGACTCTGTTCTTCTCGGTAGGTTTACGGAGCTCCACGTAAGGGGTGCGCAGAAGGGTCTGGGGAGGAGGCAGTGACTGTTCTGTACCTACTTATTGTGTTTATTTTTATTTTCATATAAAATTCTTGTTTGGGTATGGACTGTTTTGTCTGAAAATAAATGATTTTTATTTTTATTTTATTTATTTATTTTAGCGACGAGTAGTATGTCTACTGCGAGACCAAGCTTAAGCGCTTAAGCCCGGCATAGCTTGTCTACTGCGGGCCTCAGCTTAAGTGTCGAGTAGCTTGTACTCAAGCTACTCGACCCTGTGATGCCACGTCTAAACTCCGAGTAGCTCCACTTCTGCACAGCAATGCTAAGTCACTGATCGAAGAATACGATACGAGATTATTTGATTGCAATCTTCTATAGGCTGTCGCTATTTAGAGCTTGCTTCAGACTTTTAGTTCAGTGTAAAGTTACTATAGTCTGCGCAATACTACTCTTTCCATTCTCCTCGCGTATACACGTCAGTTTTTTGAAGTGAAAACTTCTTTAGCGATGTTGTGCACTTTTTTGTGTTGGGTAAAAAATGTTACACTCGCGTCAGGAAACGTGACCTGATCGAAAATTCGTAAGACGGAGGGAGAATTGTCAAACTCGCGTCAGGACACGTGACCTGATCGAAAATTCGTAAGACGGAGGGAGAATTGTCATGTTTGTGTACGATAGCGCAATAAATGAATATTGTATTTTACCACATAAATGATAGTACTTTTATACTGATAATTAAAGCAATTCGTGCAAAATGATTCCCTAACCATTCCAAAATATCAAAAATGCGTAACGTTAATATTCAAGTTTTCACTTCTGCCGGCACTCCCGGAGTGCAACCCGTTGTTTTTTTTTTTGTCATTGCGATTCTTATCGAAGCAATTTCACAGGGAATTTACAGCTTGACCCAAGGTATACCTACTGCCCCAGTCAGGATGCCCCAGGTCAAGCGCAAGTCTAAGATTGAGTAGCAATATCTATATACGCTACCAATCTATACTAGTATTATAAAGCTGAAGAGATTGTTTGTTTGTTTGCTTGAACGCGCTAATCTCAGGAACTACTGGTTCGAATTGAAAAATTATTTTAGTGTTGGATAGCCCATTTATCGAGGAAGGCTATAGGCTATATAACATCACGCTACGACCAATAGGAGCGGAGCAATAATGAAAAATGTTGCAAAAATGGGGAAAATTCTCTTATATGAAGCAAACGAAATTGCGCTGGTCAGCAAATGAAAATGATTACTGGACTACGAGACGCTAAGGAGGGCTATATGTTTATCAGCCCGTGTATAGAATGTTTGTCGTTTGTGGAGTTCTAGATACCAAACGCGTGGGCCGATTTTGATGATTCTTACGTCAATCGAATCATTTTAATCTTGCAAATGTTACTAAAGACCTGACTATAATCAAAATTCAATATGGCGCCAACCAGACTTCATATTCTAAAAAGCAAAAAAATATAGGCCTTTTGAAGAAGTAGGTACTTCGTTTTATATTTTATAATAATATAATAATATTTTTTATTTCCAAAATCAATGATTATAAATATTGTGTAAAGGTATACATATTTAAATTATAAGTACACAATGATTAAACTAGTAGAAAGGTCACCCATCTCCGTACTAGTTAAGAACTGAGACACAGGTAACGGGACCTTACAATGCAACAAATTCAATAAACTAACGTAAGGAACAGACTTAAGATATATTCAAATATAGCACTATTTTATATATACATAGGTAAAAACTTAAATACTACATTAAATTAAAATACCGCCGAAATAACAAATTTCGTAAACAAAGTATAGGTAAGAAACTAGGTTATTATCTTATTCATTATTAAAAACAGTACATTGTTCGTGTTGTAATAATAGTTGTAGGTGTGCATTTTTGTGTGTTAGCGACATAACACCGCGCATCAGCAAAGCGCAACACTGGGTCACTGTCTCTTATGTAACACTCGTATTGAGTTTATAAATAATTATTTAATAAAGAGTTCGGATCATTCACTAAGTAAAGCAGAAATAATATGATAATTATTTAATACGGGGTGTCTTTAGGCGCCTCCATAATCGATCGAGTTTAAATACCTTTTCTCGGCCATGAGTCTCGCCGGGCAATCAGCAGCGCCTGCGCAATTTCGTTTGCTTCATATAAGAGAATTTTCCCCATTTTTGCAACATTTTTCATTATTGCTCCGCTCCTATTGGTCGTAGCGTGATGTTATATAGCCTATAGCCTTCCTCGATAAATGGGCTATCCAACACTAAAATAATTTTTCAATTCGAACCAGTAGTTCCTGAGATTAGCGCGTTCAAGCAAACAAACAAACAATCTCTTCAGCTTTATAATACTAGTATAGATTGGTAGCGTATATAGATATTGCTACTCAATCTTAGACTTGCGCTTGACCTGGGGCATCCTGACTGGGGCAGTAGGTATACCTTGGGTCAAGCTGTAAATTCCCTGTGAAATTGCTTCGATAAGAATCGCAATGACAAAAAAAAAACTCCGGGAGTGCCGGCAGAAGTGAAAACTTGAATATTAACGTTACGCATTTTTGATTGCTAGGTTTTTTAAAATGTAAGCAAGTTGCGCATTTCGGTCCCTCTCGCTTCGCGCAGTCCTTAATAGAATGGCCTTGATCACCACAATGACCGCAAGTATAACTGCTCTCGCGACATGTCTTCGCCGCGTGCCCATACTGCTGGCACTTGTAGCAGCGTGTTACTACAGTAAAATCCCTCACAGGACAGGACGACCAATTTATAAAGACTCTGTCATTAACGATGAGAGCCTTTCGTATTGCTCCAGAAACTTCAAGGACGTAATTACATGTCTCGGCGTTCTTTTTGCCTGATTTATGGCTTAATTTAATAGACCTTAGAAACGTCTCGAGGTTGGTATCCTGAAGTTTGCCGGCAATATTTTGATTATAGAGGCAAGTATAAACTTCAGTATCCTGCATGGACGAGGGAACTCCTATAACTACCACTCTAGGCTTACGTTTAAAGGGCTCGTCAATTGTAAGACTCATGTTCATGGTCTGGACCTGCTGTTTAAGCCTCTCCATGTCATCCTTAGTATCAGTACTGATAATTATACCGCCGTCTCTTGTCTTTCGTAGTCCCCGGACGTGCAGATTCATTTGTTCAGGACGTACTATCTTCTGGACAATAGATTTTGTCTCCTCACTCGACTTTGATTTATCGCTGGGATAGATCGCCACTGAACTAACATTTGACGGCTGTATAAAAGTATTGGCACCAGTCTTCACCATGTCTGCGAACGAAGGGCCTGTGATAGGTTTTGTAGATTCTTCTACAGTTCGCTTCAAGTCCTGAAGTCGCCGTGATACATCAAGCTGGTCTTCTAGGGTTTTCACAGAGGAATATGCATGTACGGCTTTCATTTTGAGTGATTGGCATTCTACTGCCAGCTGCGAAGTCCCGTGTCCAACTTTACGGCATAAAGTATTGATCCTTAATTTTTGCTCAGAGATCATTTTGCCCTCTGATACAATAGAACACACTTCATTTAGACACTTTTCAATGGACGTCATCCATGACTGAATTTCAGGCGTTGTTATTATTTCAAGTTCATCTTCTTTACCTGAGGCTTCAGGTCTCGGTGAGGTCATGGGTGTCTTATCAGCCACAGGAGGTGGCGTGCGAGTGGTCCTGCTACTTCTAGGGACTGCCCTCCATGTTATTAGTTACTTAATATTCATACAGTAAACATTTTCGCTAATAAATTGCACATATTTATTGTACGGAAGCGTAATAATGACACAGTTTGCGTTGCGCCGGCTAGCGCTAAAACGAGGTCACAATTTCTAACTTATTAATTGTTGTTTTACTAAATAATTGGTCAACGCGTCTGTTCTCAATGAAGACTATAATTTAAGTTAAGCATTAATTTTGTTTTTGAAGTGAAAACTCTTTAGGCGCGTTGAGCACTTCTTGGGTGAACAACAATCATAGAACTCGCGTCATCGTCACCGAACGCTTTCCATTTTTGGATTATTTTTGATTTATAAAGAAGTGTTATAATAAATAAATAAAAGTGTTTATGATCAAGGATTAAAGTTTTTACTTCTATCGGCAGTCCCCAAAGACTGCTTATATTAGTTTTTTGCATGTTGTCTACCTGCCAATTCTGTGCTTGTAACTAGATGTTACCGCAGTTTCACCTTATCGTTGCTGCGTCGGCTTCGTGGGTCGTAGCGTGATATTATATAGCCTATAGCGTTCCTCAATAAATAGGCTATCCAACACAAAAATAATTTTTCAATTCGGACCAATAGTTACTGAGATTAGCGCGTTCAAACAAACTCTTCAGCTTTATAATATTAGTATAGATTGGGGTGGCACTAGCACAGGCACTTTGATAATTGTTAATGATATGTGAATGTCTGTGCTTACGTACATCATATCTGAACGTGTTACAGCCGGCGGGCATCAGCCAGCTCCGTAGCTGGTAACCGTTAGGGTTATAATGAAACGCGTAGACTGATTCAACTGAGAATATATTTTCACTTTTTGCGCCTTGTTATATGCCTTATATTGTACATACGAGTGACGCTAGTACTAATGTCTACAAAAATCGTTTACACCAATAAGCGAAAAGTAAACAAAATACGAGGAGTTGTTGGGCGTGTGTGCGAGCGCATAAATACTGGCATATAAAAACAGATGGCCTCTTCGCGCGTCGCTTAGTTCGTCAGTTGGTTTCGTCGTGGTTAGACGTATGATGCTCCGTTCGATCGCCTTCGCGCATCGCTTGGTTTTGGCGCGGCTAGACGTATGATGCTCCGTTCGATCGCCTTCGCGCGTCGCTTGGTTTTGGCGCGGCTAGACGTATGATGCTCCGTTCGATCGCCTTCGCGCGTCGCTTGGTTTTGGCGCGGTTAGACGTATGATGCTCCGTTCGATCGCCTTTGCGCGTCGCTTGGTTTTGGCTCGGCTAGACGTATGATGCTCCGTTCGATCGCCTTCGCGCGTCGCTTGGTTTTGGCGCGGTTAGACGTATGATGCTCCGTTCGATCGCCTTCGCGCGTCGCTTGGTTTTGGCGCGGTTAGACGTATGATGCTTTGTTCGATCGCCTTCGCGCATCGCTTGGTTTTGGCGCGGTTAGACGTATGATGCTTTGTTCGATCGCCTTCGCGCATCGCTTGGTTTTGGCGCGGTTAGACGTATGATGCTTTGTTCGATCGCCTTCGCGCATCGCTTGGTTTTGGCGCGGTTAGACGTATGATGCTCCGTTCGATCGCCTTCGCGCGTCGCTTGGTTTTGGCGCGGTTAGACGTATGATGCTTTGTTCGATCGCCTTCGCGCATCGCTTGGTTTTGGCGCGGTTAGACGTATGATGCTTTGTTCGATCGCCTTCGCGCATCGCTTGGTTTTGGCGCGGTTAGACGTATGATGCTCCGTTCGATCGCCTTTGCGCGTCGCTTGGTTTTGGCTCGGCTAGACGTATGATGCTCCGTTCGATCGCCTTCGCGCGTCGCTTGGTTTTGGCGCGGTTAGACGTATGATGCTTCGTTCGATCGCCTTCGCGCGTCGCTTGGTTTTGGCGCGGTTAGACGTATGATGCTCCGTTCGATCGCCTTCGCGCGTCACTTGGTTTTGGCGCGGTTAGACGTATGATGCTTCGTTCGATCGCCTTCGCGCGTCGTTTGGTTTTGGCGCGGTTAGACGTGTGATGCTCAGTTCGATCGCCTTCTCGGGTCGCTTGGTTTTGGCGCGGCTAGACGTATGATGCTCCGTTCGATCGCCTTCGCGCGTCGCTTGGTTTTGGCGCGGCTAGACGTATGATGCTCCGTTCGATCGCCTTCGCGCGTCGCTTGGTTTTGGCGCGGTTAGACGTATGATGCTCCGTTCGATCGCCTTTGCGCGTCGCTTGGTTTTGGCTCGGCTAGACGTATGATGCTCCGTTCGATCGCCTTCGCGCGTCGCTTGGTTTTGGCGCGGTTAGACGTATGATGCTCCGTTCGATCGCCTTCGCGCGTCGCTTGGTTTTGGCGCGGTTAGACGTATGATGCTTTGTTCGATCGCCTTCGCGCATCGCTTGGTTTTGGCGCGGTTAGACGTATGATGCTTTGTTCGATCGCCTTCGCGCATCGCTTGGTTTTGGCGCGGTTAGACGTATGATGCTTTGTTCGATCGCCTTCGCGCATCGCTTGGTTTTGGCGCGGTTAGACGTATGATGCTCCGTTCGATCGCCTTCGCGCGTCGCTTGGTTTTGGCGCGGTTAGACGTATGATGCTTTGTTCGATCGCCTTCGCGCATCGCTTGGTTTTGGCGCGGTTAGACGTATGATGCTTTGTTCGATCGCCTTCGCGCATCGCTTGGTTTTGGCGCGGTTAGACGTATGATGCTCCGTTCGATCGCCTTTGCGCGTCGCTTGGTTTTGGCTCGGCTAGACGTATGATGCTCCGTTTGATCGCCTTCGCGCGTCGCTTGGTTTTGGCGCGGTTAGACGTATGATGCTTCGTTCGATCGCCTTCGCGCGTCGCTTGGTTTTGGCGCGGTTAGACGTATGATGCTCCGTTCGATCGCCTTCGCGCGTCACTTGGTTTTGGCGCGGTTAGACGTATGATGCTTCGTTCGATCGCCTTCGCGCGTCGTTTGGTTTTGGCGCGGTTAGACGTATGATGCTCAGTTCGATCGCCTTCTCGGGTCGCTTGGTTTTGGCGCGGCTAGACGTATGATGCTCCGTTTGATCGCCTTCGCGCGTCGCTTGGTTTTAGCGCGGTGAGACGTATGATGCTTCGTTCGATCGCCTTCGCGCGACGCTTGGTTTTGGCGCGGCTAGACGTATGATGCTCCGTTCGATCGCCTTCGCGCGTCGCTTGGTTTTGGCGCGGCTAGACGTATGATGCTCCGTTCGATCGCCTTCGCGCGTCGCTTGGTTTTGGCGCGGTTAGACGTATGATGCTTTGTTCGATCGCCTTCGCGCGTCGCTTGGTTTTGGCGCGGCTAGACGTATGATGCTCCGTTCGATCGCCTTCGCGCGTCGCTTGGTTTTGGCGCGGTTAGACGTATGATGCTCCGTTCGATCGCCTTCGCGCGTCGCTTGGTTTCAGCGCGGCTAGACGTATGATGCTCCGTTCGATCGCCTTCGCGCGTCGCTTGGTTTTGGCGCGGCTAGACGTATGATGCTCCGTTCGATTCCAGGTTACTATTAAACTTATGTTGATTGTGCGTATTTACATACGCCACAGTATCTTTAGTAGAGTCTTTGAATTTTAAATTTACTTTTATATCACGATCACTACATATAATAAACAAAAACCCTGCCGTCTCTGTCTGTCTGTTTGCTATAAACTCAAAAATTACTGAATGGATTTACATGCTGTTTTCACCAATAGACCGAGTGATTCATGAGGAAGGTTTAAGTGTATAATTTGTTAAGGTTGTTTACTACTCGTGCAGAGCCGGGACGGGTCACTAGTTTAAAATAAAATCTATACATATAATAAAATCGTAGTAAAGTCAAAACTGTACATTAAATATTTTTTTAAAAGAATACTTGGGGTGTGATCTACAATCGATATCAAAGCCAAAAATATAGTTTTTAGATTTTTTGTCTGTTTGTCTGTATGTATGTTCGGGCTAAACTCAAAAAGTACTGCATGGATTTACTTCAAATTTTGCATGAATATTACTAACAGGTCGGATCAACATATAGGCTACATATTATCACGCTATCACCTACGGGGGAGGAGCTGTGAATCTTTATTTTTCTTACGCATTCTGTGACAGCGTGTAATCTAACGACGCATATTTAAATGTTGTTTTTGAGTAAGCCATGCTATTATCTAGCTTTACACTATAAAAACTACGTCATTTAAGTAACTTGGGCAGAGAAATATAGTTGGGTTCCGCGGCGACAAACACTTTTTAGTTAAAATCTACGCGGACGAAGTCGCAGGTAACAGCTAGTAGTCTATATTTATCACTAGCTGACCAGCGCAACTTCGTCTGCTTCACATAAGAGAATTTTCCCCGTTTTTGCAACATTTTTCATTGCTGCTCCGCTCCTATTAGTCGTAGCGTGAATTTATATAGCCTATAGCGTTCCTCGATAAATGGGTTATCCAACACTAAAAGAATTTTCCAATTCGAACCAGTAGTTCCTGAGATTAGCGAGTTCAAACAAACAAACAAATAAACAAACAAACTCTTCAGCTTTATAATATTAGTTCAGATACATTATTATTTACAGATGTTTATGATGACGCCTTCGCCAAATAAGGATGCCACGCCCGACGAGTCGGCGCACACCTCGCAGCCCAACTCGGCGCCCAACTCGGCGCCGGAACGACTCCTAACAGAGACCATCCGGCACATCAGTCTAGTGCTCATAACGACGATGTGGCTGTGAATGCATTTAATTTCGAAATATCTATGTACTAATGTTGACAATAAAACTCTCGAAATATTCGACATTTGTGTAATTTATAAATGCCTTTAGATTTTCACGATTTGTATATACCTTCACTTAATATAATATTAGACATCAGGTCTTAAGGTCTTAGCCGACTTGTATAACATCGCTCCAACACCGCTCTCGCACAGCTAAGCCAAACGGAGAGGCCACTACCCGCTGTCCACGCGCCGACAGCTAGCAGGCAACCAGCTGTCCACGCGCCGACAGCTAGCAGGCAACCAGCTGTCCACGCGCTTACCGCTAGCCACATGAGTAGACAAACGGAACAGAGTATTGTTAAGGAGCGGTGCACCACGGTATCGGGTGAACAACTGAAAATCAGCGCTAGTGCACTCAATTTGGGTGCCCAGCTAATGCTGAGGTGGTGACCCTTTTCGGCGAGGGCATACACACTTTGTATTTTAATATGTATAATATGTTTGTTTATTTGGTTTTAATTAATTGTGTGTGCTCTGTACGAAATAAACGAATTTCTTTCTTTCTTTCTTTCTTTCTAATAAATAAACCAAGACAACTACAATAAACTTATTTATTACTTAATTAATAATAACATTAACAAGGACATAACTCTAACAATCTTAGCGGTAACCTATCCCTATGTTGCCTATTCCAAGTGTCAATGCAGAAGAAGGCCGGCTCCACGTGTGCCCAGCCGTTAAATATCTTCGGTGAGTCATCCCCGCCAGCCGCATCGATGACAGCTCTCGTGCCCTCGTTCATTCGATGCGTGTTGAACGAAGTGTTGCCAACAGTATAAGCTTCATACAACCGCGCGAATCGGTTGCACTACTACAAGCACGTAGGGCATGTGCGCGTGACCACTGGCCGCTTGTCGCGTACGCGGCGAGACTGGAAAAAACCGGTTTACGCTGGCACAGCCAGTGGATAATCTCAGGGTCAGTGCGACGCACGTTGTATGTTTTTAGTTGCAAGTCCGTGTTTTAACAAGAAGTGGGTACTACACGGTGTGTTTTTACCTTTTTATTGTTACTAGCGGTCGCCTAGTGCTCGAAATTCGACCAATGTTTGACTGTAAGATATTGCTGATATATGTCATTATATATTGATATATGTAACCATAGTTACGCCATTCGACTGCGTGTGTCAAATGTATGGTTGTGTGCGTGTAGTGTTTTTTCATTAATTTAATGTATTTCTAATGCATATTTTATATAAATATTAGCATTCGTCACTTCTTCTCTGTATAAACTATAAGTGTGCGAAATTTCATACTCCTCCGTCCGCCCAATTTTCGTAAAAAGGGATCCAAAGTTATCGCTTCACGGATTGATATATAGATTACAAGCTTTTACTAAACATTTGTAGGTATGTGGGTGGGTTGGTATGTAGTAGGTATGTGTGTTAAGTTCAAATATGACTTGCAATATTCAAATATGATTTGAACCACTTCCCGATGTCTGATTGAGCTGAAAATTTGTATACCGTAACTTCAGTGACAATGCAATAATATGATAGATATAACCTGATGCTGCAGCCAGGATTGTCTCCTTACGAGGGAACTCTTGAAAAAACTTTGTTTGATTCAGAATTTACCACACCATTAAATACATACGTACATAGATTCACGTCTGTTTCCCAGAGGGGTAGGCAGAGACTACGGATTTCCATTTGCTACGATCCTGACACACACACACCATTAAAAGAAACAATAAATTATTAAAAATCAAAAATTATATCAAGAAAATTATTAGAGTAAGTAATTTGTAAAGTATTCTATCATACTGAATAATAAAACTATTTAACAAATGTTTTGTTAACCTATGACCCTCTGAGTCTTCTTCGAAGAGGTTAATGAAATCACTTTGTGGGTCTGTGTGTCTGTCTGTTAGTGACAGGCATAGCTCCGGAACCACTAGACCCATTGACGTATCTTGGTGTGCAGACACCTTGGAGTTATCCCTCGGTTGAGTTTGAATATGGGCCCTGGGGGTCAAAAGACCCCCGAGATATAGGAGTCACATATTTTAAATGGAAAATATTGACTTGTAACTTGGTTTGCAGACAGCTTGGGATCATACCTCGGTCGAGTTTGAATATGGGCCTCCTCTTCACGACGCGTCCCGTGTCAAGCAATACGGCCTTCTGCATCAAAGACTTAATCCAGCCGTCTAACGCGACCCTCTTCAGATGGTGATCGAGACTCTTGGCAAACAGTCCATTTTTTTTTTTACGGGTATATTCCTAATACGTTAAGAAAATACCCGGCCCTTGGGGAGGCTTACACGGAGACATGGGTCCAACGTGAAGAGGCTCTTCGAGAGTTTTAATCAAAGGTGGGATGGAACACCTACAGCGGCACTAGCCGCAGCAGGCGTAGGACTATTGCTACCATAGAAATATAAAAAAGAGGAGAAGTGCCAAGGGGGCGTGTCGGTGTCCGCGCGATATGCCCAAAGCGGTCATGTCATAAGCTAATGGCCGTCTCCGCGAACTAGTACACTTTTGACCGTGATCGCGACAAATTATAAGAATGCCGTCCTGTTCAGTGGTTTGTTGTAAAAACCGAAGCTCAAACCAAAACTTTGTGAAGAATGGAATCACTTACCATATGTAAATACAAGTATTTTACTATATTTGTCTTAAAAATCATGAAAAACAACAAATCGTAAAATATTTATTGCTTTTATTATGTTATTATTATTTTCAAATATCACAGCGACTGTATTATTTTTCAATACATACATTGCTCTTTAACCACTACCTAAATTTGGCGCGAAGTGACTGGACGAGCAATGTAAACGTCACAAAACGATACTTTATTAAGGGAATGCATCGCGTAGTACGGCCGCTGCTTCTTGCACCGAGTGTGCAACGAATTAGTGATGCGCTTGTGCAGATCCACTAACGTAGGCTATCGACAACAATTGATTAATTGCTATAATGGTTTATTTTTCAATTTGTCAACCGTTTCAACCCGGTTGGAAGATCGATGTATAATTATGTTTTTACTTATTTTGATCATTTTGCAGCCTAGTAGAGAAATAGAAATGCGTAACCAACTTTCGTAAAGTAAGTAAATTTAATTTAAGGTTAATAAACGGTGGAGTGTTTTTGTCTTTGAATTATTATAATATATGCTATGCCTTATCCTCGTGCTATTTTCTTACATTTTTATTTTGTACAATAACAAATGGAAGAATCGATAACTTTCCGATTTAGTCAATCATTAGTGTATATGTAAAATAAATTGCTTTTGCACAGTACAACGATAGCGTCCGATGTTTTTGTGTGAGTAAGTTGAACGGTGCATGGTAAATACACGCTATGTTTGACAGGATAAGGTTCATAATTGATTATTTTGTACGTCCTGATTTAAAAACTGCGAGTGTGTGCGCGACTGCGTTTCTATTGCTTTTACTGAACTGCACGTGTAGTAGTAGCCGGGTGGTAGGGATAAACTGGAGACACAGGTTTCCGATATATTTTCGTCTACAGGGCATATCTCCTTGTTTATTATATCTATGATTGCTACGTATGGATTCTAATATATGGGCTATGGGTATGGGTGTTTGATGGACTGGTATATTGGTAACTATGGATGATAAAACGGCGATATTATTTTATTATTGTTATTATATTCAGATGAATCATTAGTCGGGAACCTTACATATTTCGACTTAACAACTTATCTGAACAAACGAAAAGGTATGTAAATCATGGGTCTTTTAATTATAGCAAGATTAGATATAATATATTGAATAAAGAAACGACACCTAGGAACTAATAAGATGTGTTCGCGACGGAGAATGTTCAGACTGCCCTGAATTAGGCCCTAAAACTTTCAGGCGTTTGCAGGGTTTTCTGTCGAATATTTTGGACTAGGTATTTCTGAAATACTGAGAAAACTGCAATAACTTTCGATCGGGTCCGCCCGCGGCTCAAATCATAAAAACCTAATCGCGAATTGTTTCTACCTACTATTACGAATCTATATTGCACCCTAATACCCTTGAATTCCCTTGAATTAGGGTGCAATATAGATTCGTAATAGTAGGTAGAAACAATCCACGATTAGGTTTTTATGATTTGAGCCGCGGGCGGACCCGATCGAAAGTTATTGCAGTTTTCTCAGTATTTCAGAAATTCTCAGTAATAGTTCAATGTTAGAAAGTTGGCTATGTTTCATCCTCGTGGCTCAGCAAGCTGTTGGTGCTGCGCCTGATCTCTCTTCAATCGCGTCGGATCGCCAGCCTATGACTATTAGGAAATGGAGAATGCCCTTATGTTTGCGCACACACTTATATATGTACGCAGTATTACTTAACACTTATATTTAACTGCCTCCGTGGCGCAGCGGTAGTGAATGCGACTGCTGTGCATGAGGTCTCGGGTTCGAATCCCGGGTCGGGCCAAGATAAAACGTAATGGGGTTTTCTGTTAAGAAATCTCAATACGAGACCGGAGTTAGGAAGTTGGTGGTGTTAGACACCTCCGTGCCTCGGAAAGCACGTAGTCGTTGGTCCTGCGTCTGATCTCTCTCCGGTCGTGTCGGATTACCGTCCCATCGGATCATGAGAGTTAGGGATCAGAGAGTGCTCTTGGGTTTGCGCACACACTTGTGCACTATAATATCTCCTGGGCAGATGGCCAATCTCCGTTAAGATTGGCCGCCGTGACCGAAATAATAATATAATATAATAATAATTATATCGTTTTTACATACAGTCCTATCTCGAGAACATTATATATTGTGACTCTATGTAAATTTTGTTAATCAGCATTAACAACGACGCCATTCATGAATCATAATATCTTATTGATAAACTTTATCAAATCGTTGATCTTATCTCCGCCGCGCGCCGGTTCAGTCCGACCGATCGATATATTTTGCCGACAAGTTTTGGCACAAATTGCTAGAAATTTGATATTATAATAGGAAGTTATTTCGAGAATTCGTATCATTTTAATTATCATTAGAATAGATAGTATTTAGGTAAATTGCATTTTATTGTGCATATCATAGAAACTTATTTTCTTACATACAGATGTCACTCACAAAACACAACACACTGTTCCTCGCGAATTCACGCTCGTTTATGGCTACTGCACTGCTTCCGTGGCTGAAAGCGTGATGTTATATAGCCTATGTTATTTCTGGATAAATAAGCTTTCTAATCGTGAAAGAATTTTGAAAATCGGTTAAGTAGTTTTTGAGTTTATTAACTACAAACAATAATACAAATCTTTCCTCTGTATAATCTATATATACGTGAAGCAAAAACTTTGTACCCCTTTCTACGAAAGTTGCGCGGGCGGAGGAGTATGAAATTTGACGCAGTTAAAGTTTATATGGAGAAGGAGAGGCGAATCGTAATAGTTATATAAAATATGCATTAGAAATACATTAAATTAATGAGAACACAGTACACGCACACAACCATGCATTTGACACACGCAGTCGAATCGCGTAACTATGGTTACATAATTATACCAATATATAATGACATAATTATATCAGCAATATCTTACAGACAAACATTGGTCGAATTTCGAGCACTAGGCGACCGCTAGTATATTTAATTACACCAAGACTAGGTCTGGTGTAGGTGCGATATAATAGAATATAGATGACTCATAGATTAATATATACTTTGGAGTTATGTGCCCACGGGACAAGTGGATGGAATTATTATTTATTTTTAGTCTGTACCGTCCCACTGCAGGGCAAAGGCATCCCTTCGATCTATCCAGTCCTTCCTGTCCAGCGCCAATTGTCTCCAATCCTGTAATACTGATGAAATGAAAAATGCAAAAGTGTTAAATAAACAACGCGATAAAATCCGTATAAAGTAGTGTAATTTCAAAAAAATCCAAATATTGTAGAAACATATATACTGCAAGTATTTTTCTGTAGCATTTCGCATCATTTTTATCTTCAACTGTCGCATTATATTTAGTTGTTTAATCAGTATTATCGGTCGCCTAGTGGTCAAAATTCTACCAAAATTCCTAAGCTTGCTACTTTGTTTTCTATTTTTCTTTATTAGTTATTACATATAAATAAAGTATAGGTAACCATAGTCACAAAGAATTGTACGACGTCAGACGAACAATGTCGAAATACTACGAACGCGATTCGACTGCGTGTGTCAAATGCATGGTTGTGTGCGTGTAGTGCTTTTTCATTAATTTAATGTATTTCTAATGCATATTTTACAAAAATATTAGGATTCGCCCCTCCTTCTCCATATAAACTTTAACTGTGCCAAATTTCATACTCCTCCGTCCGCGCAATTTTCTTAAAAATGGGTACTAAGTTTTTGCTTATTAGATTGTTGAACGACGCCATGATGCAAAAACAAAACGATATCAGTGCCTCTAATAAAGGATATTTTAGGATATGATCACTAATGTTTAACCATATCAAGAAGTGGCCGTGAGTTTAGCTGTTCATATCGTCATTAATCTGGCCAGACCATATAATGATGTGCCCATCGGGTATTGACCACTTCACTTAAGGGATTCTAATATCTCCACGACATATCCATAAGTATTTCCCAAATATACAAAAATATCACAAACATTTGTCCTGTCAGGTGCATTATATCGATAACAACATAGTTATCAGGGTGAGTCACGCTATCGTTGTAATCTTTAGGTTGATTACATACTCTGTATACAAAATATAATCATTATAACAACGAGATAGCGCGCTAGTCTCTCGCAAACAAGCGATTCGGCTTACACCCAGTGCTCGGTCGCTAGTCTCTCTCTAGATTTATACTAAGTGCCAACGCGCTAGTCTTTCAAGGACAAGTTATTGGTTTATAGTGGTGCAGCATGGATCACCCTAACTTCACTGAGGCGGGCGCTTCGCCCGGCATCGAGATATGGACCATTGATGTACGTAGCTACAATATGTATTATTTAATACTAGCGGTCGCCTAGTGGTCAAAATTCGACCAAAATTCCTAAGCTTGCTAGTTTGTTTTCTGTTTTTCTCTATTACATATAAATAAGGAATAGGTAACAATAGTTACAAAGAATTGTACGACGTCAGACGAACAATGCCGAAATACTACGAACGCGATTCGACTGCGTGTGTCAAATGCATGGTTGTGTGCGTGCCCTCTGGATCGCATTCAACGGAGAGCGACTCGAATCGACGACAGCCAGGTTGTTTCAAATCGGCTAGACCCCTTGGGGCTGCGTAGAGATGTGACCTCGATATGCATCTTCTATCGCTTGTACTATGGGGAGTGCTCCGAGAATTTGTTCGGACTGATCCCTGCCGCCTCTTTTCACCATCGTCCTACGCGACAGAATTTCCATCCCCATCATTTAGATGGTTGAAAGTCCACAACTGTGCGTTTTTCCAGAAATTTTTTGCCTCGCACGACTAAACTGTGGAATGAAAGTTGTCGCCTGCGGTATTTCCGGACCAATACGACCTACAAACCTTCAAGAAAAGAGCGTACTCCTTTTTAAAAGGCCGGCAACGCATTTGTAACTCCTCTGGTGTTGCGGGTGTCCATGGGCGGCGGTAAGCGCTTACCATCAGGCGATCCGACTGCTCATTTGCCTCCTATCTCATAAAAAAAGTGTTTTTTCATTAATTTAATGTATTTCTAATGCATCTTTTATAAAAATATTAGGATTGACCCCTTCTCCATATAAACTCTAACTGTGCCAAATTTCATACTCCTCCGTCCGCGCAATTTTCTTAAAAAAGGGTACGAAGTTTTTGCTTCACGTATTAAAGTAGTAAAGTATATTCTATTCTATTCTATTGTTGTTCCGAGTCTGAATGTTCTTGTGTCCGATGTTTGAATGTTTGTGAAGTCCCCGCGACACAGGATTAATTATTCCTAGTGCGGCAGTTGTCTTTTTCATAAATAAAAAAATGTTGTAACGTTGTTTCAGAAATTCGAGCCGGTGCCGATAGACACCAAACTCTATGGAAAGTTCTACAACGGAGACTCTTACATCGTTTTGAAGGTAAACACTACTTTGTTATGTCTGAATCTGTGAATTTCATGCCAAAAAATTCAATTAACTCTTTGCCGCACCTAGGAATCGAATCCGAGAATTCATTCACAGCAGTCTCACTCACTCCCGGTGCGCCACTGAGGCATTTAACTCGATGATAATATAGCTTTCTAATGGTGAAAGCATTTTTAAATCGGTTGAGTATTTTTGAGCTAAATCCTTACAAACAAACAGGAAACCAAATCTGTCCTCTTTATAATATTAGTATAGATATATATTTACAAATTATTGCTCCAGATCTGAATGAAGGTACTTTGTATCTAGATTAATTGGATCTTTCTAAACTCTCCTGCGACATAGGGATAGAAACGTAACAGCTTGGAGTAAACAAATTGGCGATGTTACACACTCGAACCTCGGCAAACAGGTAAAGCCGTTGGTCCTACGCCTGATATCTCTCCGGTCGTGTCGGATTGTTGTCCCATCGGATCATGAGAGTTAGGGAACAGAGAGTGCACTTGTGTTTGCGCACATACTTGTGCACTATAATATCTCCTGCGCAGATGGCCAGTCTCCGTTAAGACTGGCCCCCGTGACCGAAATTCGGTCTGGAGGACATTATTATCATCGAGTAACATAAACTATATTTAACGCAAGCGAATCCGTGGGCAAAAGCTAGTCATGCAATAAAATCATTGCCTCGTGTGGGATCTGAACCTTCAATACTCAATACGATGGCATCGGCAATCTACCGCTTGTCAGCTGCGCCTTCCTAACAATCGGCCAATCACTTTATTTCTGTAGTTCTAATACGTTTTCTTTTTACAGACTACTGGAGAAGATCAATCTTCGCTCTTCCACGACGCTCACTTCTGGCTTGGAGAGAATACTACCCAGGACAAGATGGGCTCCGCAGCCATCTGGACCATCACCCTGGATGATATGCTGGGAGGGAAAGCTGTGCATCATCGAGAAGTCCAGGGTCATGAGTCGAGCTTGTTCCTGGGATATTTTAAGCCAGGTCAGTTTATTTTGATGTCGGTCGTCTGTCTGTCTGTTCGCCATAAATAAAAAAATTACTAAACGGATTTTTATGCACTCTTCACTAATAGACAGAGTGATTCATTAGGAAGATTTTTTTTATTGTCATAATTTGTACAATAATTTTTAAACGTTATTCTAATCTTTACTAATATAATAAATGCGAAAGTAACTTTGTCTGTCTGTCGGTCGGTCTGTCTGTCTGTTACCTTTTCAACCGATTTAGATGAAATTTGGAATGGAGATAACCTGAGACCCTGGGAAGGATATAAGCTATATAACATCACGCTACGGATCACGGGAGCGGCGCAGTAACCCAAATACCACTGACGCGGGTGAGACCGCGGGCACAGATAATTTCTGATACGATAAATAAGGTTTAAAATTATAGACAAACTAGCTTTTGCCCGCGGCTTCGCTCGCGTTAATTTAGAATTTGACAATAAATTCGGGTTGTCCTCTGCCTGTAATAATATAATTCAATCATGAGTCGAAAGACACGTGGCGCCATCTATTATCATAAGAACGTTATTGTTGTTTTGTTAGTCGGGAATAGTAATTTTTTCGGGATGTGAAAGGTAGCCTATGTCCGATTCTGTACACCTGACAACAAATATGCAAAATTTCAGGATGATCGGTTCAGTGATTTAGGCGTGAAAAGGTAACAAACAAACAAACAAACAAATTCATTTTCGCTTTTATAATATTAGTTAGGATTATAGAATGTCGCAAATAGTTTATATGGCTGAATATAGGTAACACTACCTAATTATTTTGTGACATCTCTGTAAAACCTTAATAACGATCAAACTTAAAATTCAAATCAATTATGGTCGAATTTGGCCACTAGGCGACAGCTAGTAAATTTAATTAGCTAAAATATTATTATAGATTCAGTAGTAGAGTATTATAGTCAAGTATGACTCCGTGGCGCAGCGGTAGTGAATGTGACTGCTGTGCCTGAGGTCTCGGGTTCGAATTTCGGTTCGGGCCAACAAAAAGTTATTGAGATTTTCTGTTAAGAAATCTCAATAGCAGCCTGGAGTTAGGAAGTTGACGGTGTTAGACACCCGCGTTTCGGCAAGCACGTAAAGCCGTTGGTCCTGCGCCTGATCTCTCTCCGGTCGTGTCGGATTACCGTCCCATCGGATCATGAGAGTTAAGGAACAGAGAGTGTAGGTACTTATGTTTACGTACACGCTTGTGCACTATAATACCTCCTGCGCAGATGGCCAGCCTCCGTTAAGATTGGCCGCTGTGACCGAAATTCGGTCTGGAGGACATTATTAGGGCATAGACATCAGACTACATCTTACCGACAAACTCTATAACCACATCTTCCGCATGAAGCTACAAGTATCTCTTTGCACAAGTTCGCATATTAGTTTAATTCGTCATCTCGCTTTCAGCTATCAGGTACTTGGAGGGAGGCAACGAGTCAGGTTTCAACGAGGTGGAGACGAATGCTGGTGCTGAGAAGAGACTGCTCAAACTGTCTGGTTGTGACAACATGAGGATTAAGGAGGTGAGGCCAAGCATAGCTTTATTAACCTCCGAGTCTTCTTCGAAGAGGTTAATGAAAACACTATGTGGGACTGTGTGTTAGTGACAGGCATAACTCCAGAACCACTGGGCCGATCGACTTGTAACTTGGTGTGCAAACACCTTAGGGTCATACCTCGGTCGAGTTTAAATATAGGCTCTGTCGGTCCAAAGTCCTTCGAGATATAGAGGTCATTTCTTTTCATTACTTTTACATTTAAGACGAAGAGGTTGAATCCTGGGTTTTTACAGCCATCTCGTTTGATAACAGGATACTAACGCAAACATTATAAACAACCACGCGCGCGTATTTAATCATTAATTTAATCGCTCGCTTTAACGGTGAAGGAAAACGTCGTCGTGAGAAAACCTGCATGCCTGAAAGTTCTCCATAATATTCTCGAAGACATCTGAAGTCTGCCAACCTGCACTGGGCCAGCGTGATGGACTATGGCTTAAACCTTCTCACACTGAGCAGAGGCCCGAGTCCAGCAGTGGGACAGTTCAAAACAGGGCTGATAACTATATCCTTACTAATATTATAAATTCGAAAGTAACTCTGTCTGTCTGTCTGTTACCTTTTCACGGCTAAACCACTCAACCAATTTAGATGAAATTTAGTACAGATATAGTTTAGAACCTGGGGAAGGACTTAGGCTACTTTTTATTGATGTAGGTACCACGCAGGCGGAGCCGCGCGCAAAAGCTAGTATACTATAATGTCGTTATAATAACCCTCTTGTAAGTGTTAACTAAACTGACTTTGTACTCTCTAGGTGCCTGCTGAAGCATCTTCCCTCACCAAAGAGCACTGCTTCATCTTAGAGGTAGACCACGACATCTTCATACTGATGCCGGAAGGCGCCAAAGCCACTCACAGGAGAAAGATCATCAGCGTCGCGAACACGCTCAGAGATGACTACCATAACGGAAGAGCTACCATTGAGATAATTGGTGAGTCCACTCCTTTGTACACAGTGTAGCAAAAAGTTGTGGTCATTATGAAGCGTCACGTAAGCCCCTGTGCAATGGAAAACCGCGACAAATGAATCCATGTAAGTTATGTTCAATAAGATAGATATCATAGTATCATGACATTTCATGAGTAGTAGAGCCTCGCTGATGTCAGCATGAATGGGCCGGCTTGACCGGGGAAGGACTACCCTCTCACAGAATATCGACGTGAAATACCAGTATTCCTACTGTTGGGTTTCGTTCGGTAAGTGAGAGTGCCGGAGGCCCAATCACCCTCTTTCCCGCTTCCCGCTCCTTCTCCTTCCCACTTCCTTATCTAAAGGGTCGGCAACGCGCAAGTGATGCCTCTGGTATTGCAGGCGTCCATAGGCTACGGTAACCACTTACCATCAGGTGGGTCGTAAACTTGTTTGCCACCTTAGACGTACCTATAAAAAAAAAATATATGCGTTACTTGGCGGAAGCCCATTGTAATAAAATATTGGGCAGAGAGTTTTTTTGTTATACAACTAATGTGTCAAACAAGCATACGGCCCACCTGATGGTAAGTGGTCACCGTAGCCTATGGACGCCTGCAACACCAGAGGCATCACTTGCGCGTTGCCGACCCTTTAGGAAAGGAAGTGGGAAGGAGAAGGAGCGGGAAGGGGAAAAGGGGGTGATTGGGTCTCCAGCACTCCCACCAAACGAAACACAACAGAAGGAATACTGGTATTTCTCGTCGATATTGTGTTGCTAGTGTTACCTACAGAGTTTGGTTGTTTCCTTACAGATGAGTTTTCGTCGGACGAAGACGTCTCTCTTTTCTTCGAAGCTCTCGGGTCTGGTTCCAGAGACGAGATCGCCAGTGACGACTCCACTGATGTAAGTGACTACTACTACTACAATGAGGCGAAAGAGTCGAAAGAAAAAATCAACGTGTTGCACTCCGGGAGTGCCGGCAGAAGTGAACACTTGAATATTAACGTTGTGCATTTTTGATATTTTGGAATGGTTAGGGAATAGTTTTGCACGAATTGCTTTAATTATGAGTATAAAAGTACTATCATTTATGTGGTAAAATAATAATATTCATTTATTGCGCTATCGTACACAAACATGACAATTCTCCCTCTGTCTTACGAATTTTCGATCAGGTCACGTGTCCTGACGCGAGTTTAACATTTTTACCCATCACAAAAAAAGTACACAACGCCGCTAAAGAAGTTTTCACTTCAAAAATGTAAACAAACAATCAGCGCTCTTAACATTTTTACTTCCACAATATCTAAATACATGTTTAATCAAAGTTCGTTACCTTTAATTTGGTAAACGTATATTATAGGATATTTATACCTTTAACAAATTACAAGTGAAACGTGTTTTTTAAATAAATTATTACTCTATTTCCATCTATAAGTACCTGATTTCAGAAAATAAGACATGAAATAAATGTTGAAATGAATAATCTAGTCGACTGATCGAATGGCGGTACAAGGGTGTCATGTCGACGGCCACAATTGTTACCGCTCTCACGTCATTGCATGTATTGTTCCGGCAGTACTATAATCAGTTTGCCCAAAGGTGCCAACGAGACCATATTACTAAAATTACACTACCTGTCGGTCCAACAACGGCCTATCTTATCATTTGGAGTGTAATAAATAAAAGTAAAATATTTACAAAATTCTTAAGGATAAGGCAGACTTATGACAAAAAAAAATTGGGGCTGTCTTTGGAGACTGTCGATAGAAGTGAAAACATTAATCCTTGATCATAAACACTTCTTTATAAACCAAAAATAATTCAAAAATAGAAAGCGGTGACAATGACGCGAGTTCCATGATTTTTGTTCAACGCGCCTAAAGAAGTTTTCACTTCAATATAAAACTATAGAAGAATAAGAAAGAAAGTTTCTGGAAAGTTTTAAGGTGTCACAGATGAGTTTAAAATGTACTTATATTTGTTGGACTTCCGTCTTTGTGGAGCGGCGGTAGTAAATGCGACTATAATGTATATGAGATTTAGGTTTCAATTCCCGTGTCGTGCAAAATATTAATGTGATTTTCTTTCAAGGAATTCTTAGTAGCAGCAGATAGTTTGGTAATACGCTCGTGTCCCATCACATAGGGCCGAAAAACCATAACTAGTGAAATGTAGCATATAATATGTTGTTTCAGTCTTACGCAAGGAGCGACTCATCAGAGGTATACTTGTACAGAGTGCTGGTGGGAGGCGATCTCGATCTTGTGCCGCTCAGTAAGCCTTTCAAGCAGAGCAAACTCGCGTCTGACGTAAGTATTTTGCTATGCTATACTGCTATGATGGAAAATAGGACCCGATATTAAGCTCTTTCCATAGCTCTTGAACGCTTGTAATGCCACAAACATCTTTCCCGCATTGTGGACAAGAGGTGTCGCACTGTTGACGTAAGAAGTGAAAAGACAACTTGTTTTTACTCCTTACTTACGAAGAACTTACACCAAACGACAAGAGATGGCACTGCACACAATTACATACTCCATGCAACTTGTCCTACATCCTGGATCGCGCTAACAATGTTTCCATTTATTAGATTCATATTTATTTTTTATTCATATTATTACCTTGTGCCTTTCAGGAGATCTACATCCTGGACACTCCATGCTCTGGAGTGTATATCTGGATCGGGTCTGACGTCAGCGCTGACGTCAAGAAGAGCTACCCTGACATCGCTGTTAAATATCTGGCAGCTAAAGAATATCCAGTCTGGGTAAATATATAATACACCTATACCATTATACGGGTACATTAGACACCCATCCTTACAGCCCAGAATATTAGAATCTATACATATAATAAAATCGTAGGAAAGTCAAAACTGTACATTGAATATTTTTTTAAAAGAATACGTGGGGCGTGATCTACAATCGATATCGAAGCCAAAATATAGTTTTTAGAATTTTTGTCTGTTTGTCTGTTTGTTTGTATGTATGTCCGGGCTAAACTCAAAAAGTACTGCATGGATTTACTTCAAATTTTGCATGAATATTACTAACAGGTCGGGTCAACATATAGGCTACATATTATCATGCTATCACCTACGGGGGAGGAGCTGTGGATCTTTATTTTTCTTATACATATTTAAATGTTATTTTTGAGTAAGCCATGCTATTATCTAGCTTTACACTATAAAAACTACGCCATTTAAGTAACTTGGGCAGAGAAATATAGTTGGGTTCCGCGGCGACAAACACTTTTTAGTTAAAATCTACGCGGACGAAGTCGCAGGTAACAGCTAGTCCATAATATGTAACAATAGTCCTACGCCTGCTGCGGCTAGTGTCGCTGTAGGCGTTCCACCCCACGTTACATTAAATCTCTCGAAGGCCCTATGGATCCATGTCTCCGTATAAGCCTCCCCAAGGGTCGGCTATTATTTCTAACTAGCTGTTATCTATATATTAATACGTGAAGCAAAAACTTTGTAAGTACCCCTTTTTATTCATATTCATATTTATTCATAAAAATATAAGCTTACGGTATAGGTACACCAAATCACTTATATCTGTGCTAGCTATACTTAAATAAATTATATAGTACTACACTGTTAACAGGACCTTAGACTAACATAACAAAAAGGAAATAAGATAAAAAATAAAAACAAAAACAACCTCTATTTAGGAACTATGACATTACATTTTACATAGGTAAATATAAATATGTTTTAATATTACATTCCGGGTGTCAAAAAATATGTCTGCATCTGGACTATATTGAAGGAACTCGTTAATAAGTCGAATTGCGCTAGCCGTGGGGCTGTTCCCAGCTTGTGGAGAGCGCCACATAGGTGGATAGCTCAGGAGTCTATGCTGCCGTCTTCCCACACCACGCATATATTGGTCGGGAACGTAGAAATGTATCGATTCTCGTACAACAGGGCTATCTACTTTATCCGCTAATATTAGACAATAATTTACTATATGTGTGGATTCCCGCCTAAGTTGAAGTGTATCATAACCTCCCACTCCAGACACAAACATGGAGGGATATAGAAAAGGGTAGTAACCATATTGACGTTTGTATAGATATCTACAGAATTTACGTTGAATTTTTTCTAGCATAATATTATACAATGACTCTTTAGGGCTCCAAAGTATTGCATTATATTCTAATTTACTACGGACATATGCATTGTATAACTGTTGTACAGCTTGAGAGTTCTTAAATTGTGACGATATTCTAATAATGAAACCAAGACATTTATTAGCGTCTTTGCAAGTTTGGATTATGTGGCCATGAAAATCTAATTTGCTGTCCATTATAACACCCAAATCCTTAATTGAGCATACACGTTCAATAGGTGCGTCATCAAGATTATACATATTCATAATTGGATTACGGGATCGAGAAAAGGTGATTGTTTTACATTTAGAATTATTTAATGGTAGCTTATTTCTAATACTCCACTCAATTACAGCGTCAATGTCATGTTGTAAGACTACACAGTCATTTGCGTCGCTTACAGAAAGGTACAGTTTTAGATCATCTGCAAACATCATCTGCATGAAAATTGAGCGGACGGAGGAGTATGAAATTTGGCATAGTTAAAGTTTATATGGAGAAGGAGGGGCGAATTCTAATATTTTTATAAAATATGCATTAGACATACATTAAATTAATGAAAAAGCACTACACGCACACAACCATACATTTGACACACGCAGTGGAAGCGCGTAACTATGGTTACATATATCAATATATAATGACATATATCAGCAATATCTTACAGGCAAACTTTGGTCGAATTTCGAGCACTAGGCGACCGCTAGTATTTCGAATTCAGTGTCTTATTGGTATTGTGTGTCAGATGTAAAATTACCGTCCAATACCATATTTAAACATAGTAGGGCCAATCTATGATTAAAATGTTTGCCTAGGTAAGTAAATGTTGCTAAACATCATCTATTTGGTCTGAAGGTGAACGTGACGAAGGTGTCGGAAGGCGGCGAGAGCTCCGCGTTCAGGCAGTACTTCCACAACTGGGACAGCGTCACCGCCGCTCGCTCCAAAGCCGTCACTGACAATGGTCGGTATCACTATTATATTACAGTATCAGTATTAGTACACACTTACACCACAGCTTATAAATAAATATAATATCAGCCCTGAATTAAACTGTTCCACTGCTGGGCACGGGCCTCTTCTCAGTGTGAGAAGAATAAAGCCATAGTCCACCACGCTGGCCTAGTGCGGGTTTGGCAGACTTCACATATCTTCGAGAACATTATATAGAACTCTCAGACATGCAGGTTTCCTCACGATGTTTTCCTTCACCGTTAAAGCAAGCGATAATTAACTATATAATACGCATATAACTTCGAAAAGTCAGAGTTGCGCGCCTTGGGATCGAACTCGAGGCCTCTGCGTGGCAGTCTAACGGTTTCCCACTATGTAAAATTTTCATAATATACCCTCCAAAAGATGTATACGGAATAAAGTTCTTTCGTTATGGCTAGGTACACATCCGATATGCCAAAATATTTTATACAAGTACTAGCTGTCCCGACAGACATTGTCCCGTAAACACGAAAAAAGAACCATCTAAACCATTCTCGAATCCACTTGAACACACACAAAAAGTTTCATCAAAATCGGTCCAGCCGTTTAGGAGGTGTTCAGTGACATACACACGTACAGTATTATATATGTAAAGAAGGTTAGGTATATTTACTTCGTTATTAAACAAAAGCTGTATACAAGATTTTGGATTATAAGGGTACAATATGGAGATATACCTACAAACTTATGAAACATTCATGCTTACAAAATTTTCTCTCTTGTTAAAACCTTTACACATAGATAAGACCTTTTTGAAGTGAAACTTCTTTATCGACGTATGGGAGAAATTTTGTAGCAGTGTAAAAAAAAATCGTCACGTTTTTCGGTTACGCGCCATGTTGCTTTTTTTATCAAAGTTTAGTATAGTGACGTAAAGAATATAATGTAATATATTTATAATAATAACAACAATATATTAGTTTTGAAGTTTGGTTTGAAATAAGAATAACAATATATTAATTTGAAAGTGATAAAATAAAAAGACTTATTCAAATTTAAGTGAATTTACAAGAAAAGTGAGAGTGATTATATATTTCGTTTTATAAATTCAACACGTATGAGCATGATTTTAATATTTATTTGAGGTTAACCTCACTTTTTGATTGTAAGTATCAGTGAATGTATTAGCCTTATCTACCCCATTTTCGTGAAGTTGCAAATAGCAGAAAAATGATATGTCGTAAAGAAGTTTCACTTCTTACCTGTGTACTCTGGTACACATACACATTTTTTTTATTTAATTTTATTAGGGTTTTCCTTTTGTTTTAAACCATATCAAACCCATTGTACAAATACAACACCTTAACTCATAAAAAAATTGGCTATTGAGGAAGTCTGCGCTGAACCCGCGGTATTAAACGGTAAAATGCTGACGTTATTTCCGAAGTAGGATGACTCAAAGCACTTCGTAAAATCCCTACATCCAACCTATTAATACCAAACATTCTCATCACCAACTCCCTCTCGAGCTCGCTTCTGCCACACTCCATCAGAAAATTTTGCATATCCTCAACCCATCCACAAGACAGGCAATTTGGCGAATTGACTGTTTTCATTAGATATGCAAACTTTGCCGACGGAACCAGAGCGAAGTCTAAAAGCGAATTTTAATATAAATCTATTTAGCCTAGTGTTATAAAACAAGCCACTCGAGGAGGCTCACGCTCTATGGTTTTATACCATATGCCCTTTTCCTTCGCTCATCAAAAAATTCTATAGTTAAGAGCTGGTCAACGATCTGCTTTATACTGTGTATTTTGTACTGAATGCTTGTAAAGTATACAGCTGAGTTGTCGTTTTAAAAAGAAAATAAAAATTGGGGCAGTCTTTGGGGACTGCCGATAGAAGTGAAAACTTTAATCCTTGATCATAAACACTTGTTTATAAACCGAAAAATAATCAAAAATGGAAAGCGTTTGGTGAAGATGACGCGAGTTCCATGATTTTTGTTCACTCAAGAAGTGCTCAACGCGCCTAAAGAAGTTTTAACTTCAAAAACTTTCGTGGTCTAAATCGTTTGCAGTGACAGCTTCGATAGGTACAGTTTTGTTGTATATCGCAGATGCCGGCTACTACTCCGAGGATGCAGAACACGCCGCGACTACTGCCATGTGGATCGGCAAGAGCGCTGCCGCCAGGGGGTACATGCCAGACCAGGGAGATGGCAACCTCACTGTTACTAGGTAAAATAACGAACATGTTTACTTCTGGAAAAGACGTTAGGCTACCACCTATAAGTCGTAGTAGAGCCTCGCTGATTTCTGCATGAATGGGCCGGCTCGACCGAGGAAGAATTACCCTTTCACAGAATATCGACGTGAAATACCTTTTACCTTAATTCCTACTGTTGTGTTTCTTTCGGTGAGTGAGAGTGCCGGAGGCCCAATTACCCTCTGTCCCCCTTCCCACTCCTTCTCCTTCCCACTTCCTTTTCTAAAGGATTGGCAACGCGCAAGTGATGCCTCTGGTGTTGCAGGCGTCCATAGGCTACGGTGACCACTTACCATCAGGTGGGCCGTATGCTTGTTTGCCACAATAGAAGTTTAAAAAAAACCAGGTCAGCTCTATTCTCTCATTCTCATAATCCGATGGGACGGCAATATGCTACGACTGGAGAGAGATTAGGCGCAGGACCAACGGCTTTACGTGGTTTTCGAGGCGCAGAGTATGCAGCACCTCCAGCTGCCTAACTCCAGGATGTTTCAGAATTTCTTGCCATAAAGGCTTATAATTTGTTGCTGGCCCGACCTGGGATTCGAATTCGAGACCCCATGCACAGCAATGGCATTCAATACTGCTGCGTTACCTAGGCAGCCAGAATATATAATAGTCTATCTAATACTATCAAGCCAGTGAGCTTTGGTCAGCCCGCCATCATGCAAATAAAATTAAAGAATATAGAGAGAACCAGATGAATTTCCCTTAATTTTCTTTCAAATAGGTGGTGGTGGATTTAAGTTAAGACAGGCTTTATGTTTATCTTAACTAAAACCCTTTGCCGCTAGTGGAAGTATTTTCCCAATTGAACGAAATCACATGTCAGTTAAGATTCTGTCAATAAATTAGCCTATAGCCTGGGCTGCATAATTTTTCGCCACAACATGCGATCTTCCACCTTCCGCATCCAGTCCAATCCAGCTACCTTTACAGGTCATCAATTCACCTGGCCGGGTAGCATCTTACCTTACCTCTGTAAATTTGCGGATTCCACTCAATGACTCATTTGCTTCAAAGATTATCGGTGCTTCGACCATATTTGGCCACACAACTTATTTATTCTGCGAGCTTCGTCGCACAGCCTCTTTTCTGAGTTAGTCCATTAAAGAAACTGTAGGCGTAGCTGGTTCTGCGGCTTTTCATTTGTAGTCTAGTTCTACCTTGAGTGTCCACGTTTAAGCCATTCATTCCAGGTATTATATATATTATATTCCACGAGAATATGCTGTACCTCTCATAAAATCTTCTCCATGTTCTCCAGGATATCAAACGAAGAAGAGGATGTGACGGATCAGTTTGCTGACGGCATGTCGGTTCTCTATCAGAACGAGGTGTACCTCGTCAAGTATCAGTATACTAATGATGAAGGCGCTGATGCTTATGTGGTCTACTGCTGGATGGTAAGTCATTCTCTTGTTTACACGAATAGCTTTTTGGTCTAAGTGTTCAGTTGCCACTAATACTACGCTGAGTGTTGTGGGTTCGATTTCCACACGATGTGTGTGATCCATTTTTTTTTATACTACTAAAGTGGCAAACAAGCATACGGCCCACCTGATGATAAGTGGTCACCGTAGCCTATGGACGCCTGCGACACCAGAGGCATCACTTGCGCGTTGCCGACCCTTTAGGAAAGGACGTGGGAAGGAAAGAGGGCGGGATGGGGGAAAGGAGGTGATTGGGCCTCCGGTACTCTCACTCACCGAACGAAACACAATAATAGGAATACTAGTATTTCACGTCGATATTCTGTGAGAGGGTAGTCCTTTCCCGGTCGAGCCGGCCCATTCATGCTGAAATCAGCGAGGCTCTACTACTAGTTTCTCCATCTCTGTCAATAACAACGCGATAAAATCCATATAAAATAGTTCAATTTCAATGTATAACTTTCGCGTAAATGTCAAACAATATAATGTTACTCAACACTCAACAGTAACAACTGACTACCGCCGCGCTGCGCTCCCGAGGCAGACATACAAAGCATTACTTTTCACAAATAACACATTTTACGTATGACTAACCATTAACCTTTTAACCGCCCCACTTCATAACAGTCGTCGTGCCCCCAGCGCCCGGCACAGTAAATCGAAAATAAATACTTACAAAAATAAACACTTATTTTAGGACCTCTAATTATGAGAATAAAGTGTATTAAATTGTAAGTGATTACTTAATTATTCATTTACACAATATAAACATTTTTTTGATAGGAAACTCAGTAATTAAATAAAAAAGCAGATTAAACGAGCTGTGGTATCTGGTCGGAAATATACGACGCTGGCGAAATGGACACGAAAATATTTGTCGGATTAATCCGACGTAAGCGGTTAAAAGGTTAAAGAAAAAAAAAATTAAAAAAATAAATTAAATAACTATTCCTAAGATTTTATTAAAATACTAGATGTTCCCGCGGTTTCACCCGCGTTTATCGTTACTGCGACGCCCCCGTGGGTCGTAGCGTGATGTTATATAGCCTATAGCCTTCCTCGATAAATAGGCTATCCAACACTAAAATAATTTTTCAAATCGAACCAGTAGTAATCACGCAGAATAAACCAGGAGAAACATCGTTTGTACTATGTCTGTAATGGGTAATTATTTTGCTGCAATGTTATTTTAAAACTGCGATATCTCCTAAGATATTCATTGAAATCGAATGATGTAAAGGGCAATTTTGTTTTAAATTAAATACTTGTGATGAATAACGTATTTATTTGGATAAGGATTAATATCATGTTTATAAAAATACCTTCGCAAATAATGCATTATTTTAGAACAAATTTCGTTAGCATAAAAATGGTTATAGTGAGCCAACCTTAAAAGATAGACATATGCTGTCGCAGACTTTTTTTTAGAACTTTTAAAGGGGAACAATTCTATGATACATTATTTTTGCGAAACTTTAACTGTTTATGCAGCGCACGCAGCGGAAGCTCTCAAAAGGAAAAAATAACCTCCGATTTTGAAACATTCTTCATTGGTGCTTCGCTCGTATTGATCTTAGCGTGATGATATATAGCCTATAGCCTTCCTCTACAAATGGGCTATCTAACACTGAAAGAATTTTTCAAATCGGACCAGTAGTTCCTGAGATTAGCGCGTTCAAGTAAACAAACAAACAAACTCTTCAGCTTTATAATATTAGTATAGATATCTGCCACAAAAGAGGAAATCTCCATACGTTTGACACATAAATAATACAAACACACCACATATAAACAAACACACACACACATACACACACACACACACACACACCACGAGCGCGCGCCACGCGCATACACATAACATAAACGTACATTCATTCACACATTCTAGAAAATGTAAACTTACTTTATAAAATTTGTATATTGTTATATTATTAGTGTTCCGTTGTATTTTTTTACCATGCTTTTTATTTTCAAATTTGCATTATATCATGATATAATATACCTAACTTGTAAGGCTTATTGTAATATTTACGGAGAGACACTGACTCCTAAGATACAGGCATATACGCCTAGTTTAGAAGTCTGGGTTAAAGATTTTGACAATTCTGCATGTTCGCTGAGGAGCGGCTTAACTTCGCAGGGCCGCTCTTCATCGATAATGCAAAAATATATTTTGTCTTGTATAAAGATGTAAGATTTTTAAAAAACGTTTTTTGGTAAATAAATATTATTATTACGTTTCTGCATGTTTCCAGGGTGCTGATGCCAGCTCTGACGCTAAAGAAGCAGCCTTGAACAAAGCTTACGAGCTGCAGGACGAACTCGAAGGAGGAGTGACTGTCGTGAAGGTGCCGCAGGGGAAGGAGCCCAAGCACTTCCTTAATATCTTCAAAGGTAACTTCATAGTCTCTTACATCCCAAAGCGTGGGTAGGGGCTATTGGACTTCATTTTTGCTACGATTCTGCTATATTGGAATTCCACGCACGTAAAAAGCCGTTAATCCTGCGCCTGATCTCTCTACTGACGTGTCGGATTGCCGTCCCATCGGATCATAAGAGTTAGGGAACAGAGAGTGCACGTGTGTTTGCGCACAAATCACAATTTATCCTTCACATATGGCCAGTCTCCGTTAAGATTGGCCGCCGTGACCGAAATTTGGTCTGGAGGTCATTATTATTACTTTAAGGTATTTTCTATTAACCTGACTTTTCCTCATCTTGTCTAAAATTAGGTTAGAGCATTTTCTTCTAACTAATAAAAGTACAAGCGTCTTATATGTTCTTATTTCTACTGAACTTATAAACGGTTGTTTAATGGCAGATCGTAAATCAACGCAAAAATTTCAATCAAACGCATGTCAACTGCTGTGATTGGTTTACTGGGCTCGGTGCTTATACTCAGGAAACGCGTTAGTTACGAACAATTACATTTTGACATATTTTGCAAATAATAGGTATGTGTCAAATATTAACTTTCCGTAGGTAAAACGACTAGATAGTTTTTGAACATTTCCTATATTCAATAAAAACCGGACAACCGAGTCGGACTCGCCTACCGAGGGTTCCATACAAATTTGTAGGTACATATTATAAAAAATGTTTGTCCTTGCATAAAGACCTTGTTTTTTTATGATTTAATTACAAATGTATAGTTTCAGATTTTCCCCTATACTTGTAGTATAAGACGGTATTACTTGCCAAATTTCATAGTTCTAGGTCAATGGACAATACCCTATAAATTTTGATTCCCTTGAGAGTGTCGAAATATACGTTTTTTGCGGTATAAACGACCGTATCTTTTTTTACGTTAACTTAGAAGTTTGATATTTTCACAGCTTTATGAGACTGTAGACCGGCGTATATCGTTTTAATTTCCACTCGATAACTCCCACACGTTCTCGATATAAAGGGTCTTGACAGACAGACAGACAGACGGATAGGCGGACAAAAAAGTGATCTTATAAGGGTTCCGTTTTCTTCCTTTTGAGGTACGGAACTAAAAACAAGTCGTTTCGGGCCTTAGCAGTCTTTTAATTTTAACGTATTTTAGATAGAATATTGTGCCTAAAATGTAATATTCGTAGGTAAAACGACTCTTTTGTTTATACAAGAACAAAGGTTCTTGTATAAACAAAAGAGTCGTTTCGTTCGACTCAAACGCGTGTCAAGTGATTTGATTGGCTATTGCTAAAGAGCAATAGCCAATCAAATCACTTGACACGCGTTTGAGTTTGACGGATGTGATGATGTTCCAGGTAAACTCGCGATAATGTTCGGCGGCACTGAGAGCGACAACAAGCCGACGAATACTAAAGGATCGTACGACGATGACAACATACGTCTCTTCAGGGTAAGTACAAAACTTAGGGTTTACTAAGTAAACTATAGAATGCGCCAAAACTATATATAGCCTATGTTATTTCTGGATAAATAAGCTTTCTAATCGTGAAAGAATTTTGAAAATCGGTCAAGTAGTTTTTGAGTTTATTAACTACAAACAATAATACAAATCTTTCCTCTGTATAATCTATATATACGTGAAGCAAAAACTTTGTACCCCTTTCTACGAAAGTTGCGCGGGCGGAGGAGTATGAAATTTGACGCAGTTAAAGTTTATATGGAGAAGGAGGGGCGAATCCTAATATTGGTATAAAATATGCTATAGAAATACATTAAATTAATGAAAAAACACTACACGCACACAACCATACATTTGACACACGCAGTCGAATCGCGTTCGTAGTATTTCGGCATTGTTCGTCTGACGTCGTACAATTCTTTGTTAAAACTTGTTACTATGATTACCTATAGGTAACCATAGTAACAAGTTTTCTTTATAGAAATTAAGAAAAACAGAAAACAAACTAGCAAGCTTAGGAGTTTTGGTCAAATTTTGACCACTAGCCCTAGGCGACCGCTAGTAAGTATAATAATGTGAACTCAGTGTAAATCGAATCATTGTATATCCACTTGGGTCTAAGAGCTAAGGGTACAAACATACCTACTGTATAGTTTACTAGATGTTCCCGCGGTTTCACCCGCGTTTATCGTTACTGCGCCGCCCCCGTGGGTCGTAGCGTAATGTTATATAGCCTATAGCCTTCCTCGATAAATAAGCTATCCAACACTAAAATAATTTTGCAATTCGGACCAAAGTTCCTGAAATAAGCGCGTTCAAACAAACAAACAAACTCTTCAGCTTTATAATATTAGTATAGATAAAAGTAAATGTTGGTCACACAAGTTGTAATAGGTATATTCCGATTCATGTACTCGGTCTATGTGGGTTTATTCTAAGGGAGTAAGTATTTCTATTCTTCTATATATATAAAGGAAGATGTCCTGACTGACTGACTTAGAGACAACGCACAGCCTAAACCGCTGGTCGTAGGAACTTGAAATTTGGAGAGCATGTGTGTTTTAATTTGTAGGGGTGTACTAAGAAAGGATTTTTTGAAATTCCACCCCTAAAGGGGTGGAATAGGGGGGTGAAGTTTATATGGAATTTGCTCATTTCTGGACTTATAAGTATAAAAATAGGTATACAAGTTATTGATTATAATCGAGTAAGGCTATAGGCTATATAACATCACGCTACGCCCCACGGGGGCGGTGCAGTAACCATAAACGCGGGTGAAACCGTGGGCACAGCTAGTATATGTCATAATTTTGTCGTGATTGTACATTCAATACCCATGTAATGTTACGCATTATTGGTTTTTCCTGTTAGAAAATTCTAAGTACGTCCAGTAAACAGCAAGAATAATTAAAGACTCACACTATAATAGTTAACGACTCGATGAAAAGATTAATCTCGAAATTTGTATGATTCCTTATCCGAGTCTTGATTAATTACTTAATCGTTAGTTCGTTACTAATAATAATTCTAAAATAAAAACTTAATATCGATGATTACCTACGCAATTGTTATGCGATAGCCATTGCATTAAACTATCGCTGGGTCTCCGAAGCAATTTCAATGTCCTTATTTCAGTGTTTTTAAAAGTCCCCCACAACATAGGGAATGTGCCTAGTGAGATAGATGGTTTTAAAACAAATATTTGTGTCCAGGTGGAAGGTACGGAATTGGGAGTGGACATGCGAGCGATCCAAGTAGCGGAGTCGGCCGACAACCTGGAGGATGACGACGTGTACGTGCTCGAGACACAGGACACCGTCTACGTGTGGAACGGACAGGTAACGATAACTTCAGTTTTATGTGTAGGTTAGGTTAGGTTAGATCAGTAGTTCCCAAAATTTGCGGTGAATGCTAGCGCGAATCCCGTGGCACCGACATTAGGTACCGGGTAACGTCGTCAGGGGTTTAGTGGGTGTGGGGCCGGCCTCTCTGGCTCGAGTCCCACACACCCGCGCCAAGCCCGGGCGCGGACGGTGCGTAAACGCATTCCCATGACGTTAACAAAAAAAAAAAAAAAGTAGTTCCCAAAGTAGTCAAGGTGGACCCCCAGGAGTCCACGGGAGACTCTATCACCAATGTAGTCAGATAATATTTTAAGAAGCTAAGCGACTGTTATTTTTAAAAACTTGCATATTGCATATTTAGGACCAGTGGTCTCGAACCTTTTATAGGTTTTTCGGTAGAGGATGCCTAAAAAAAAGAAAGGTCAGCCCGTAGACATTTTATCAATTTTTTTAATTGCATGAACTTGTTTGATTCTTCACCAATATAAATACGAATGCCAAGGAATATAGTAGAATTGTATCTGCAGGGGTCCACCGGAATCAGCAAAATTTTGAAAGTGGTCTATGAGAAAAAAGTCTGGGTTAGATGGTTCCAGTTCCGTCGGGGTCACGATTGCATGTGAAAATGATTCGCGCGGCCTCGCCGTTTGTGATGAGGGAGTAACGTAAAATAAAAATTGGGGTAGTCTTTGGGGACTGCCGATAGAAGTGAAAATTTTAATCCTTGATCATAAACACTTCTTTAGAAACAAAAAAATAAAGTGCAGGTCTGATTCCTGATACTCTCTTAGCGGTTATTAAGGGAGTCAAAATTCTGCACCATTTCTGAGATATTGTTAATATTCTAAAATAATAAAAAAATGGAAAGCGTGGAAGCGTGACGATGACGCGAGTTCCATGATTTTTGTTCACTCAAGAAGTGCTCAATGCGCCTAAAGAAGTTCTATCGGCAGTCCCCAAAGACTGCCCCAATTTTTTTTTACTTACACCTGTCCTACTAAAGTACCAAATCTACCTTTCCCATTTCTTTCAACTTTTAACTTGACTGACTTGATTTTAATTGATTGCTTTGTGTATCGATCATTCGATTGTTATTCACACAATGAATAAATCTATCGATGTCATTTGATTGTTATTCACACAATGAATAAATCCTCAGGTAAAATGCCTTCTTACTTACTTCGCTGGCTCAGCGACCCAAAGTCTTGGCGTCCATCATTAAAGTACGCCATTGCTTTCTATTTTGTACAAAGTCAGACCATTCAAAAACATTCATCTTTTTCAGGTCTTTGTCCATTTCATCTTTCCAGCGGTACCTTAGGCGACCCATCAGACGACGCTCGGTGGATCGCCTGAGACATTCTCTTTGTTGGCTCGATCCTCTCCCATTCTTTCCACATGTCTGAGCCAGGGAAGTAGGATTGCTGGATTATAATTTTAGTAGCCACCACTCATTGTTTATCTGTCTGCCTTTTGGTTTACAGGAATCAAATGACAGAGAACAAGAGGCAGCCCAGAGCTTCGTGGCCACAATGGTGGGCGACGCGAAAGAGATCACAGTGGTGTCGCAAGGGGAGGAGCCAGAACAGTTCTGGGAAGCACTGGGTATGTTATAGACAGTTTTTATTAATCTTAACTAATATTGTAATGTGAATGTGAGTTTGTTTGATTGTCAGGGTTTATATCCAGGAATAAGTACTGTTCTCGTTTCCCTGTTCCGTATAAAAAAAATACTTCTTCTCTTCAGGAGGGCCTGTTGATGAGAAGGAGGACCCGTCGGGCTGGCGGCTGGCAGTGAACCGGCGAGTGACGACTCCTCGCACGCTGTCAGCTGTCACCGTCAGCGTCACCAACAAGATACGGTTCGAGGACCTCGATACTGAGTACACGCAGCAGGTGACTGAATTATTCTGCGACATGTAATCAAAAGCATTGCTTAAAGGCTACCTGAGCCACACAGAATAAATCTTAAGCTTTAAAACAACAGACATGTAGCACACAGACAAAAAATGTTTTGAGACATATCAATAGATGGCGTTGTACACAATTCGCACTACGCCATATATTCCTGAATCACGCAAGCGATGTTTACACAATAAGTTACTATACATATGTATATACAAGTTACCGACGTCAACCGTCGGGCCGCGGCCCGCCACGCACGATCACCCAGCCTGATCGGAGGATCCTCCCTTTGTGTTGAAGGGACATCACACCACGTTCCTACATAGACACAAAGAACATCCAGGCTCGCCATAATTACTTGTGGATCACACAAGTGTTTGTCCCGAGTGGGGATCGAACCAGTCAAGGAATGGATATAAGGTTTGAATAAAAAAAATAAACGGGTTGGACTCCGGGAGTACCGGCAGAAGTGAAAACTTGAATATTAACGTTGTGCATTTTCGATATTTTGGAATGGTTAGGTAATAATTTTGCACGAATTACTTTAATTATCAGTATAAAAGTACTATCATTTATGTGATAGAATACAATATTCATTTATTGCGCTAGTGTACACAAACATGACAATTCTCCCTCCGTCTTACGAATTTTCGATCAGGTCACGTGTCCTGACGCGAGTTTAACATTTTTTACCCATCACAAAAAGTGCACAACGCCGCTAAGAAGTTTTCACTTAAAAAAAAAAATATTGAGTAAAACCGAATACAATGCTGACGAGTGAAGTCTAAGAACAGAATGAATATCATGGAAAGTTTAGTTGAAACAATATGTGTCGTGTAACTTATTGCTAAAGAGTTAATTTAGTATATCAGCACAATTTATTCCAGAACAACTCAACTTGTTACTGTGGTTTATTATGGTTGACAAAACATATATCTGTAGGATGAGCATCTTTAAGTAGCCCATAACACTCGAGGCAATGGCACTGATAGGCGACAACTAAAATCACGCACCACGCTATCCATGTAATCACGTTTCTGTTACAATTTCCAGGACCTGTCTGACGATGGAGTGTATATCCTGGACACAGGCGAAGAGTTGTACCTGTGGCAGGGCACCAACGTGCCCGAGAGGGTGAAGGTCGCCAGGAACGACATCGTCAAGGTAACGTACTTTCTCACGCCTGATCCCTGAGGGGTAAGGAAAACTACGGCTTTCACAAGGTTCTAACATTTTTTTCGTGTTTTACTTCTTATTTTCGTGTGGTTAGTGGCCAAACTGTTGTCAAGAGTTGTTCAAGCCGCCCGGAGGCCTATGACATGGCTTAACGACTGCTGTCAATTTGACAACAACCGGGACCGACATTTAACGTGCCCTCCGAAGCACGGAGGCGCTTAGATGAAATACCACTAAGCGGTCACCGATCTATAGACTGACCGCATCCAACGTTACTTAACCTCGCTAATCGTTTACCGATCAGTGAGTGCCACTGGCTATGAGCGCCTTATTACTTCTTATCAGTTATCTATACAACTTTACTTGTACTTCTGGTCTACAGGATTTTGTTAAAAAATCTTTTGTCTTCTTTACATTATAATTATTAACTTGTTCTACCACTTTTTACAAAACTCAATGCTTTTTCCAAAAAACCTATTTTAACTAGTAAAAAATTGTGAGCGATCCGACTCCCGCACAACGTCGGCCTGAGGCCTCGCAATCTTTGGTGTCTTCACGCGGCTGCTTTCTTCCGCAACCGCGTGTAGTTTTAATGCGATAAGAGCAACCAATTCCATCATCACTAACAAAGTCCCGCACCACATCTGTCTGTCTGTTCGCCATAAACTCAAAAACGACTGAACGGATTTTCATGCGGGTTTCACCAATAGATATGAGTAAGGTTTAGGTGTACCTATAATTTGTTAAGGTTTTGTCCTACCCGTGCGAAGTCGGACGGATTGCTAGTATAATACAAAACCAAATAAGAATATTTAATTTAAAAAATAAACATATTAATAATTAATGTCGTAAATAATATTATTTATTTCGAGGACATTAGTGTGGGTTACATGTTTACTCAATTTTCTTTAATATGTATAAAAATAACCCTTATTTAGATCAACATGTAACTGTTTTATGTCCCAATAAAGAAAATGAAAATGAAAAAAAAAAAATGAAAATAATAACGGGCGGCTTATTATTTATGACATCAGTAATTGTCAAGTTATTTTTTTTAAATTAGTAAAATATTTAGATTGTGTCGGGTGGTTAACATATGACTACCTATCTAAAACCATTTCACGAAAAAAATCGGTACATTAATTTCTCCAAAAAAATAATTCTAATAAAAAAATATGGTCAGGCTTATTCTACATATATCACCAGTAAAATGCGTGGTTAAAAGGAATTACACGATTCCAAAATCATTCTGTATATGTATAACTTGTGACAGGAGTACATAGAGGACGATGGTCTGGAGCGGACAGTGGAGTCAGCTCTGGTGGTGTTCGTCCGCCAGGGGGAGGAGCCTGCCGTGTTCAGGAAACTGTTCCCCGAGTGGGACACCGATATGTGGCAGGTGAGACAGAAACATTGTAATAGGGTAGTTGGTTTAAAGATCTTTACACTCAAAAAGCATTTTTTTTTTTTACAGTCTACTTAATGAGCTGTTAACGTGTTACCAGCCGGTGGGCATAAGCCAGGTCCGTGGCTGGTAACCGTTAGGGTTGTATTGAAACACGTACTTACTAGACTGATTCAACGGAGAATATATTTTTACTTTTTACGCCTTATATCCCATTTATTGTTCATACGAGTAACGCTAGCACTAATATTGTTCACACGAGTAACGCTATATAAAATTGTTCATACGAGTATATAAAATTGTTCATACGAGTAACGCTATATAAAATTGTTCATACGAGTAACGCTATATAATATTATTCATACGAGTAACGCTATATAAAATTGTTCATACGAGTAACGCTATATAAAATTGTTCATAAGAGTAACGCTATATAATATTGTTCATACGAGTAACGCTATATAAAATTGTTCATACGAGTAACGCTATATAAAATTGTTCATACGAGTAACGCTATAAAATTGTTCATACGAGTAACGCTATATAAAATTGTTCATACGAGTAACGCTATATAAAATTGTTCATACTAGTAACGCTATAAAATTGTTCATACGAGTAACGCTAGCACTAATGTGTACAATAATCATTTACACCAATCAGCGACAAGTAAACACAATTCTACAATTATTTTACGAGGTGTTCTTGAGCGTGTGAGCGGCGCGGCGAGTTTAAATACTATCACGTATAAAAACAAGGATGCGTCGCGCGTCGCCAGTTCGTAAGTTGGTTTCGGCGCGGCTAGACGTATGATGCTCCGTTCGATCGCCTTCGCGCGTCGCTTGGTTTCGGCGCGGGTAGACGTATGATGCTCCGTTCGATCGCCTTCGCGCGTCGCTTGGTTTCGGCGCGGCTAGACGTATGATGCTGCGTTCGATCGCCTTCGCGCGTGGCTTGGTTTCGGCGCGGCTAGACGTATGATGCTCCGTTCGATCGCCTTCGCGCGTCGCTTGGTTTCGGCGCGGCTAGACGTATGATGCTGCGTTCGATCGCCTTCGCGCGTCGCTTGGTTTCGGCGCGGCTAGACGTATGATGCTCCGTTCGATCGCCTTCGCGCGTCGCTTGGTTTCGGCGCGGCTAGACGTATGCTGCTCCGTTCGATCGCCTTCGGGCGTCGCTTGGTTTCGGCGCGGCTAAACGTATGATGCTCCGTTCGATCGCCTTCGCGCGTCGCTTGGTTTCAGCGCGGCTAGACGTATAATGCTCCGTACGATCGCCTTCGCGCGTCGCTTGGTTTCGGCGCGGCTAGACGTATGATGCTCCGTTCGATTCCAGGTTCCTCATAAACTTATATATTACTTGTGCGTATATACATACGCTACAAGCTTAACATAACATTGAAATTAAAGTAAATAACACATAGTAGTAAGATCGTAGGTATATTATTTTGTTATAATATTGTGTAGGAACGTGGTCTGATGACCCTTTAACACAAAGAGAGGATCCTCCGACCAGGCTGAGTGATCGTACCTGTCGACTGTTGATGTCAGGAACTTGTATATGTAGGTACTTAGTCACTGTGTAAGAGCAGCGATAGTTTAGAGGGGAGACCAACAGACTGCAATGCTGAGGGTCTCGGATTCGAACCCACGTCGCGCACCTCTGACTTTTCGAAATTATTTGCGTATTGATTGACAATTATCGCCTGCTCCGTGCCTCGGAGAGCACGTTGAGCCGTCGGTCCCGGCTGCCATGAACATCTATGGCAGTCGTTAATGGAAGAGTGTCGACACAAAAGATCCCACTGGGTCGAAGTGTCGCCGGTCGTCACTGACTGGCCCGCGCATAAGATAAGATAGTCACTGTATGAACTTCACCGGCGTGATTCAGGACTGTTATGCGAGCGTGATTATAAGCGTCTATTGTATACAGCACCATCTGTTGACTGAAGTCGGAACTTCTTCGACTGTGTAGTATCGCCACAGTATGTTTGATTCTGTACATTGCTTTACACACAAGAGCAAAATTAAATAGTAATCAAAATAAATCTTTTTATACAAACAGTATTAAACTGTTAACAAAATAGGAGTGATTAATATTTGTAATCTGGATATAAGGAAAAGTGGGGATGCAGTGATCTCCCTCGGACAGCTGCATTTCAATAGCGTTTACCTCACAGTTTTATCGTGCATCCTTTTTCTGTCACTTGGCAATAATAACTCGTACTAGCAGATCTGGAACGCAGTTTATTTTCCTTTATAATCGATTTAAAAAATTATTTTTGCTCTTGTGTTTGGATAATATAGTATTATATTTGGGTGATTTTCGATCACTAAGCAAACACTGGCAATTATAATTCTTCAATACTTTTCCTTTCTTATAATAAAAAAATTGTCACAAAGATCTTTTGAAATATTATATTGACACCTTCTGCGTAGCCATTATAATATACTTGTTAAGGTTATTAATTATTTAATTAATCGTTTCAGAATCTGTCGTCGTATGAAGACATCAAGAACGAGACTAAAGCCGCCAACTCCAAGTGAAATGAGAAAATAAATGACATTTATACTTACACTTCTTTTATACATTTAATATATAGTTGTCTTTTAAAAACAAAAATATATTTACCTACATCACTACATATTATATGTAAAACAAAGTCCCCCGCCTTGTCCGTCTGTTCGGGATCAACTGAAAAGCTATTATTCAACGGATTTTATGCGGTTTTTACCGATTGACATACCTATAGGTCTACAGAAGTAGATACTGTTTCAGAGGGAATGAAATATGTTGACAAAATATACACAAACGCGAACGAAGCCGCGGGTAAAATCTAATAATAAACGAGTAAATAATATATACGAGTAACATTAATTACCAGTACTAAGTATTAAGTCAATGTGAAAAATCAAACTTGTAACTTTTCTCTTTAAATATATTGAAGACAAAATCGTTTTCAATTTAAACAGCCCGAGGATGCCCTTGAATGATCCCAAGGTATATATTTTAGGGAATGCCCTACAATGTCGCGTTGTATGACTCCCTACTCATGAATGAACAAACTTAATGACCTTTTCTCATACCTACCAAATATACATAAAAAAATTTATAAAATTCAGTCAAGCCGCTTCGAAGGAATGTGACCACAAACACCGTGACACTATATTATTACATATTTTGGCATATTCTATGTAGATCATTTAATGGAGCTTTGATCCGTACACATACTACTGACTGTACAACACCACATATCTATTTAATTTCGCTGCAAGTTTGTAATCAAACTGCTTCCCATTAATCCACTCCCTATAATTTGATGGCGATTTAAAAGAGTGGCCTTCAGTTTCTTGCAGGTATTTTCTCATAGGCTCAACCTTTTGCATGAACCTTGCAACTAACATAATTTAAAAATTAGTAAATTTAGTGAACTCGCTAACTTCTTTGACGTTCGTAAGTGTTACTGTGTGACATCAATGATTCTTGACTTTGACGTTCATAAGTGTTACTGTGTGACATCAATGATTCTTGACTTTGACGTTCATAAGTGTTACTGTGTGACATCAATGATTCTTGACTGACGTTCATAAGTGTTACTGTGTGACATCAATGATTCTTGACTTTGACTCTCCAGCCAAATACTATAGCACTGTGGTGATGAGTCTTATCTAGCCTTAAAGACGACTAACGAATCTATACATATAATAAAATCGTAGGAAAGTCAAAACTGTACAATGAATATTTTTTTTAAAGAATACTTGGGGCGTAATCTACAATCGATATCGAGCCAAAAATATAGTTTTTAGAACTTTTGTCTATTTGTCTGTATGTATGTCCGGGCTAAACTCAAAAAGTACTGCACGGATTTACTTCAAATTTTGCATGAATATTACTAACAGGTCGGGTCAACATATAGGCTACATACTATCACGCTATCACCTACGGGGGAAGAGCTGTGAATCTTTATTTTTCTTACGCATTCTGTGACAGCGTGTAATCTAACGACGCATATTTAAATGTACACTATAAAAACTACGCCATTTAAGTAACTTGGGCAGAGAAATATAGTTGGGTTACGCGGCGACAAACACTTTTTAGTTAAAATCTACGCGGACGAAGTCGCAGGTAACAGCTAGTAACTACATACTTCTACATCTCATCATACATTATTTTGATTCAATACTAGTTGTTACTACTTACGTTCAATACTGACTTTAATAAAAAAAATAACTATAACACAAGTAGCCTAATTTACTCTTTATAACAGCAGCTATCTATCAGTGAAAGTCCCGTCATAATCGATCCAGCCGTTTCAGAGATTAGACGGAACAGACAGACAGATAGACAAAAAATAAATATTTTTTCCTATGGTATCGTTTATACTTTCATAATATGCATTTATTAAAAAGCTGTTATTTTGATATTGTAATATCAAAATAACAGCTTTTTAATAAATGCATATTATGAAAGTTCAATTGTATTTATTTGTACATAGAGATCAATCGCGCATACTTGCCTCGGAAGCATGCGGTAGGATAACAACTGGGACAAAAAGACACATAATAATTGTAAAAAAAAATATATTTTATTGAGAAAATATCTTAATTACATTAGTGTGTTTAAATATAACTAAAGGTATGTCATTACTATAATATCAGACCTGCTTATAAGCTGCTGAGTATGGGACTCTTCTCAGTGTGAGAAGGGTCAGGCCAGAGGCCACCACGCTAGCCCAGCGTGTCTCGGCAGACTTTACATATATTCGAGAACATTATTGAGACTAACATTTAACTTTGCCGTTAAAACAGCGAAATATTGCATCTTTACTTATGGAACTGCCGTTTTTTCTACATGTAATTTACGTTACGTTACTAAACTGCCTTGAAAGCACATCGGCAGTGATTACGACTCCAGTGTATGAACCCTTGGCCAATAACAAAAAGTTATTAGATTTTTCTACCAAGAAATACCTAATAACAGCCATCATTTATGAAGATGACGGTATTGCACATCCCGCGCTTCGGAAAGCAGGTAAAGCCGTTGTAAAAATGTAAAGATACACTTGTCAAGTAGCAGTACTACTGGTAGTACTAAAAATATCCTCGAGAGCGAATTTACAATCGTTCCATAGACTTCTGCGCAAGAGATATACAGTGCAAATAAATACAAGTGCACTATCAGTTTCCTCGCTCTCATAATCTGATGTGACGGCAATCTGATACGGCTAAAGAGTGATCAGACCCAGGACCACTTTAGCCTTCTTCTTCTTTCTTTATTAATTACATAGTCGGACGCTCAGGTTGTGGAATTAACTACCTGCCGAGGTTTTCCCACAAGACTACAGTATGGGGTTCTTAAAAAAGGGTGTTAAAAGGTTTTTACAAGGTCGACAACACCAGAGGCTACTGTGATCACTGAGCATCAGGTGGGTCGGTAGGATTGTTTGTCACTTTAGTTATATAAAAAGATTACTTATTATACTTTATTATAGTCCAACACTGAGCCTTCTTCTTACTGTAACACCTTCACACCTTCACACCTTGCACGTGTCCTCGTATATTCTGTAGCAGTCGTGACGATGCTTCATTAGACTGCGCAACCCCCGGCAGCATGACGTCCGCACAGCACAGACGCACCCACGAATGCACTCGCAGCAAAACGTCGAACAGCAGTTCGAGACACAAGTGTCCATGCACGCCACTGTAATAATAATTACAATACTGTAATCCTAATCCTAACTGATATTATAAAAGCGAAAATGAGTTTGTTTGTTTGTTACATTTACACGCCTTAACCACTGAACCCATCATCCTGAAATTTTGCATATATGTACGTTGTCAGGTGTACAGAAACGAACATAGGCTACCTAAAAAAATTGCTGTTCCCGAGGAAAACAACAAAAACGTTCTTATGATAATAGATGGCGCCACGTGTCTTTCGAATCATGATTGAATTATATTATATACAAGCAGAGTACAACCCGAATTGATTGTTAAATTCTAAATTAACGCGAGCGAAGCCGCGGGCAGTAGCTAGTAATCTAATAATAAAAAAATAATAATCCTTACTAATATTTTTAACTAAATATCATCAATAAACTAACTGACCCACGCAACTTCGTTTGCTTCATATAAGAGAATTTTACTCGTTTTTGCAACTTTTCATAGATGCTCTTCTCCTATTGGTCGTAGCGTGATGTCATATAGCTTATAGCCTTCCTCGGTAAGTGGACTGTACAACACTAAAACATTTACAATTCGAACCAGTAGTTCCCGAGATTAACGCGTTTAACCAAACAAACAAATAAACAAACAAATTCTTCAGCAGTAATAACCCTCAGGCAATTTTTGAAGTGGAACCTTCTTTAGGCGCGTTGAGCACTTCTTGGGTGAACAAAAATCATGGAACTCGCGTCATCGTCACCGAACGCTTTCCATTTTTGAATTATTTTTGGTTTATAAAGAAGTGTTTATGATCAAGAATTAAAGTTTTCACTTCTATCGGCAGTCCCCAAAGACTGCCTCATTCTTTTTTTATCTGTGTCGCAGGATATCTTTCAAAGAACACCGAGGCTCAGTACAACTATTTGTGGATTTTATCTCGTGTGGGGATCGAACCCATAACCTTTGGCGCAGTGGCCGCGGCGAGACGACCATTTAAACCACCGCTGAATTTCGGTCACGGCGGACAATCTTAACGGAGACTGGCCATCTGCGCAGGAGATATTATAGTGCACAAGCGTGTGCGCAAACACACAACTGTGAGTGCACTTGTACTCACTGTTCCCTAACCCTTATGATCCGATAGGACGGATAATCCGACACGACCGGAGAGCGATCAAGCGCAAGACCAACGGCTTTACGTGCTTTCCGAGGCACGGGGGTGCCTAACACCGCCAGCTGCCTAACTTCGGACTTGTATTGAGATTACTTAAATGAAAACCCCAAAACCTGTTTTTTATCGGTCCGATCCGGGATTCGAACTCAAGACCTCATGCACAGCAGTCCAATTCACTACCGCTGCGCCACGGAGGCGGTTTAAAACACTATCTATGCAGTCAACATTAATAGGGGATTAAATATACCACCAAAAATAGTAATTGCACACCAAAATGTGCTTACTAAAATATTTCATAACGAGCACCTATACGCCTCAAATCACTGTATTCCATCTCGGAAGGGTTAGGTTATGTTAGGTTCCTTCTTAAACCCACCCAAAAATAGGAGCCCCGCGAAGCGCGCTCCGTCGACTTATTTTGATCTCTTTGCTGTGTACCTAATTAATATTTTTGGTATTAAAATGCGGTTTTAATTTTGGTGATCATTTACTATTTTTGACTGTTATATTTTACTATATCTGGTGATAAGTTAAACATAAGCCATTAAATAGTACTTACATATAAGGATTAATATTCGCAATAAGAACACGAACGGCCGCAGTATTTCGCAACAAATGTGACACGCGCGACATCCCTCTCTTTCTTCTGCCTCCTCTCTCCTTTCCTCTTCATCATCAGTACAGTTTATCAGTGTGACTCGCTCTGAACCGTCTGTCATCATATTTGTAGTGTTATCTCTTTATATCTTCTCTTATTCTACCGTTTGTTTCTCTTCTCTTTTCTTCTGCGTCTCTCTTCTTCTTCTTTTTGCTTATGTAAAAAGTCAGTTAATTCTTGCGTAGTATTTGTGGAATACAATTGATGTATCTTGTTGATAAGTAACTGTGAACATAAATTAAATATTTATATAATTTCCAATAGCTTTTTATTATTACTAGCAGACGACAAGTGGTCGTAATTTGACCATAATTGATATAAATTTTAAGTTTGATCGTTATTAAGGTTTTATTGTCTATAACTATACCCTTATAGTCACATAGTCACCTACTCCACATACATGTAACCATAGCAACGAAGAATTCTACGACATGAGCCGAACAATGCCGAAATACTAAGAACGCGATTCGATTGCTTTTGTCAAATGCGTGGTTGTATGCATGTAGTATTTTTTCATTAATTTAATGTATTTCTAACGCAAATTTATAAAAATATTAGTATTCGCCACTCCTCCATATAAACTTTCATCCTCCTTCGTCCGCACAATTTTTGTAAAAATGGATAAAAAGTTTTTACTTCATGTAAGTATTAATATATAGATATGTAATATCTATACTAATATTATAAAGCTGAAGAGTTTGTTTGTTTGTTTGCTTGAACGCGCTAATCTCAGGAACTACCGGTCCGATTTGAAAAATTCTTTCAGTGTTAGATAGCCCATTTATCGAGGAAGGCTATAGGCTATATATCATCACGCTAAGATGAATAGGAGCTGAGCACCAATGAAGAATGTTTCAAAATCGAAGGGTATTTTTTTCCTTTTGAGAGCTTCCGCTGCGTAAACAGTTTAAGTTTCGCAAAAATCATGTATGAGAGAATTGTTCCCCTTTAAAAGTTCTAAAAAAAAGTCCGCGACAGCATATGTCTATCTTTTAAGGTTGGCTCACTATAACTATTTTTATGCTAACGAAATTTGTTCTAAAATAATGCATTATTTGCGAAGGTATTATTATAAACATGATATTAATCCTTATCCAAATAAATACATTATTCATCACAAGTATTTAATTTAAAACAAAATTGCCCTTTACATCATTCGATTTCAATGAATATCTTAGGAGATATCGCAGTTTTATAATATAATATAATAATAATAATATTCTACCACATACACACAACACCATCTAGCCCACACTAAGCAGAGCTTGTACTATGGGTACTAGACAATGGATAAACATACATATATACTTTTTTTTTTGTTGTAAATACGTACATATTATACATAGAAACACCCAGACCAAGACAAACATCTATGTTCATGCACACAAATGTTTGACTTGTGCGGGAATCGAACCCGCGACCTCAGGCGTGGCAGTCGGTTACACTAACCACTACGCCATCGAGGCCGACTAAAATTAATAACATTGCAGCAAAATAATTACCCATTCCAGACATAGTACAAACGATGTTTCTCCTGGTTTATTCTGCGTGATTACTATACTGGTTCGATTTGAAAAATTCTTTTAGTGTTGGATAGCCTATTTATCGAGGAAGGCTATAGGCTATATAACATCACGCTACGACCGACGGGGGCGGCGCAGTAACGATAAACGCGCTTGAAACCGCGGGAACATCTAGTCTTTAATAACATTATAGTAGGTAGTCTCACTCAGGAGTTGACGTTATAAATATACTAGACTTTGCTCGCGGTTTCGCTCTCTTTGATTTAGATTCTGTCAAAAAACTTCTAATAATCTTCTTTAAAGTTAATTTAAAAAATTAAAAAATTTTGAATAATAAATGAATAATAGGAATTGGGCAGGACATGTTTGTCGTATGCCAGGAGAGTTATGGGCGGGAACAATTACACAATGGATGCCAAGTAACGGGAAGCGACAACGGCCGGCCCAGGAGGAGATGGCGAGACGAGCTCGATGCTTTTAAAAGGGATTGGCAACTCAGAACAAGCGATCGAGATAGATGGAAGTCGGAAGGGGAGGCCTTTGCCCAGCAGTGAGACGCCAATTAGGCTTATAATAATAATATTAATTAGGATTTTAATTCATAAATTACTTTTACAAATTCATACAATGTTGAGCTACTTATATTGTTGACGGTACCTACACATTCAAGTTTTCTAAAACTAATATGATAAACATACTTGCTGTAAACAGTTCACTGAATCAGCTGTGCACTAGTGTGGGGCATTGAGGTCATTTTTTATACAAACTCAATCTTGTGTTTCATAATGAACTAGCTTTTGCCTATATCAATAAAAAGTAGCCTATGTCCTTCCCCAGGTTTTAAACTATATCTGTACCAAATTTAAACTAAATTGGTTAAGTGGTTTAGCCGTGAAAAAGTAACAGACAGACAGACTTTATAATATTATAGTAAGGATTAAATTTGACATCATGAGTACAGTTACCCTCAATAAGATGTATATGGGATAAATAATAATAATATGCATTTATTTGTTTTTACAGTTTTATTAAAATATTTACATCCAATATGCAAAAATATTGTACCTATTCATCTATTATACTTAATAAATGTGTTATTAAACAATAACTGTTTACATTGTTGTTCAATGTGACTGTACTTTAAATAAGATGGTTGGTTATACACCCTGTACAATATTGTTACGCTCTTACACCTATATAAATAATACCAGTACAATTTATTACATACAATCATTGAACATACAAGTCAGGGACTATTAACCTTTTAACCGTCCCATTTCATAACAGTTGTCTTGCCCCCAGCGCACGGCACAGTGAATCGAAAATAAATACTTACAAAAATAAATACTTATTTTTAGGACTTCTAATTATGAGACTAAAGTGTATTAAATTGTAAATGATTACTTAATTATCCCTTTACATAATATAAACATTTTTTTGATAGAAAACACCGTTATTAAATAAAAAAGCAGATTAAACGAGCTGTGGAATCTGGTCGGAAATATACCTACGACGCTGGCGAAATGGACACGAAAATATTTGTCGGATTAATCCGACGTAAGCGGTTAAAAGGTTAAACCAAACATAATGCTGCTTTTGCTACCGAGTACCTAAAGTAATCTGTTTATTTTGTGTTCAATCATTTCTGATATACTATATAGCGTGTTAGGATCTTTGCCTCTAAGATTCAAATGGAAATAGACTCATTTCATAGCTATAATTAGAAAAATTAAGTGTTAGCAATAAACAAAATTGTTAAATTGTCATTAGGTAATAAGCGTATTGGGTACCCACAGGACAGGTTTATACCTAGTGTGGGGCCATCGGGTATTTTTTAAGCTTTGTAAACCTTTTTGATAATAAACTATTTTTATTTATTTATTTATCTCACCTATAAAAATGTACACTCAAATATTTTTCAACTAACAGCTGATACAATACTACTAAAATTTTGATTATATCATTTATTTGATATCTACAATATTTCTGAAAATACATTTGTTAAATGAATGCCAATGGCATGGCAATCATTGTCTAAGCTGCTGATGGTTAAGTATCCAATGACTCTGAGAATGTATAATATGTATGTATTTACACAAAAAAAAAATATATTTATGTATGATTATCCACTGTCTAGTACCCATAGTACAAGTTCTGCTTAGTTTGGGCTAGATAGTGTTGTGTGTATGTGATAGAATATTATTATTATTATGTGTGAGCTTTCTAGAAGTACTGTAGGTACTGTACTAATAGTAGTTCAACATTTCTTATTTATATTTCTTATTAGTAGCATGGAATCTGACACTCAAGTAGGCACCATCTATGACATTTTAATGCTATTTTGGACTGGGAAGCCTTATAAGATTACCTGACCTAGGAATCAAATACAAGACATAGACAGCAGTTGCATTCACTAACATTGTGGCACCCTGGCCGTCATATGAAAGTATTTATTCATATATTTATTCTTCACTAGCTTTTGCCCGCGGCTTCGCTCGCGATCTGTAACTTTTTACAGTTGATTCCTAGTTTGGCTTACCAAACTAGGAATCAACTGTAAAAAGTTAGTTACTTATAGCATAACGGTCGAATAATATTTTAAATACCTTTCGTTCGTAATAGTACCTAGTTTATTTCCAGCGCAACGTTATTGAACTGCGGGTGACGTAAAAGGCCACAAACTTATTATTTGCGGTTGGTACAGTAACCGTGTCTAGGGATTGAGCCGCAAAATTAAGTTTGTTTTTTATTGTATATACTTTGCAGATAAAAAGTACCCAGTGTGGTGCCCAGGATATTAAAGTATAATAATACGAAGTTTCATAGTAATCGAACTGGTAGTTTTTGCGTGATGCTTGAACAGACAGACAGATAGACAGACAAAAATTTTTTTATTCACATTTTTGGGTTCGGTTTAGATGTAGTAACACCTCCTGCTATTTATTTTTTTAATATTCCCAATGTACAGAATTTACACTTCTACAGATTTATTATATGTATAGATAATTACATCCAATTACCGGTATGCATAAATTCTGTATTTTCTTTTTAATCATGGCTGGTATTCTTACAAGTGACAGATGACCCCTTTATCTTAGCTATAATGCTTGTCTTATAGGCAGATTTACAGCAGTAGTGCAATGTGAGGGATTCAAACTCACGACTTATCGATGTCAACTCCAATGCGTCATCCATTTCAATACCGCTGCTTCTATTATTATTATGTATTAGTATTGATAACTTCAGTTGCACCTACATTGTTTGTTTACGCTTCGCCGTACCCAATAGGAATACTAACAAATATTATAAATGCAAAAGTGAGTATGTTTGTTTGTTATGCTTTCACGCCTTAACTACTCAACCGATTATTACAAAACTTCGCATACACGTTGTGAGGGGTACACAAAAGGAAATAAGGTACCTTTTATCTAGAAAATAATACTGGTCCCGAACGAAAGCGCGAGCCAAAGCTAGCGAGATATAAAGCCTCAGACATAACATCACCTTTATAAGTAGGTACTAGCTATACTCTGACATGAATATTAATTAAATAAATACTTAAACCTTTTCCTCAACATAGTTAGAGTAAAACTTACCTTTAACTTAAGCAACATATACAGAACAAAGAAAACAAAGTTTCTACCACAGTACAAGCTTCACAACACACACACATACAGTGACCACAAACGATGCCAACGAGGTTCTGTACTGGACGTGGACAGAATTATTCAAGGACTTTTATGAATTATATATAGACCACTGTACAGTCAGATAACAAGCTATGTTACCTACTATTCGCATACAACCGGAAGCCGGTTTGTATATATATATTTTAAATATGTGGTATTGTGACACATGTTACGTTCAGAAATGTAGCGATAACCTTTCTATATTATTTTTATTTAAATACGCATTGAATATGGACGATCAAAACGTCTAATTGTTCTAACTAATACTATTTAAGTTGAATCTAACCTTCAAAATTGTTTTATGTCACAACATTACCATAGTTTATTTAATAACAACAAGTATTCGGTGATGAACGGACTATTGTAATGTCAGAGTAAGTAATTTGTAAAAAGAAAAAGGGAGGTCCCGTCCATAGACTAAATTATAATTGTAGATGTAAGAATTTTACATCTCGAAAATGATCGAATAGTTGTAAGCCCCTGTCATAGATAAACTCATTATTGCTCTGCATATTTGTTATGATTACCAGCTGTCAATTTATGTAATTACTTGAAATTATAATAATATATTTACTTGAAATTACATGATGAATGAGAAACTGCTATGTACGTTTATAATATAGCTTTCTAATGGCGAAAATAATTTTTAAAAGCTACACATAGTTTTTGAGTTAAATCCTTCCAAAAAAACAAACTGAAAATTAAATCTTTCCTCTTTATAATATTAGTAGGTATAGATAAATTATATATTGGTAAAAAGAGAAAACAGTAGTATTAAAATAAAATGAAGGCTTACCAAGCAATTTAGGACACTTAATAACCTACTAAGTACTTTTATTAGGTACTTAACGTATTAAGCCTTATTATATTATGCAGAGTATTAAATATTGTGCAAGTTAATAAATCTAGGTTATAGCAAAGAAGTTGTATGACAGGTAAAAAACAACGAAACAATTTTTTTATTTTTTTATTTTCACTTATAACTATATCTTTCTATTAAAACATGAGTACAGATCGCGCAATATACGATGACCGGACTGAACATTGCGCGAGTGGCGTCGCAGTTACAAGTTTTAGGTCTCTTTGGTGACAGGGGGCGGGGGCGTTACGCGTCTTAGCGACTGTACATGCGCAACAATTCGGAGACGCTATTCAGTCCGGCCATCGTAGATTGCGCGATCTGTACTTTCCTAACATCCATCATCGCCCACTAGCATTAATGTCATAACTGGTGATGTTAGGTATATACCTACTAAAAGCCCACCAAGGGGCTGAGATAGTCCTCGCTCTTCGGTAGGCTTATATGGAAAATGGATTCCGACATACATGAATTACAGAATATAAATCTTATGAGAAATATTAATATTTACAAATTATACAATGTAATAAACTTTAAAACATTGAGAAGTTATATATATAGTCACAAGCTTATATTCTGGAAAGTTATATTAAACTTTCATATTGCCAATTTGGGATCCCTTCTTTTCGCATAATGTTCTTTGTCCTAATATACTTCGGCATAACGATTTTGGCACAATTTGTTTTAGCATAATAATACTTCGGCATAATTTTTTTCGGCATACATTTTATGTTGGCATAATCATCTTAAAGACTAATTTGTTTTGGCATAAAGAACAATGGCAGATTCTCATACATTATTTTAGTTGGTACTCAAAAGTCTTGTGTGGTGTCTTAAAATTAAAAAATACTTACAAAATTAAGCATTAATTGCTGAGCCTAAATATGTAAGTTTTTTCATTAGACAAGGTCAGGAAGCAAAGAATTTTGGTTTTGAATTTTTATAGGTTATGTCTTATGTCACATTAGAAAACGGAATTGTTGCTGATCTATTTGTTCTTATTTAACATAAATTGTATTATCAATAGGTATATTACGTCGACCTAATGTATTGGCTCATAATTAACCTTGAAAAATACAATACCTAATACGTGATACGAAATAGCTGCGATTTAGGAGTCGGAAGCTCGATAGCTATTTTTATTCATATCTAACGTAGCATTTATAGCATTAGCATAAACTGATATTATAACTTCTTTTTTAAGTTTATTTGAACACTTTCTACTAGCAAATAGGATCATAGTCCAATAGACCCCACTCCTGGGACTTAGTATGTCTATCGTGATTCAGTAATTACTTTATTGTGCACCCACTCGTATAAATGCATGAAATACTAATTAGCTTAAACTATGTCTATCCCTTCAATGTATACCTACCGAAAGGTTTATTTTTATTTCATTGCATTTATTTATGTATAATGGTACATAAGTACATACTTGGCTTGTGGATCGATAATTTCAACTACCTACTAGTTTGTAAATAATGTATACTTACGATTTGTGGATAAACCCAGCTAGCAAGCAATGCGGCAACTCTCGTATCTAGGTCCAAAGCATGGTATCGGCGAAAAGTATTGACACATATATTGCAATTTGCACAGTGGGTCTGATACGACTTCCCATGGCGGTAGTGGTAATCAAATAATTTATAAGGCAAAATTGAAGTCCGAGAGGAATAGCACAACGTCACGTAGAAGCAATATCGAAGTCCTTAGGCGTATACAGTGGTCAGTTCGGTTAAGTTGTGAAATCAGAGTCCTTAAGCAGTCCGGGTTATTAGAAAATAAGAAGCAAAAACACACGAAAGAATACAGCGATGCGCAAGAGTCACCAACACAACACCAAACGAAACGTTAAATCGACCGGAAGTGCACTTGACAGTTGCCATTTTTGCAACGTAATACAACCAATAAAAAACTAAAAGATTCTGTACATGTTTTAAAACACACTTGAATAAGCGGTAGGTATCCTAAATAAAATATAAATAAATAATTAATTCAACTACATAATTATAGGGATGATGATAATATTATCTATACTAATATTATAAAGCTGAAGAGTTTGTTTGTTTGTTTGTTTGCTTGAACGCGCTAATCTCAGGAACTACTGGTCCGATTTGAAAAATTTTTTCAGTGTTAGATAGCCCATTTATCGAGGAAGGCTATAGGCTATATATCATCACGCTAAGATCAATAGGAGCTGAGCACCAATGAAGAATGTTTCAAAATCGGAGGGAACTTTTTCCTTTTGAGAGCTTCCGCTGCGTGCGCTGCGTAAACAGTTAAAGTTTCACAAAAATCATGTATGACAGAATTGTTCCCCTTTAAAAGTTCTAAAAAAAAGTCCGGGACAGCATATGTCTATCTTTTAAGGTTGGCTCACTATAACCATTTTTATGCTAACGAAATTTGTTCTAAAATAATGCATTATTTGCGAAGGTATTATTATAAACAATATTAATTGTTATCCAAATAAATACGTTATTCATCACAAGTATTTAATTTAAAACAAAATTGCCCTTTACATCATTCGATTTCAATGAATATCTTAGGAGATATCGCAGTTTTAAAATAACATTGCAGCAAAATAATTACCCATTACAGACATAGTACAAACGATGTTTCTCCTTGTTTATTCTACGTGATTACTACTGGTTCGATTTGAAAAAATCTTTTAGTGTTGGATAGCCTATTTATCGAGGAAGGCTATAGGCTATATAACATCACGCTACGACCCACGGGGACGGCGCAATAACGATAAACGCGGGTGAAACCGCGTGAACATCTAGTTCTATATAAAAATGTTAGGTAGCTGATAACATTTTTTTACCAAGTGACATTGCATACATTTTGAAAAAAGACAATTTATTTCTTTTATATACATAATTTTTGTGTGGCCTGTACAGATATGGATATTCATTTTAAAATTCATAATATACATATGTTAATTAGCTTTTGTATAAATGTCATTTTAAGACGCTAAAAAAAATGAAAAATAAGTTTCTGCCATTGTTCTTTGATTCGCATAAAACCAACTCTACGTAGTCTTGTTTGTCCTACCCCTAGAGTGTAATTTAAAATCGTGTAGAAGCGTAGGGGCGAGCCGTCTGCGACGATTAGCACGCGTGGGGCCGCCGGAGGCCCGCAGCGCCGGAGCCGTGATAGAAACTCTGCTTGCTTATGCTTTAGAATATTATGCTTAATCATTATTATGGTTAGAGGAATTATGCTTAAAAAATTATGCGTAAGCTGTTATGCGTAATTATATTATGCGAAAATATAATTATACCAAACAAAATTATGCTAAGTTATATTAGGTCTTAAAATTTTATGCTAATGGATAGGGATCCTGCCAATTTTGGTCATAGCCTCACAGGTCCTACATTATAAGGGAAAGAGCCCTGCCGTTTATCGAGAACAGAACTAGACTGCATGCTGTAATATGATACCAACAAGTATCAAATCTCAGATCTCTTTGGCTGCAGTAGCATACAGTACAACTGCACCACAGAGAAGGTAGGATAAAAAGTGTCGCTCATTCTCAGAAGAGTCCAATTTCTAGCAGTTTTGTACAGGTTTTATACAAGTCTCATGTTAAACATACATATGTATATTATAAAGAAAATCTGGGCTGTCCGTATCATCGGAGATCCAGAGGTCACGAGTTCACTGGAACCTCTGCAACTCCGTAGGGACATTGCCTCATTGGCATGTTTCTACAGAATATACCACAGGGAGTGCTCTGAAGAGGTATTCCACCTTATCCCGCCCTCCCCTTTCCTATCCAGAACAACGCCTGCTGGGCTCAGATGCTATCCTTAGACGGTAGAGTCAATTAGAGCGCGTACCAAAAACTTTGGGTCCTCATACCTCTGCCGAACGACGAAGGCATGGAATTTTCTGACAAGGCACGTGTTTCCTTCTTCCTTCAATCCTGGGTCCTTTAAGCGGGGCTTGAAAAAGCACCTTCTCAGGCCGTCAAAGTAGAGACCTCAACATCGCCTCGGCTGCTATGAGGGCGGTGTGGAGGCTACTGCTGTTAAACCACACGACTGCTTACCATCAGGTGGAGTGCGGTCATTTAGACGAGAAAAAAAAAAAAAAAATAGAAATGAAAATAAACAAACAGATTAATTTTTTATAGTATCATTCTAATTAAGAGTTGTTAATGATAAAGTACATTTTTCAAAGTAGGAATTGAACCTACATTGCTTTTAGTTTAATCATTGCATCAATTATGTAAACCAAATAATAATGATAAAAACTTATTTCTTTAAAAAAAGTTGTTTAGAGAGTAATCTCTATATGTGATCCCCCATTGTATTCTAGGGATTAATCCCTGTATCACTTATATAAAGGAATTCTATTCTTTGTAGAATTTTGCAATTTCATATAATGTAAACTATAAACAATCTTTACATTTCTATCATGCTATACATTGATTTATAATTTGTAATAAGTTATTATTCTCTAAGGCAGCTGCCACTCGTTCCTTGTCTGCTAGCTGTTTGTTCACTGCATGCTCTGATGCATGCGATCCGGGACTTATTTCCACTTCTACTTTAAAGCGGCTGGGGAGTGCGCGGAGAAGCTGGACACGGATTGAGAGGCCTGAAATAAAGATGAGCCTATTAAGCATAGAATTTTATAAACTTTTAAAGTGAGGCAATTTTGGTTTGTGTTAAAAATAATATTTATAAAAGATATATACGACAGGATATTTAGTACCTAGTGATATATTTTTGACTAGACTGTGGCAAACTGAAAAGGGACAGCTGTTTTGTAGTGTTAGTAGAAAACCTTGGATGGCCTTGACGATTATATGTAGACTACACACAAACACCCATTGTTGAGCACATGATTACACAGAGTGCCAAGTGCCAAGTGCTAGGCTCTCCCAACAATCCAAATGGGGATACAATATGACATAATTATGATGGAAGAAACCATGAGAAACAACTACATAACAAATCTAGCATTAAATGATTAAACTTTGGTGAACTGTGTTTCACACCATTAAGTATGGTAGTTGCATTTAATAAGACGACGACATTTTCTGTGGGGCTGGTCTATACTGAGCGGCGCCTCGCTTGCGCCTCCACAACTAACATGGAAGACTTACCAATAAGCGTAGCCATGCTACAATGTGGAATGGTCGGAGTGAAGTTTACATGTACTACGTTATCCTTATTATTTACTGTAATATTACTCTCCTCTACCACACGTAGCTCTTCCAACGTCAGGGGATGTTCTGGGTCGTTGATATTGCGTATTAGATCGAAGATTTCTCGCTCATCAAACAAATCTTCAACGTCTTCGTCATAGTCAGTAGGCTTGACTTCCCGTTCTAAACCTTTTTCATATACGTTGGGATTAACGTTATCAGCTGTTTTCGTCATGTTTCTGAGATTTTTCTAGTTATTATGATAAAATCCTTGTAGAAAAATGTGTAAGGTTTGTCAATTCTAACACAGCTGGTACTGACCACAGAGTACATTTGTATATAGGAGGACTGAATACTGTTATGACAGATTGTTATTACGTTTAGAAAGGCAACAGCGTCGTATAATGATCTTTGTAAAAAATGCTAATAGTGAAATTAATTGAAGGAATAATATACTGCATTTCAACAGAAGCAAATTGTATTTAAAATGCATTTACTAAAATTATATTTTGTAGTTAAAAGTAAGAAAGTAATGTAATTATTATTAGCCTTTAATTTCTGAACGAAATAAGAAATATGACAAAAAGGTTGTTCCGTTCGCAAATGAACGAAAATTCAGCATCTAGCGTCTGCGTACTCTTTCATTCTAGAACAAAACATAGCCTGCTATTTCATATTAAGTAAAATGTTTTAATAAGACTGAAACGCAACCGTTGACAGTTTAGTAAAATCAATAACTTCCTCCAAATCTATATAACTCAGCCCAAGTTTTTTCAAATAATTAAGTGTGAGGGGCGTTAGTTTACAGTCACATAAGGCGAACGTCTAATATGTAAGTACTTTTATAGTTTATATTATTCAGACACAAATTTGCAGGGTATTATAACTTTCTACGATAGAAAAATAGAAAGTTCATATTATCTTGATACTTTAAAATGTATTTGAATTGAGATTATGTGCTATTCCTTATCTCAATATTGAGATACTTGTCTAACATATATTCTGTAAATAAACCAGAATATTTAAAGCATTAAATACTTATTAAAAGTTTGAGTTTTGTTACGACCCTTACAGCAAAATGCTCAGTTTATGACGTAATTTTTAGGGATGCTGCATCCCTTCATTGGTAATATTATGTTAGGAGATTAGGTACCATTAGTATTATTTCTATATGTAGCCTGGGGTTGAAGCTTAAGCAATGAGTTTACAATACATGCCATATAATTATTACTTATCTGAAATCACTTATGCAGCAACATCTCATATTCTATTGGTAGTGCAAGTACAAACAGAAATGTCTTTCTTGGTTTAATAAAATAAACATGTTGATTTAATAAAGAATTAGCTTACATTTAGGAGCAGAGTAGTGAAGTAACCATAATATGAAGACCAGCGCAGTCAGTAGGTTTCCCAGAACTTTAGTGTAGATGAGCTGCAACAAGTCCAGTGTACTTACAACTTCACAAGGGATATAACTTGGCATTTGCTATGTTCACCACTGCTGAACCTGGACTAGACAAGTGTTACTGTAGTGAGACTGCAATGGGATTTTCAAATGTATTATTTTAAATATAAAAGACTACCGCCTTTCTCTTCTTCTATATCTAATATGTGTCACTGACCAGTACTACTTACTTATAAGTGTCTGCATTTATTATGCAATCCAGGAAATAAACTGGAATAACCATGTAACGCCCAGTGAGAAACATTTTGTAATAGTTTAGTTAAAACGCGTCAATGTAAGGCATCCTAAGTGTGTTACTCGCGATACGCAAGCGTACTAAGTATATGGTACGGTCTCCACCGTAGTAGTGGTGTCGATTCGCTCTCGCTTACTCTTACTACTTACTCAGGCATACAGTCTCTTGAAGCTGTGAAAAAAATCAAACTTCTAAGTTAACGTAAAAAAAGATACGGTCTTTTATGCCGCAAAAATCTTATATTTCTACACTCTCAAGGGAATCAAAATTTATAGGGTATTTTCCGTAGACCTAGAACTATGAAATTTGGCAAGTAATACCGGCTTATACTACAAGTATAGGGAAAATCTGAAAACTATACATTTGTAATTAAATCATTAAAAAGCAGGGTCCATATGCAAGGAACGGCGGTCCAAATTTTGAATTGAGTTAACCGTGTCATATTTGTACGGAATCCTCGGTGGGTGAGTCCCACTCGCACTTGTCTGGTTTTTTTTATACTTTATCACTTGCCATTCCATTATGATTTGATTGAGATTTTTGAAGGATTAAATCACTACTGATCTTTTAAATTAAAACATCAATAGTTACATTTAATTATGATACATGTAATGTCCTTCCATAGAATAATGGCAGCCGACCCGTGGATGATACAGCCGCATGAACATGCCAAGTTTGCAGAACACTTCAGAAACCTCGGCCCGGTCAACGGAGCTCTAAGTGGAGAACAGGCCAAGAGATTCATGTTACAGGTATGTTAGCCACTATTATTGGCCTGTATTAATTTATAGGATGGTTTTATGTCCTACATAATAGGGGGCAAGCTTATTGGACATACTTTCAGACTCTGCTGCTGTTGAGAATTTCTAATCAGCAAAAAGTCAATGAAACTGCCTGCCCAGAAATCGAACAGATATAGAAACCTAAGGCACAGGTTTAGCGAGTATGTATGTTGCGAATATTCGCATCCGCATCCGTAATTACGGAGCTTCCGCATCGATTTGGACATCTGCATCCGCATCCGCAATAGTCATCGCAGATGTTTATGCGGATGCAGATATAGTGCAGGTTGCGACAAGAAAGAAAATGGGTAGACCGATGAGAATCAAGAAACACCAGAAAATTGTATAGCAAAATTTATGAACTTTTGCAAAACAGGCTTGAACCTGCAAAGGTGATAATTAGATACTTTTTATTAAATAAGATTCACAATTTTCATCAACATCCGCAGCCGCAATTGCGGAGCTTCTGCATTGGACATCCGCATCTGCAATTGCATTTGCGGATATGAGCCATTAAATATCCGTATCCGCATCCGGGGATGTCAAAAAATTTGCATCCGCAACATTCCTGCACAGGAGTACCATACAGTACTATTGGGCCACTGAGGCAGTCAGTTTATAAAAGTGTTCGACCAAGTTGTGATTTAAAAACTGTAACTAAATATTTGCTACTTCTAGTTTGAACAATCATTGTTTAAATATATTTTTTCTTTAATTAACTTGATGTGCCCGCGGTTTCACCTGCGTTTATGATTACTGCGCGGTCCCCGTGGTTCCTAGCGTGATATTATGTAGCTTATAATCTTCCTCGGTAAATAGGCTATCCAACACAAAAAGAATTTTTCAAATCGAACCAGTAGTTCCTGAAATTAGCGCGTTCAAACAAACAAACAAACAAACTCTTCAGCTTTATAATATTAGTATAGATTAGGGTTACAAATTAGTAGTAATTGATACCAAAAATACCTTTATTCGTCATGTAAGTCACAAAGTAACACTTATGAACGTCTTTACACTTAGTAATGTGAACTTACATTTGGAATAACTTTCTGAAAAACGTTCCAACCCACACTCGGGTCAAAATCGAGTTATTATTAGCAAATTAGTCATGGCGTTACTATTTACTAGCTGGAAAAATTTGGTAGCTCTACTATCACTCTAAATATGAAATCATGACTTAGTAGCCCAACCCACATGTATGAAGAAGCAATACGGGATTAAACTTCAATCACGATTATCTCAAAATGTTAAATTTGTGGGTTGAAACGTTTTTCAGAAAGTACGGCCATTTATCTGTCACCATAGCAAGAGCCAGTATTCTTCAAGTGGGTTCACATTGGTAGTAGAATAGGTGGGATTGCAACCGCAAACTCTCGATTTCAATGCCAAAGCCTTATTCGTCGGGGTGCCACCACTATATATATATAAAATATGCAATATTGTGTTACAGTCACAACTGCCACCGCCGGTGCTGGGACAGATCTGGTCTCTGGCAGACACAAATGCAGATGGCAAGCTGGATCTGAAGGAATTCTCCATAGCATGCAAGGTGCGGACATTCTTTTAGTTAATACGTGCTGAAGTAAGAGGTGCCCGTGACACAGAGGCATAATGGCATAGTGAATGGTCACCTTGCCAATGTCACAACACAGTATTGTGGGTCGAGTCCCGCACTGGACAGAAATTTACTTAAGAGATACATGCTTTGATTTGAAATTGAGACCTCAGGGTAGATGTGAAACGTTCTCCCACTCGGTTAATGCTATTCTATTCTATTCTACTACATACACACAACACCATCTAGCCCAAACTAAGCAGAGCTTGTAATATGGGTACTAGACAATGGATAAACATACATATATACCTTTTTTTTTTTGTAAATACGTACATATTATACATAGAAACACCCAGACCAAGACAAACATCCATGTTCATGCACACAAATGTTTGACTTGTGCGGGAATCGAACCCGCGACCTCAGGCGTGGCAGTCGGTTACACTAACCACTACGCCATCGAGGCCTGTTGCTGTGCTGTTCTTATCCCTTTATTAACTAATAACTTTTAAACTTTCGCGTTGCATGATATATATACGGGTTGTAGCGTAAATAATGGATAACCCTGAATCCACTAAAATCACCACACAGTGTAGTACATTTTTTTTCGATACAGGAGCACATAAATGCATAATTCCTTAGAAAACATGTTAAAATTTGAGAATAAGTATTTTTGCGAAGTTGTCTTAGATTGTAACAAAAAATCTTAATACTGATCTGATAATATAAGTATTCAGGAGTGACATAAAAAAAATAGAACGAGAAAATGTCGCCAATTGTAGAAATGGCAGCTGATTTTGTATGAGTAAGTACGATTTTTATTTAAAATATCAATAATATAAATAATTTCGTCATCCATGGGCATATGGTGATATAAGTGGGGCAAATGATAGATGATAATCTGGCCAGTCGACAGTTTCAGGGTTATCCATTATTTACGCCACACCTATATAATATGTAACGGGTATTAACGCGATCATGCATACTGTTTACCTTTTTTAGGCTTGACGTTTCGACCAGGTTACACCGGCCGTGGTCACAAGCTGACTGACCTTTATTAACTAACTTTTAAAAACAAAAATAATATAAACCGGCCAAGAGCTGCGCCATTGTGTGGTGCCACGGCATAACCAATGCGCAAGCGCAGCAACCAGCTATAATGGTAATCTAGCACAACCACGTAGATCGACACAATATCACTTTTTCTTTTTGCTTTATAAAAGACTAATCTCGCACTAGGCATAGTTCGTGTGTCGCTGGGACTTTTAAAATAACGCCCACGAAGAAGATAGAAACTCGAAACATTCACGTGTGGAACACACTCATTGTTGAAGTGAAACTTCTTTAGCGGCGTTGTGCACTTTTTTGTGACGGTTAAAAAATTTTAGACTCACATCAGGACACGTGACCTGATCGAAAATTCGTAAGACGGGGGGAGAATTGTCATGTTTGTGTACGTTAGCGCAATACATGAATATTGTATTTTACCACATAAATGATAGTACTTTTATACTGATAATTAAAGCAATTCGTGCAAAATTATTCCCTAACCATTCCAAAAGTATCAAAAATGCACAACGTTAATATTCAAGTTTTCACTTCTGCCGGCACTCCCGGAGTGCAACCCGTTGATTATTTTTGTCCTGCGTGGCGATGGAACCCACAACACTCACACAGTGGCTGTGAGGAAGCCACAAATTAAACCACTACGTCATCCCTGCAGTCGAGTCAAGCACAGTCAGAGCCGGGCGGTGTTGAAAGACTTTGCCTGGGCTAGGCAATTAATCTGCAGACCTAACTATAGAGCAGTCATAGCCAGTTGCACTCACTGATCGGTAAACGATTAGCGAGGTTAAGCAACGTTGGCTGCGGTCAGTCTATAGATGGGTGACCGCTTAGTGGTATTTCATCTAAGCGTCTGCGTGCTTCGGAGGGCACGTAAAAGTCGGTCCCGGTTGTCGTCAAATTGATAGCAGTCGTTAAGCCATGTCAGAGGCCTACGGGCGGCTTGAACAACTCTTGACAACAGGTTGGCCACTAACCACACGATAAGAAGAAGAAAACTATGGAGCACGCTTGCCTAGAAGATATCTATTCACTCGCGACTTGAAGACACGCAGATCTAATAAGTTATCTTTATTTCAGATAATAAACTTAAAATTGCACGGGATCGAAGTACCGAAAACGTTGCCATCATCCTTGCTTGCATCACTGAGCCCCACTGGTAAGTAGCGGAGCAAGTAATCATAACTAGTGTTCGTCTAGTGCAATGTTCGGCAACCTTGTCGACCAAAGAGCCAAATATAGATAGATAATACACAATTTAAATCTATTCAAAGAGACATTTTTTAACCAACATCTACCCGCCCTTATTGGAAAACCCTTTAGGACCTAAAAGAAAATATTTTTATATTACGCCTGTCGTGATATCTACTAATTAGGTTTTTGTCAAGTTATACACTTATGTTTACAGTTATATACCTTGTGGAACCAAAGAGTATTATAATACTTACGAGTTGCGCCCTAGTGAAGTAATTTTCTCTACTTTACTTTTCTCTATATATAATATATGCATAGATATGTATAGTATGCATATATTATATGAGCGTGTATAAGGAATGTGATGAAAGCGAATGAAGCCAGAGAAGTGTGTCAGGATCGTAGCAAATGGAAATCCGTAGTCTCTGCCTACCCCTCTGGGAAACAGGCGTGAATCTATGTATGTATGTATAGTATAGGTATTGATATACTTTATTTATTTATTGCAGGAGGTCAAAAATCCCAATTCGCTCCAGTAAAACCACCAATCCCACCAATGCCTGCCATGCCTGCAATACCACCGCAACCACAACAACAACCAATGATGAACCGACAACCACCTCAAAACAACCAGTCGCTGCTAGGTGACCTGGTTGGGCAACCATTGGTTAATACAACACCCCAACAGCCACCCCTTATGCCTCCTATGGTTCCGCCTGCGAAACCTTTGGTGCCAAACACGGTTCCTGACCTTATATCCGGAGTTAAACCACCAGTGCAACCTATGGTCCCCGGACAACTACCTCTAGTAAGCGCACAACCGCTAGTCGGCGGTGTACCAATGGTACCCGCGCAACCAATGTCGCAACAACCATTAATACCTACCGGACAACCAGTACAACCAATGATGCAGCCAATGAACGCGCAACCGCTAATGGCACAACCTTTAATCGACGCACAACCTCTGGTTGCTACATCACAACCACTTATATCATCGCAACCATTAATTTCTACGCAACCAATGATGCCCTCGCAACCTATGATGCCCCAGCAACCGTTAATGGCTCAAAACCCACCTCTGATACCTCCACAACCGATGGTTACGCAGCAACCACCCGTCATACCGCCGCAACCAATGGCAGGAGCTGCTCCTATGATGGCGTCTTCTCCCCCACAAATCCCTGTAGGGACAACCATGGGATCCTTAATATCGAGTCCGCCGAAACCGGGAGCAACCACGGTTGCTGGGATTGGACAACCGATCACTTCGACGCCAATCACTGCTGTGAAGAGCGACAGCATGTCTAAGCCGGGTAAGTAACAATTAATTCAACAAAAAATAATTAGAAATTAAAATACGAATTTAATCGTGTTGTTTATTACATTTAAAAAACACTTTTATTACAAAACTTTGAATAAAAAAATCACTTAAATGCAGAATTTTTAAAACCGATTATAAATATAAAACATTCAAGGCGCATGCAATAGATAAAGAATTAAATACCAAACGTTTTTCGTCTCCCCGTGACCATGGCTGCTGAAAAGCAACCAAAACGTCGGGGAAAGTGTAAACACAAATATAAATAGTATAGTAATAGTATAAATAGTTTTAATAGTTTCAATAATTTAATTAGCTTAAAAATGAGTAAAGTTTAATAGTAATAGTAGTGTAACAGTTTCAAAATTTTGTAATAAAGTGTCAAATAAACAACGCGATAAAATCCGAATATAGTAGTTTAATTTCAATGATCTAGGATAAATTATTTAAATACTATTAGTAATTTTTTTCATTTATTATTTCTTTCGGGGTTTTTGTCTTATTTTTAGTATGTTATATTAATAATATGTGTTTTCCCCCGCCGGAGATACAAGGGCGAGAGTTATGTATGGAAGAAGTTTAACGTAACTATTCCGAAGCGCCAATTCTGCGGTAACGGATTACTATGTTCATTTCTCAGGGTCAGCTGTAGGATCAGTGGTGACCAGCCCTACGGAAGTGATGGGTGTGATGAGCCCCCCACCGGCCGTGGAGTGGGGGATACCACAGTCCCAGAAACTGAAGTAAGTAACACCGTCTGACAAAGAGGAAGGTCAAATTCTGTTATAAAAATTCTTGTTTTCTTTAGCTTTTGGTGTGTCCCACTGCTGGGCAAGTCAAATCAAATCGTTTATTCGCTGAAATGTGGTTTATACAGATGTTGTGATATAAGATTAGAACAACACATTTGACATCAAAGCAGCGGCGGCAGAGAGCGGCGGTGGCCTGGTGGAGAATGCATTGCACAGCTTTATAATATTACGATAGATAAATGCATAGATTATGTACATATGATAAATGATATAAGAACTGTTTATGAAGTTTTTCTAATCTAGAAATATGATTTGCATAACTTTTTAAACACCTTTCCTAACGTGGATAGAGTTCAGATGGGTCTGTAATTTGCGATATTATTCCGGTAGAGAGAGACTTCTAAAATATGTGGTAAGTGGCTGATACGCACGATTTCGAAAAATATGTTATGGTAGAACATGGACCAAGAAGAAGAGGAGTCCTAGGTGTGAGCCCTGGGGAACTCCAGACGGGACCATTCTAGCTATAAATATGTTATGGTAGAACATGGACCAAGAAGAAGAGGAGTCCTAGGTGTGAGCCCTGGGGAACTCCAGACGGGACCATTCTAGCTATAAATATGTTATGGTAGAACATGGACCAAGAAGAAGAGGAGTCCTAGGTGTGAGCCCTGGGGAACTCCAGACGGGACCATTCTAGCTATAAATATGTTATGGTAGAACATGGACCAAGAAGAAGAGGAGTCCTAGGTGTGAGCCCTGGGGAACTCCAGACGGGACCATTCTAGCTATAAATATGTTATGGTAGAACATGGACCAAGAAGAAGAGGAGTCCTAGGTGTGAGCCCTGGGGAACTCCAGACGGGACCATTCTAGCTATAAATATGTTATGGTAGAACATGGACCAAGAAGAAGAGGAGTCCTAGGTGTGAGCCCTGGGGAACTCCAGACGGGACCATTCTAGCTATAAATATGTTATGGTAGAACATGGACCAAGAAGAAGAGGAGTCCTAGGTGTGAGCCCTGGGGAACTCCAGACGGGACCATTCTAGCTATAAATATGTTATGGTAGAACATGGACCAAGAAGAAGAGGAGTCCTAGGTGTGAGCCCTGGGGAACTCCAGACGGGACCATTCTAGCTATAAATATGTTATGGTAGAACATGGACCAAGAAGAAGAGGAGTCCTAGGTGTGAGCCCTGGGGAACTCCAGACGGGACCATTCTAGCTATAAATTTGTAGCCCCTGATTTTGTTTATACTCTTTTGATGTGATGTGTGTATGAATGTTTATAGTAATAGGATTGTACGATGTTCAGGTACACGCAGCTGTTCAACGCGACGGACCGCGCGAAGTCCGGCAGCGTGTCGGGTGCGCAGGCGCGCGCCATCATGCTCCACTCGCGCCTGCCGCAGCACGCGCTCGCGCAGATCTGGGCGCTCTCCGACCTCGACTCCGACGGGAAGCTCGGTAAGCGCTCCGTAGTGTTAAGGCGCGACCAGATATACGCCATCATGCTCCACTCGCGCCTGTGCAAACATGCCGCTTAATAAATGAAAGTGGAAATTATTTTATAACTAGCTTTTGCGCGCGGCTCCGCCCGCGTGGTATCTACTTGAATAAATAGTAGCTTATGTCCTTCCCCAGGTTTTAAACTATATCTGTACCAAATTTCATCTAAATCGGTTGAGTGGTTTAGCCGTGAAAAGGTAACAAACAGACAGACATATAGACAGACAGAGTCACTTTCGAATTTATAATATTAGTAAGGAAGTAAGGATGAACTAGCGATCCGCGCCGGCTTCGCACGGGTTGTACAAGACCTTAACAAACTATACACCTAAATCTTCCTCATGAATTACTCTGTCTATTGGTGAAAATCGCATGAAAATCCGGTGAGTAGTTTTTTAAGATAAACTCATAAACTACTGAAAAGATTTTCATGCGGTGCGAACAGACGCGGTGGGGGACTTTTTTTATAATATGGAGTGGTTGTTTGTTTATCAAATAAAACTACCAAGGAAAATGGTCTATTGTGTGTGCAGGGTGCGAGGAGTTCGTGCTGGCTATGTACTTGTGCGAGAAGGCCACACAGGGCGAACCCGTCCCGGCTAAGCTGCCCCTCGAATTGATCCCGCCCACCTTCAGGTAAGATCATCATTGTCGATATCATACTTGCAGGAGGGTGACTAGTATTTGCCCGCGGCTACGCTCGAAAACAGTACCTTTTCTGGATGAAACTACTCTATGCCCTTTTCTGTACCTCTGATAATGTATATGCGAAATTTCATGATGATTAGTAAATAAGCTTTGAGTGAAAAACATTGAGAAGTATCCTCAATCAGGACAATTTATAATTTATATAGTATAAATAATATTGTCTTCCTATTTTAAAATATCTGTGATAATAAATGGTATTTTATATAATGACCACCAAAAATACTAATTGCACAGCAAAATATGCTTACTAAAATATATCACAACGAGCACCTATACGCCTCAAATCACTGCATTCCGTCTCGGAAGGGTTAGGTTATGTTAGGTTCCTTTTTAAACCTACCCAAAAGTAGGAACCCGTCGAAGCGGGGCTCCGTTGACTTATTTGATCTCTTTAAATATATTTTGCTGTGCAATTTGGTGATCATTTACTATTTTTGACTGTTATACATATTTTACTATATCTGGTGATAAGTTAAACATAAGCCATAATAATTTATATGTACTTTATTTTCCGTAAATAAATAGGTGAGTAAATTTTTTGTTGACCAGTATACAATGAAGGCTAAATTATTACTAAAATTGACAACGAATGGCCATTTTAAAAAATAAGTTGCTTGTTTGCCGAGAAACGAAAATACAAATGTATAATTTATTTATTTTTTACTATGTAATAATCGATATAAATTCAAAACGTTATCGATTTTCCAAGCCTTGCCTTTTTGGCGTATTCTTGTTTTCCTCTTTATGTGTATAGTAAAAATAATGTGATACTCTTTCTCTTACCAGGCGTGAGTCCATAACTTCGAACACGAGCGCCAAGTCGTACGAGGAGAGGAGAAGGGAGAACATGGCGCGCGGACAGGCCGAGCTCGAGAGGAGACGATCTCAGTTGGCCGACGCACAACTCAAGGAGAAGGTCAGTCTATGTACTACTCAGTATAACACTGCGCAAAGTCTATTATAAAAGTACTGCAAATTTTATTTATTTATGGTCTGCAAACAAACGTATAATAATAATAATAAAACAACTTATTTTCTTACCATAATATAAGAATACATCTAGATTTAACATAAATTAAAAATTTAGTAATTGTGAGGAGGCCTGTGTATGTGTGCGTCGAATGTATGTGTGTGCAAGCGTGAGGCGGCAGGCGAGTCGGCCAGTTGCTGTGCAGTGGTCCGACAGAACGCTAGGTCTTTAGAATATGTACTAAGTATTGGCTTTATAAAATAAATTATTGTGATTCATACATATATATGCATTACCCGTGTGTGTGTGTGTGTGTGTGTGTGTGTGTGTGTGTGTGTGTGTGTGTGTGTGTGTGTGTGTGTGTGTGTGTGTGTGTGTGTGTGTGTGTGTGTGTGTGTGTGTGTGTGTGTGTGTGTGTGTGTGTGTGTGTGTGTGTGTGTGTGTGTGTGTGTGTGTGTGTGTGTGTGTGTGTGTGTGTGTGTGTGTGTGTGTGTGTGTGTGTGTGTGTGTGTGTGTGTGTGTGTGTGTGTGTGTGTGTGTGTGTGTGTGTGTGTGTGTGTGTGTGTGTGTGTGTGTGTGTGTGTGTGTGTGTGTGTGTGTGTGTGTGTGTGTGTGTGTGTGTGTGTGTGTGTGTGTGTGTGTGTGTGTGTGTGTGTGTGTGTGTGTGTGTGTGTGTGTGTGTGTGTGTGTGTGTGTGTGTGTGTGTGTGTGTGTGTGTGTGTGTGTGTGTGTGTGTGTGTGTGTGTGTGTGTGTGTGTGTGTGTGTGTGTGTGTGTGTGTGTGTGTGTGTGTGTGTGTGTGTGTGTGTGTGTGTGTGTGTGTGTGTGTGTGTGTGTGTGTGTGTGTGTGTGTGTGTGTGTGTGTGTGTGTGTGTGTGTGTGTGTGTGTGTGTGTGTGTGTGTGTGTGTGTGTGTGTGTGTGTGTGTGTGTGTGTGTGTGTGTGTGTGTGTGTGTGTGTGTGTGTGTGTGTGTGTGTGTGTGTGTGTGTGTGTGTGTGTGTGTGTGTGTGTGTGTGTGTGTGTGTGTGTGTGTGTGTGTGTGTGTGTGTGTGTGTGTGTGTGTGTGTGTGTGTGTGTGTGTGTGTGTGTGTGTGTGTGTGTGTGTGTGTGTGTGTGTGTGTGTGTGTGTGTGTGTGTGTGTGTGTGTGTGTGTGTGTGTGTGTGTGTGTGTGTGTGTGTGTGTGTGTGTGTGTGTGTGTGTGTGTCTGTGTGTGTGTGTGTGTGTGTGTGTCTGTGTGTGTGTGTGTGTGTGTGTGTGTGTGTGTGTGTGTGTGTGTGTTCGTAATAAATAAATTATGTATTGATAAAAGTGTTATCTGTCGGACCAGTGCCGGTAATTCCTTTGTAGCGCATTAGGAAGTCTCATATTTATATATATCGTGGACACAAGTGAATTCGTTAGACTCTGGTTCGATTCCCGTGGAATATATAAGGTACATGATAGGTATCTGCGCACAGCAGACTCGGGTTCGATTCCCGTGGAATGTTTAAGTTAAATAATAGGTACCTGTGCAAAGTAGACAACCTACACCTGTATTCAGAATACCGCGACTCCACCCTTTATGCATTATATTTTACTATCGGTCGCCTAGTGGTAAAAATTCAACCAAAATTCCAAAGCTTGCTACTTTGTTTTCTGTTTTTCTTTATTACATATAAATAAGGCATAGGTAACCATAGTTACAAAGAATTGTACGACGTCAGACGAACAATGTCGAAATACTACGAACGCAATTCGACTGCGTGTGTCAAATGCATGGTTGTGTGCGTGTAGTGCTTTTTCATTAATTTAATGTATTGCTAATGCATATTTTATATAAATATTAGGATTCGCCCCTCCTTCTCCATATAAACTTTAACTGTGCCAAATTTCATACTCCTCCGTCCGCGCAATTTTCGTAAAAAGGAGTACAAAGTTTTTGCTTCACGTATTAATATATTCTTATGTGAGTTTACTTGAGTGCTTGTTTCGCTTTCACTCCTTAACTACTCGGTCGATCTCCATGATATTTTGCAAACACGTTGTCAGGGTTACAGAAAAGGACATAGGGTAACTTTTATTTTGAAATTCAAATCAATTGACGTATACACATACTCACGTACTGGCACGTACACACAGATACACACATACACACATACACACACACACCACACCCACTCTCACTACACACACACAATACCTACTAACACACACCACACATTCCAACACACACTTACTGAATAAATATAGACTAGCAAATCATTTTAAAATTTTTAATTTTATAACTAACTCACTGAACTAACACTTGTAACAATCCGTAAGTTATTGTACTTCTCTTTTGTCAATATCTATGCGAGAGCACTGGTACCCATAACACAAGTTAACTCTTACCTTGGGTACCAGAGTTCAACACTTGATGTTATGATTATTATACCTATATATATGTTCACCTGGATTGTAAAATTATGGCAAATAAATTATTATTATTATTATTATTATTATTTTATTCAGAAAAATATTACTGTTCCCAAACGAAGCCGCGGGCAAAAGCTAGCTGTACGATGAAATAAAAACAAGATGAAATTTACTTTTTGTACTGCTAAACATATAACACAGACCGGTCTTTGGCCACTCACCCAACCGCTTCTCGTGACCCTCACCCGGCCGTCTGTCCACCTTGTGGGGAGCCTACTCCTGTTGCACCTTCCGATCTGTTTGGAAAATTTTGAGAGAGGCATAAGATGTCTTTTGGCTGAGATGTAGATGATAAAAACAAAAAAAAATTGGGGCAGTCTTTGGGGGACTGCCGATAGAAGTGAACACTTTAATCCTTGATCATAAACACTTCTTTATAAACAAAAAATAATTCAAAAATGGAAAGCGTTCGGTGACGATTACGCGAGTTCTATGATTTTTGTTCACCCAAGAAGTGCTCAACGCGCCTAAAGAAGTTTTCACTTCAAGAACATAATATAGCTTGCCCGCTTGCCGTATTTTGAAAGCTTCCCTTAATACGCGGTATTCTGCATTTTTATATATAACTAGCTTTTGCCCCGACTTCGTACACATAGAATTTGGAGGTAAAGAAGCTTATTTATATTATTCTTTTTGCAAGTTAAAAGAAGCTGATCTACATAAAATATACCAATAGCCAAACTAAGCAGAGCTTGTACTATGGGTACTAGACAATGGATAAACATACATATATACTTTTTTTTTGTAAATACATACATAGATTCACGCCTGTTTCTTAGAGGGGTAGGCAGAGACTACGGATTTCCATTTAATACGATCCTGACACACTTCTCTGGCTTCATTCACTTTCATACAGACAGACAAATAACATTGTAAAAAATGTTTGGTTCAGCTTTTATAGTTTTTGTAAAGACCACGGGCATTTTTTTTATTAAGTATCTTCTTTGTGCAGACATCGACCAGCTTTTTAATTTTATTTTATGTAATATGTATCCTAACTAATATTATAAAAGCGAAAATCAGTTTGTTTGTTTGTTCGTTACCTTTTCACGCTTAAACCACTAAACCAATCATTCTGAAATTTTGCATATACATAGTCAGGTGTACAGAAACGGACATAGGCTACCTTTCATCCTGAAAAAATTACTGTGCCCGAGGAAAACAATAATAACGTTCTTATGATAATAGATGGCGCCACGTGTCTTTCGATTCATGATTGAATTATATTATTACAAGCAGAGTACAGCCCGAATTGATTGTCAAATTCTAAATTAACGCGAGCGAAGCCGCGGGCAAAAGCTAGTATAATATAATAATATATATAACAGATGCTAAGCTGTGCTTTTTTTATTTATGCTCCGCGCAGGAAGCAGAGGTAATGATCATGAAGTTGTTTTTGTTTTTAAATATCTGTTATTTTTTGCTCTATAGAATAATATTTGTATTCAAAATGGCTTTAATCATTCTTAATACAAATATTATTGTACAAATCAAATCAAACTGTAGTACAGTTTTTAGTTGTAGTACAGATGTAAGCAGTCAGAACATAAAAACAGCTACTAATCTCTTTAAATGTTTTTCCTAGGCGGAAAGAGAACGTAAAGAAAGAGAGGAAGCTGAGAAGAGAGAGAAACTCCGCTTAGAAGCGCAGAAGAGAGAACAGGAAGAGTTGCTACGGAAGCAAAAAGAAGAATTGGTAAGTATTGGATTGAACAATTTATTATAACTTATGCTCTTGTCTAAATCGAAGGTCATTCGTAATGATGATATATCTATTTAACAAGACATACCTATATAGCAGCGACTGCCACGCAAAGGTCTCGAGTTCGAACCCAGGTCGCGCATCTCTGACCTTTGACTAAAGTTATATGCGTATTTAATAGTTAATTATCGCTCGTTTAACGGTGGAAAACATCGCGAGGAAACCTGCACGCCTGAGAATTCTTTATAACAGTTCTCGAAGATATATGAAGTCTGCCAATCCGCAGTAGGTCAGCTTGGTGAACCTGACCGTTCCCTCGTTAAGAGGAGGCCCTTGCCCAGCAGTGGGACAGTCTAGTCCAAGGCTGGTATTATTTATTTAAGACGACTACCCTTTAGAATAATGAGGACATTAAATATGAATTTATCTATATATATAAAGGAAGATGTCCTGACTGACTGACTGAGAGACAACGCACAGCCTAAACCGCTGGTCGTAGGAACTTGAAATTTGGAGAGCATGTGTGTTTTAATTTGTAGCGGTGTACTAAGAAAGGATTTTTTGAAATTCCATCCCTAAGGGGGTGAAATAGGGGGGTAAAGTTTGTAACGAAATTTTCTCATTTCTGGACTTAGCAGTATGAAAATTGGTACATAAGTTTTCGATTACAATTGAAAAATATCTGTGTAGGTGAAATGGATAACACTCTCCCCTAAAGGGGCTGAAGGAGGGATAAAGTTTGTATGAAAATTTTCTCACTTCTGGACGAGTACGACCCGAATTGATTGTCAAATTCTAAATTAACGCGAGCGAAGCCGCAAGCAAAAGCTAGTGTTGGTATATGTCCGATACCGAACGCAGCACAAGGGCTGGTTATAATAAAATATATTGGTATTCTTTGTTAAAAGAAAAATAAGTAATATTTATTATAGCTAATTGTTTTTGAAAGCCATAAGCCTTGCGGATGCGGATGGCAATCAGTAATTATTTTTCATATTGCTTTCTCTTCTCGCTAGCCTTTATTATTCCCAAGTCACTTGGGGTCGGCTTTCTAGTCTAACCGGATTTGACTGGATATCAGTTTTTACACAGAGCGACTGCCGTCTGACCTCCGCAACCCGAAGGCTAACGATACCCTAAGGCTAGACCAGTGTCAGGATATTAGAGGGCACTGACTTCCCAATAACGATTGCCATAGATGTTCATGGCAGCCGGGACCGACGGCTTAACGTGCTCTCCGAGGCACGGAGCAGGCGATAATTGTCAATCAATACGCACATGATTTCGAAAAGTCATATAACTTCCGAAAGTCAGAGGTGCGCGACGTGGGCTCGAACGCGAGACCCTCTGCATTGCAGTCTGTTGGTCTCCCCACTGAGCTATCGCTGCTATTTATCTATTCTATTGTTCATACTGTCAAATAGCTTATTATTATTTAATATATTTATGCTGTCTTTTCTTTACTTTCTTTTCTCTTTCTTTTATGACATTACCCGCCTTAGGTTATAAATCCTGTGTCGCGGAGGAGTTTGCAGACATGCAAACAACGGACACCCAGGTTACGAACAGCTATTTATGGATTACACATTTGTCGGCCTCGATGGCTTAGTGGTTAGTATAACCGACTGCCACGCCTGAGGTCACGGGTTCGATTCCCGCACAAGTCAAACATTTGTGTGCATGAACATGGATGTTTGTCTTGGTCTGGGTGTTTCTATGTATAATATGTATGTATTTACAAAAAGAAAGTATATAAGTATGTATGTTTATCCATTGTCTAGTACCCATAGTACAAGCCCTGCTTAGTTTGGGCTAGATGGTGTTGTGTGCATGTTATAGAATATTATACCCACCAAAAACATAAATGTAAAAAGGGGAGCCAAGTTCAATACAAAAATTATGCTTGGCTGTGGGCTTCGCCGCAAAAAGAATGGAGATCAAAATGAGTGCCAAGTTCTATGCAAAATCTAAATATGTATTTATAGGAACAAAATAACATTATGAACAAGTATTAAACTTTGCTTTATTGGATACCTATAACAATTGCTGTTATGTGAAAATAAATGTGAGATCTTAAAGTAGGTTAGATTTGACTTGGCCAGTTTTCATTACATCAGTCATTTTATAAAGTTATTCAACATATTATATATATATATTTTTAATTCTGATAAAAACTAGGTGTAGGTACTATATGTCAGTCAGTCAGTGCTAAAATTTACGACTTTTTGACCTTCATATCTTTATAACCGTTTGAGCTAGCTTCATGAAATTTAGGCTTCTAGATGTCCTTATGGATATAATTAAACACACGTAGTTTTATGTGTTTACGTTAAAGAGGTTTTGAGTTATAGAAGGGTCAAAAGTGCCACCAAGTGGTTCGTGTAATATTACACTCGGCGCTGGCTAGCCAGTTCCTTTGCTTGAACTTGGCTTGACACGCTGCCGCGTGTCTAGAAAAAAAACAGAAAAACACAATATTTTATCTTGTTTGGGAATCGAACCCACAACACTGGACGCGTGGCGAGGCGACCATTTAAACCATTCCGCCATACTATCAGTTGAACATTTTGAACATTATGTCTTTTAATCTTGTCTTTTATGTTTGTGTAGGAGAAGCGCGAGGCGGCCCGCAAAGAGATGGAGAGGCAGTGCCAGTTGGAGTGGGAGAAGAAGAGGTGAGTTGAGTTTTCAAAGCGGCGGTGGCACAAATTTTAAAGTATCGGATTTGCCACTGAAGGGGGCTTGGGTTTGTGCCCCACAAATAGCAAGACAGACATGAGATTATGACACTTTTAGCTTATTTATAATTACTAGCGGTCGCCGAGTGCTCGAAATTCGACCAAAGTTTGCCTGTAAGATATTGCTGATATATGTCATTATATATTGATATATGTAACCATAGTTACGCGCTTCGACTGCGTGTGTCAAATGCATGATTTTGTGCTTGTAGTGTTTTTTCATTCATTTTATGTATTCCTAATGCTAATTTTTATATAAATATTAGGATGCGCCCCTCCTTCTCCATATAAACTTTAACTGTGCCAAATTTCATACTCCTCCGTTCGCGCAATTTTCGTAAAAAGTTTATTAAGTTTTTGCTTCACGTATTAATATATAGATTTAAACATTTTTAAAAATTGTTGTCAGCTGTAAAAAGGATTGACAAATGGAAGAGAAAATATTAAGTATAAAGTGATTACCATAGGATACATACATATTATAGTTTGGGTCCTCATACCTCTGCCGAACGACCAAGGCATGAAATTCTCTGCCAAGGCACGTGTTTCCTTCTTCCTTCGATCCTGGGTCCTTTAAGCGGGGCGTGAAAAAGCACCTTCTCAGGCCGTTAAAATAGAGACCTCAACATCGCCTCGGCTGCTATGAGGGCGGTGTGGAGGCCACTGCTCTTAGACCACACCACTGCTTACCATCAGGTGGAGTGTGGTCATATTGACGAGCAAAATAAAAAAAGTACATAAAAACACCCAGACCAAGACAAACATCCGTGTTCATGCACACAAATGTTTGACTTGTGCGGGAATCGAACCCGCGACCTCAGGCGTGGCAGTCGGTTACACTAACCACTACGCCATCGCGGCCGACAAACATTTTGACAGTGGCGAGGTGACCGCTCACACCACTGAGCTACACGTGCAATAAATATTTATTTATCTTTCCCTCACCAGGACTCGAGAGTTGGAAGCGATGCGAACAGACGAACAGACCAAAGTGCTGAGTTTAAAGGCCAAGAGTCAAGCCTTGTCAGCTGAACTGAACTCTGTGTCGCTGAAAGCAAGCAACCTTGCCAAGGACATCCGAGAGACCAGAACTGCCGTGGCAGCTGCCAAGTGTACGATCGATGGAATGAGGTTAATTTTACATATGAACTTGTTTATTTTGATTCGATATTTTTATATTATCTTTATATATACAGCGGCTTTATATTATAATAATAATAATAATAATAATATTTATTTATTTAAATAATAGGTACAATAATTTATAATAAATGACTAATTTACTATTAATTTATAATATACATTTGTTGTTGTTTATTAAGCTACTGTGGGGGCGATGTGGAGGCCACTGCTCTTAGAACACACGACTGCTTACCATCAGGTGGAGTGTGGTCATTTGGACGAGCAAAATAAAAAATTTAAAAAAAAGCCGTCGGTCCCGGCTTCCATGTACATCTATGGCAATCGTTATTGGGAAGTCAGTGCCCTCTAATATCCTGATACTAGTCTAGCCTTAGAGTATCGTTAGCCTTCGGGTTGCGGAGGTCAGATGGCAGTCGCTCCGTGTAAAAACTAATATCCAGTCAAATCCGGTTAGACTAGAAAGCCGACCACAAGTGACTTGGGAATAATAAAGGCTAGGGAGAGGAAGATACAGCGTGTAAGAGATATGAGTGGTCATATTTTAGGGTCTGCTAAAAACCTACGAGCCCTATCACAGAATAAAAAGTTATTATTATTACAATTTCAAAAATATTTTCAATTAATTTATCAATTTTGTTTATTTATTATTGGTTAAACATAAATACAAACGCATTACAACACAATTAAAATCGCGCCTGGTCATTTTCGGGATTATCAAGATCACCCGTCCGTTGTTAGTTTAGTTTAAGTATCGACTACAATCTATACTAATATTATAAAGCTGAAGAGTTTGTTTGTTTGGTTGAACGCGCTAATCTGGACAGCCCATTTATTGAGGAAGGCTATAGGCTATATAACATCACGCTACGACCAATAGGAGCGGAGCATCAATGAAAAATGTCGTGAACGCGGGGAAAATTCTCTTATGTGGAGCAGACGAAGTTGCGTGGGTTAGTTAGTATGATATAGATAAGTGGACAAAAAAGAAATTGCTATAAAAATATTGCTATATCTTGCGTTCTGGACAAAGGCCAGGTTAAGAGCTCCTTGAACCGACGGGCGTGTATGAGGAATGTGATGAAAGCGAATGAAGCCAGAGAAGTGTGTCAGGATCGTAGCAAATGGAAATCCGTAGTCTCTGCCTACCCCCTGGGAAACAGGCTTGAGTCTATGTATGTATGTATGCTATATCTCAGTGAAAATAATGACAACGACTGACAACGTGTATGCCAAATTTCATAATGATCGGCCGAGTAGTTTAGGAGTGAAAGCGCAACAAATAAACAAACTCACATTCGCATTAATAATATTAGTGAGGAAATCTTTGTCCGGAATGTGTGTAACCTTGACCTACCTCTACGGAGGTATTGTCTTCCGAGTCTAAGTATTGATATATTTGTCAGGTCTGACCGAGACTCCAGCATGGCAGAGATGCAACAACTGAAATCCAAAGTGAAAGAGCTGAACGCTAAACAGATCGCACTGAACAAGGAGAAAGCTGAGTTGGACGCTAAGGTAAGTGATACCGTTCTCAATAATATCAGCCCTGTATATAACTGGCCCACTGCTGGGCACGAGCCTCGTCTCAGTAGTTTTTTGAGTAGTAGAGCCTCGCTGATTTCAGCTGGACCGAGGAAGGACTACCCTCTCACAGAATATCGACGTGAAATACCAGTATTCCTACTGTTGTGTTTCGTTCGGTGAGTGAGTGCCGGAGGCCCAATCCCCCTCTTGCCCCCTTCCCGCTCTTTTTCCTTTCCATTTCCTTGATCTTCCTTTCCTAAAGGGTCGGCAACGCGCAAGTGATGCCTCTGGTGTTGCAGGCGTCCATAGGCTACGGTGACCACTTACCTTCAGGTGGGCCGTATGCTTGTTTGCCACCTAAGTCGTATAAAAAAAGGAGTGTTAGACCATAGTTCACCACGCTGGCCCAGTGTGGGTTGCCAGACTTCATATATCAAAGTCAAAGTCAAAAATCTTTATTTCCATAAAAATGTTTTATCAATTCTTGGACACGTCAACTCACTATTATATTAATAAAATAAAATTATAAAAATAAATAGAAGGAAATACAAATTTAGCATTGAAAAAAGTCTCTTCGAGGAGTAGAGCTTTCATGAGAAGAAGCGGGCAAGAAACTCATGGCCACTCATTTCAATCGCCAAATGTTTACATCAATACAATTCAAACATCATCGTCTTCGAGAACATTGTAGCCAACTCTCAGATATACAGAAGGCCTACTCTCAGATATACAGAAGGCCTACTCTCAGATATACAGAAGGCCTACTCTCAGATATACAGAAGGCCTACTCTCAGATATACAGAAGGCATACTCTCAGATATACAGAAGGCATACTCTCAGATATACAGAAGGCCTACTCTCAGATATACAGAAGGGCTACTCTCAGATATACAGAAGGCCTACTCTAACACGTATACGCAGTTGTTTGGAGACAACTGTTCGTACCGTAAAATACATTTATTCCGAAATTCATCCTGAAGACCTCTTGATTGTCCTGAACCCTTTCATTAAGCAGTACGAATAACGTAATAATGTCATTTTGAAGGACAGGAATCCGAAGAAACTTTTTTGAAAGTGTTTTCGTTCGGCCTCAAGTTTCGACTAGACATTTTCATGGTAGGCCTTATAGGTTTCCTTACGATATTTTTCTTCGCCGTTAAAGAAAGCGATTATTTATTCGCACGTAGCACTGAAAGTCGTGCGCGCCTTGAGGTCGACCTCGAGACCTGTGTAACTTGTTACTGGCATTTATAATCGTTTGCAACACGAGGGGTGTCACCCGCAAACGTCTCTTAGGAAATTAATTAAAGATGGGATGAAATGACACACAGAACAAAAATGTATCTCTTCTTTCCCAAGCCTTTATTATTCCCAAGTCACTTGGGGTCGGCTTTCTAGTCTAACCGGATTTGACTGGATATCAATTTTTACATGGAGCGACTGCCATCTGATCTCCGCAATCCGAAGGCTAACGATACCCTAAGACTAGACCAGTGTCAGGATATTAGAGGGCACTGACTTCCCAATAACGACTGCCATAGATGTTCATGGCAGCCGAGACCGACGGCTTAACGTGCTCTCAGAGGCACTGAGCAGGCGATAATTGTCAATCAATACGCAGATAGTTTCGAAAAGTCATATAACTTCCGAAAGACAGAGGTGCGCGACGTGGGTTCGAACTCGAGACTCTCGAGATCTCTGCATTGCAGTCTGTTGGTCTCTCCACTGAGCTATTGTTCAACAAAATATATGTATGTGATCCACAAATCGTTGTTTTGAGAGTTTTTTTTTTTGTGTCCAATGTTTGTAAAGTTCTCCGTAATACAGGATTTATTCCCAGTCCGGTACACTACTTCTAACTGTATTTAAAGAAAAGAAAAGATATCGTTAGGTGGCGAAAAATTCACGAACTGTCTGATAGTAAATAGATACCGTATTATCAACTCAGCGGCATAAGGGATCGAAGAGTTTATTGGACGTCCAGCACTCGCTTTAAATTGTATTTTGTTGCAGGCTAAAGCGTCAGAGGGTGCGGGTGAAGATGGCAAGTTGAATATGATGGAGATCACCCTGAAGCAGCTACGAGACAAGGTAATGTGCACTGTCAGTATTTGTAAAAATTGTAATAACTAGCGCTCGCCCAGTAGTCGACATTCGACCATAATTGATTTAAAGGAGAATGGGCAATCGTAAAAACTTTGTACCCCTTTTTACGAAAATTGCGCGGACGGAGGAGTATGAAATTTGGCACAGTTAAAGTTTATATGGGGAAGGAGGGGCGAATCCTAATAGTTATATAAAATATGCATTAGAAATACATTAAATTAATGAGAAAACACTACACGCACACAACCATGCATTTGACACACGCAGTCGAAGCGCGTTCGTAGTATTTCGACATTGTTCGTCTGACGTCGTACAATTCTCTGTAACTATGGTTACCTATACCTTGTTTATATATAATAGAGAAAAACAGAAAACAAAGTAGCAAGCTTAGGAATTTCGCTTGAATTTTGACCACTAGGCGACCGCTAGTAATAGATAAATACAAAACAATAATCAGTAAGATAATCATTATACAATTAAATGTCAACAGTTGCTAAATTATATTTTTGAATTAATTAGAACTTATAAATATTACCAAAAAATATTTCTGCATCTAGATATTTTTCAAAAGATCATTTCTTAAATCAATGGTTTTTTTTAAGTATTAAACCAGCCTGTATTGGTCGCAGGTGGAGGCTGCGAAAGCTCTCGTGGAGACGAAGAAGCAAGACTTGGAGACGAACAAGTCATCCTTGTCCTCTCTACACGAGACCGTGGCGTCACTGGGGGAGAAGTGCGACCGCGTGTGGCAGTTGTACGAACAGCGGCGCCAGGAGTACGCCGCGCGGAGTTCTGCGCCCGCCGAGAGCGCCTGGCCCTCTGATGGTAAGCACGAGTGAACGTTATAGATGGGTGACCGCGTGTTATTGTGGTGTGTACTGTATGTATGATCTTGGAAATTATACACATCTCCTGCCACTCGCCTGTGACTAACCGTGGTATTTTGAAGAAGTCGCATGTTCAACATGGCATGCCAGAGTGTTTGTTCGGCGTTGGGGTGAGATAAAGATAAACTAAGATGAAAGATAATAAATTCGCTAAATTTTAAAGTCCACAATAAAATAATAAAGATCAAATTAATTAAAGTATGACGATGAATGAAGATAATGAAAGGTAAGAGATTTGAGTCACGTGCGCGGTATGACGACTAACGATGAACTAGTTCATTATTGCTGCGTAAAGTGCAATAAAATAAATTAATTATAAAAAAATAATCATCAAAATCGGTTCACCCAGTCGAAAGTTATGAGGTAAAAAACATTTTAAAAAAATACAGACGAATTGATAACCTCCTCCTTTTTTTGAAGTCGGTTAAAAATATACACTGGTTGTACGGTTATTGACCCGTACATGCTCCCGGGGGCAAAAGTGTGGTTACTAGATACAGGTATAAGATGAATGGATGGTGAGTAACAGGGTGAAACAATTTTCAACTAAAATAATAAATGATTGAAAAGGTTAGTACCTACGTAATTAAATGACTGATAACTTATCTTTATATTATAATTCTGTATGTGTGTTGACAGTGATCGCCTCCTAAACGGCTGGACCGTGGATGTGTTCAAGTGGATTCGAGGATGGTTTAGATATCCTTTTTTGCCCCTCTTTTGTACAAAACGTCTGTCGGGACAGCTAGTATATATATATGTGTATATATATATATATACACACATATATATATATATATATATATATATATATATATATATATATATATATATACTTGTTTACTCATAGTAATAGCCAAATCAAAAAAACCTGGTATAAAATAGACACCATTAGTCTATTTATTGCTATTATCTTGTTGTTTAAATGTCTTCTTCTATTATTTACACATTATCCTGCTATCTGTGAAAACTTTTAATTGCCCTTCTTTTTTCGTATCAAATCTGTCTATGATACTAATTTAGCTGTAAGTTGTAAAATAAAATAAAATAAAACCTCCCTCTCCCCGTAAACGGGTCACGTAGTATGGGACGTTATTTGCGCATGTGCAAAGTAGGAAGACTACATGTGCGAAATGAGTGTAAAACACTCCTGCCTACCCTCAGAGAGATAGTCGTAAGACTATGTGTGTATGTATGTATGTATGTGTGTTTACAGAGGCGGCGTGGGGCAGCAGTGGTGACGCGTGGGGCGAACCAGCCGCCGCTGAGGAGGAGTGGGGCGACGCACCCGCCACTACTGGTGGGTGCCCACATACTATACTAGATGTTTTCACCCGCGTTTATCGTTACTGCGCCGCCCCCGTGGGTCGTAGCGTGATGTTGTGATAGCATATAGCCTTCCTCGATAAATAGGCTATCCAACACTAAAATAATTTTTCAAATCGAACCAGTGGTTCCTGAGATAAGCGCGTTCAAACAAACAAACTCTTCAGCTTTATAATATTAGTATAGATTTTAATTATTAAAATGTATCGTTTAATCATTAGTTCCCAAAGTGGTCCAGGTGGACCCCCAGAGGTCCACGGGAGACTCAATGGGAATCTACGTTGGTGTGACAAAAAAAATGCGGGTGCACAGTTCGTAATCGGAGATCCACGAAAATCTATTTGCTTTCGATAGTGAAGAACTAGAATGTTGGCTTGACTTCACCGACTGTTCGACAAGCTCAGCGACTGTTACTTGTAAAAACTTTCATATTCCATATTCAGTACCAGTGGTTTTCCGAGTTTTCGGTAGAGAATTGCTAGTTGATCAAATTTTTTGCTTGCATGAACTTGTTTAGCTGCAGGGGGTCCACTGGAAAAAGCTAACTTTTGAAAGTGGCCTATGAGAAAAAAGTCTGGGAACCTCTGCAGTTTAAATATTAATTTATATCATACTAGCATTTTTGTATTAAAATTTCGATAATCTATTCTAATATTATAAAGCTGAAGAATTTGTTTGTTTGTTTGAACGCGCTAATCTCAGGAACTACTGGTTCGAATTGAAAAAATCTTTTAGTGTTGGATAGCCTATTTATCGAGAAAGGCTGTAGACTATATAACATCACGCTACGACACACGGGGGCGGCGCAGTAACGATAAACGCGGGTGAAACCGCGAGAACATATTATAGTCGTCAATAAAATCCAATACGTCATCATACCATTCGAATTTTGAAATGTATTTTCGTTGTTTTAGCTACAGAGACGGTGTCTACCACAAGCGCCCCCAGGTGGCGCTGCGTGTACGAGTTCAGTGCGAGGACTGCCGACGAGCTGAGTCTGCAGCCCGGGGATCTGGTGAGCATCGTTATAAACCCAGTTTAAAAAGTATCTCACTGATGAGCATGAGCCCCTTGTTATTATGAGAACGGGGGATATACTCAGTCTTCTCACAATGAGAGGTTTGGGCTAATGCTATGTATGATAGTCCACCACGCTGGCCCAGCGCGGGTATTGGCAGACATCACATATCTTCGAGAACATTATGGGGAGCTTTCAGACATGCAGGTTTTTGAAGTGAAAACTCTTTAGGCGCCTTGAGCACTTCTTGGGTGAACAACAATCATAGAACTCGCGTCATCGTCACGCTTCCACGCTTTCCATTGTTGAATTATTATAGAATATTAACAATATCCCAGAAATGGTGCGTCCTACGCAAATAATAACTAAATTTTGACCACCTTAATAAACCCCAAGAGAGTATCAGGAATCCGAGCTGCCCCCTCTTTTTTATTTTTTATTTATTAAAGAAGTGTTTATGATCAAGGATTAAAGTTTTCAAGTTTTCACTTCTATCGACAGTCCCCAAAGACCGCTCCATTTTCTTTTAATAATATTCTACCACATACACACAACACCATCTAGCTCAAACTAAGCAGAGCTTGTACTATGGGTACTAGACAATGGATAAACATACATATATACTTTTCTTTGTAAATACATACATATTATACATAGAAACACCCAGACCAAGACAAACATCCATGTTCATGCACACAAATGTTTGACTTGTGCGGGAATCGAACCCGCGACCTCAGGCGTGGCAGTCGGTTACACTAACCACTACGCCATCGACGCGATCGAAGCTCTAATATAAGGTTACAGATTTATCTATCTATTGTTAACAAGGCATTATGTATATACTTTAAATGATGTTTATGTTTGTCTGTATGTGTGCAGGTGAGCGACGCTCCCCCGCCGAGGGGTGACGCTGAGCCCGGCTGGAGATGGGGCACCGCCAGGGGTAATACCATACTACTTCTATTACTAACTAAATTGGCAACGTCTTATATCTAATTCCTATCTCTTGTCTGTTACATATTTAATTAAAAAAATAAAAAACCGGCCAAGTGCGAGTCGGATTCGCGCACGAAGGGTTCCTTACCATTATCTATAAAAACGGCAAAAAAATCACGTTTGTTGTATGGGAGCCCCCTTAAATATTTATTTTATTCTGTTTCTTAGTATTTGTTGTTATAGCGGCAACATAAATACATCATCTGTGAAAATTTCAACTGTCTAACTATCACGGTTCATGAGATACAGCCTGGTGACAGACGGACAGACGGACGGACAGCGGAGGCTTAGTAATAAGGTCCCGTTTTACCCTTTGGGTACGGAACTCTTAAAACAGCTTATTTAAAAAAGCAACTCCAGCCCTAGGAATCTTGTGTGGCGGGAATCAAATGGGTGAATGTATGTAAAGTCCCCCGCGATACAGGATTTATTCCTGGTGCGGCAGTTGTCTTTTTAAGATGAAGATAAGAAGATCAAACAACGGACACTAAGAACGTCCAGACTCTGAACAACCATTTGTGGAGCACACCAATGTTTGCCTCGCGTGGGGATCGAACCCACAACACTCGGCGCAGTGGCGAGGCGACCACTTTAGCCACTACGCTGGCAGTCAATATATAATAGTATAATTTTAGTATTTTACATCTCATATCAACAAGGTGGTGCAGCCATTATACCATAATATATATATTAATACGTGAAGCAAAAACTTTGTACCCCTTTTTACGAAAATTGCGCGGACGAAGGAGTATGACATTTGGCACAGTTAATGTTTATATGTAGAAGGAGGGGCGAATCCTAATATTTATATAAAATATGCATCAGAAATATATTAAATTAATGAAAACATACTACACGCACACAACCATGCATTTGACACACGCAGTCGAAGCGCGTTCGTAGTATTTCGACATTGTTCGGCTGATATAGTACTATTCTTCGTTACTATGGTTACATATATCATTATATAATAATATAATTATATTAGCAATATCTAACTTTTAAATCAATTATGGTCGAATTTTGACCAATAGGTGGCCCCTAGAATATATTAAAACTATATGACTAGAAATCTAAAAATAATAACAATATTAAAGTATGCCAAACATTCGAAAGACAAAATAGTAGTTTTGGCTTTTTTTAATTGCCATTGGTGGCAGACGAGCTAGTGGTCCACCTGATGGAAAGTGGTAACCGCTGCTCATGGACTTTAGCAATGTCAGGACACAGCAAAGCCGCTGCCTACCGTGAAAGAAGAACTCTCTTTAAACCTCGTTTGAAGAAGAACATATCATAGCGCTCGGGAAACACCGAAGCTGGCAGTTCATTGCAGAGCTTGCTCGTACGTGGGAGAAATGATCGCTGAAAGCGTACCGTCTTGGAATTGAACGCTTCCTGGTGATATGGATGAACCCGTGAAAGAGTCGGTAGAACACGCAGTGAGACCCAAAGTCTCTCCGTTGCTCCAACAATAAATTCATAATAATAACTCTTTATTGACACAAATCAATCTACAAAAATTTAGAATTCTCTGAACCCTGTATTAGTAAGAACTGTGTTGCAGGAGGCAGTGTCTTCCCCCTATTAAAAGTTGAAAACGACCCAACGACTCCAATCTATCTGTGAGATTAGGATAATCGACGATTCGTAAAAAAGTAAAAGTACCATACTAATATGTATATCTCTATATTCATAATGTATGTGTTCCAGGTCAATCCGGGTGGTTCCCAGAATCATACGTGGAGGATATCAACGCGCCTGCCGCGTACGCCGAGGTCATCGAACCGATGGAGACCAAGACACAACTGGAAGGTAGGCTCATTAGCTGTAGACATACTGCCACGCACAGCTCACGAGTTCGATGCCACGATCAACTACACTATAAAGCGATGGTAGCCCGATGGATGAGGCATTGGACTAGCGATCGAGAGGTCGCGGGTTCGAATCCCACTCATTGCATTATTGACGTGAACCCACTCCTCACACAAGCATTCTAGCTCAGCTAACATAAACATAAACATATCTTTATTTCTCTCACCACATTATGTTACATAATTGTTTATAATTATTACATAGCATTCGTTTATTGTGGGAGACTGGTGCCTAAACTAGGCGTTAGCCTGTATCTCAGGCCACCAGGCCTCCACCCCGGATTTATTTAATTTGCATATAAACAGTTCAGCGTAGTCTGTACTATGAGCCAAGTATGATGTTTAATCTATTACAAGTGGTGTCTTTGATTAGTAAGGTTTTGTGTTTATTATGTGTGTGTGCGTGCGTGTGTGTGTGTGTGTGTGTGTGTGTGTGTGTGTGTGTGTGTGTGTGTGTGTGTGTGTGTGTGTGCGCGCGTGCGTGTGTGTGTCTGTGTGTGTGTGTGTGTGAGGGTGTGTTCGTGTGTGTGTGTGTGTGTGTGCGCGTGTGTGTGCGCGCGTGTGTGTGTGCGCGTGTGTGTGTGCGCGTGTGTGTGTGCGCGTGTGTGTGTCTGTGTGTGTGTGTGTGTGTGAGGGTGTGTTCGTGTGTGTGTGTGTGTGTGTCTGTATCTGCGTGTGTGTTTACTTGCATTACATGTGTTTGCCAGTTTTATTCAGAACATGTGTTTGCCAGTTTTATTCTAGAATTTTTATTAGGTTTTCGGTGTTTGTATAGTTTAAGGACATAAGCCATTCAGTCACCGCTTTTTTACAATCTAATTTTGTTAGCGGAAACATATTTATGGCTTTATTTATTTTATTATATATGTACCCTCCCATAAAGCAAAAGAAACGATTAGAAAACTGAGTGTGCTAATGAGACTGGGTGCTATCTACGGGTTTGCGCTGTCTTTTTCCTTGGAGCGATGGTGGACCATATGCCAACAACGAGTGCTGTCTGAGTATTGTGTGTAAAATATACAGTTGCACTGTTAAAACTTTGCTCTCCTTATACAGATCTTCCGTTGGGTAACGGAATGGTAGGAAAGATGAGACTTTGAAGACCGCCCGTTGTGCTCGCTCTAACTGTAGCAACGTGGTTTTGTGAACACCGCCCCAAGTAGTGACACAATAAGTGAGCAAGGATTGGCATAGAGTATAGTAGACGATTCTCCTTAGGCTTTCATCCGCCACGTGTCTTAAGTTTTTAAATATGTATATAAGTTTCCTTATTCTGCCAGTAAGAGCTTCAATGTGTGGATGAAAGCTCAGGGAAGAGTCAAGAATAATGCCGAGGTATTTGGTATTATTGGTTCTTTCTAGGAGCGGGCATGAACAGCCTGTATTGTATGGGTTATGGCAAGAGTGGACGGTGATGGAATTTGAAGCTGCTGATGAAGGTGGAGTTTTTAGAGAGAATGGTATATATTTTGTCTTTTCCGCGTTTAATGACAGTATATTGGTACGCAGCCATTCTGACACTGTTTAGTCCCCTCTGAGCGGTCTCATATACACTTTCCCATGTACTGGAGTGATTTTTTTCACGCGCCGTGTCGTCTGCGAAGGTGAAAATTTTACCCTTATGTAGATCGAGGGTACACAGATCGTCAATGTAGATCAGGAACAGGTTGGCGAGATCACGCTGCCTTGAGAAACTCCGTATGTGGTGAAAAGTTCATTACTTGTATGCTTTTCTATTCTAACGCTCTGTGCACGACCTCTAAGGTAGTCTGCGAACAATTTAAGTTGAGTACCCCTTATTCCTACGCGTTCCATCTTCTCTTCAAAGATGGGGATAGAGACCGTATCAAAAGCTTTTTTTATATCGAGAAAGATACCTAAAACTTTCTGGCTGTCGTCCAGTTTTTTTACAATATAGTCGGTTAGGTCATGGACAGCATCACCTGTTGACTTGCCTGCTCGGAAACCATACTGTGATACAGACAAGATGCCTTTTTTTTCAAGATAAGTAGTTAGTCGATTATTCAATATGCGCTCAAGTACTTTAGACATAGATGGCAATACTGCAATGGGTCTATAGTTTGTGATTTGGTCTCTATCTCCACCCTTAAAGATAGGTTGTATTATAGATTTTTTGAAAGGGTTGGGGAATACACCAGTTGTTAGCGATAAATTACATATGTGTGTCAGCGGTGGAACTATAATATGTTTGTTTTGCTTTAGAATACTTGCAGAGATATTGTCCCACCCAACGGCACAATTACTGCGCAGACGCAACCAGTCTCATCACCTCTCTCGTCTGTTGGCAGTAATACCATTGAGTTGCAGAAGGCCTTTGTGGTTTCACAAGTTTGGCGTATATTAGGTTGGATACTTGCTGCTAGTATTCTGCCAGTATTAATAAAAAAATCATTGACTGTTGACAGCCTGGTCAGGCGCAGGTGCGAGAGAGAGAAGGGTAGCGGAACTAGCTCTTGTTGTAGTCATATTTGTAATCTTATTAATTGATTGCCATAATGATTTCGTGTTGCCGGTAGCTGTTTTTAATTCATTTTTGTAGAATTCCCTAAAATTGTCTTCTGTTTACACGAATGTTATTCATTGAAATTAAACTACTATTTACGGATTTTATCGCGTTGTTTATTTGACACTGTTACAAAATTTTGAAAAACTGTTACACTACTATAATCACTATTAAACTTTACAAATTTTTAAGCTAATTAAATTATTGAAACTATTAAAACTATTTATACTATTACTATACTATTATACTATTTATATTTATTTTTACACTTTCCCCGACGTTTCGGTTGCTTTTCAGCAGCCATGGTCACGGGGAGACTAAGATGGTAGTTGTCTCGATGTTCCAGTGTAGTTAATTCAAAGTACCCGAACATAATTTAATCATGGGTGTTTCTATTTACGCAGAATGAACTCAAAGTATCATGAAGTCTAGCTGTGGTTTTCTTCTTCTTGGGTTTGACTAGTTGAATTACTGGATCCCAAGCTGGTGGTACATTCCAACCATCTTCTCTATTGAAATTAGGATGTTTCTTGATTTCAATAGCCTCGCGAAGCATCCTTGGTAGGAATCGAATAGAATTCCCTTTTAACATTTTTTAGTAATTTACCACAGCAATTTCTGTATCGTGTGTACGACGTTGCAAGGTTGGTATCATTGTGTGTGGTTTTCAGTTTTTTGTGCATGTTGTGTCTGTGCTTTAGACAGCGAAGAAGACCTGGTGTGATCCATGGCTTTAGTATTTTTTTGCGATTAGAACGCTTGATCACTTTAGTGTTAGCGTCTACTATCCGCTTAATGGAGCTAACCAGGAATTCTGCCGCATCATTTGCATCTTGCGTATTATAGAGAACAGTAAAATTTAATTCAGATAGTTCAGTATTTATTTGTTCATTATTTATTTGATTGTAAGTGTGGGACGTTTTAAATTTTGGAGTAATTTTGGAGACATAGAGTAAGACCGTATCATGGTCTGTAAGAGCTGAGTGTGCGACAAGAGCCTTAGCCGGATAGTTCGTCTTCAGCATTAAGTGGTCCAAGCAACTAGTTAACCGCGTGGGCAAAGTATGTGCCGGTAGTAGTCCAAATGACGCCATTTGTGTTAGGTAGTTGTTTTTGTTAGGGTCCTGGGAGTTGTCACTTATATTAATATTCAAGTGCCCTGTAAGAATTACCGTACTGGAGGGGTTCACAAGAATACTAGTCATTTGAATCCCAAATTGCTCGGAATATTAGGCTTATGTTTAACTTATCACCAGATATAGTAAAATATAACAGTCAACAATAGTAAATGATCACCAAAATTAAAACCGCATTTTAATACTAAAAATATTAATTGCACAGCAAAGAGCTCAAAATAAGTCGACGAAGCCCCGCATCGACGGGCTCCTATTTTTGGGTGGGTTTAAGAAGGAACCTAACATAACCTAACCCTTCCGAGACAGAATGCAATGATTTGAGGCGTATAGGTGCTCGTTATGATATATTTTAGTAAGCATATTTTGTGTCGTTAGCTTAAGAGTACACAGACCTACCGATCGATAGTTCACTGGTTCGATTCTTAGTTCAAGCAAACGTTTTTTTGGACTATGTTAAGTATTTTAGTTCGACTCGGAATCTGCCAGGATATATAATAGTCTGAAAAATGTGAATGTAAGAAAAATCAGCCTAACCCATTGAAGATACAGACTTTTGAGTAGTAGAGGCCCGGCTCGACCGGGGAAGGACTACCCCCTCTCACAGAATATCGACGTGAAATAACAGTATTCCTACTGATGTGTTTTGTTCAGTGAGTGAGAGTACCGGAGACCCAATCACCCTCTTTCCCCCTTAGTGCTCCTTCTCCTCCCCACTTCCTATCCTAAAGGGTCGGCAACGCGCAAGTGATGCCTCTGGTGTCGCAGGCGTCCATAGACTACGGTGACCACTTACTATCAGGTGGGCCGTATGCTTGATTGCCATAAAAATAAAAAACCTGCATATCCCCAAAGGGTAGGTACTTAGGCTGATATCGATTTCATCATTTATATTTGAAGTCACACTTGACACAAGGCTGCTACTAGAATTTCTCACTGAAAATCACTTTGTCCGACCCGGGAATCGAAGCCCAACTTCACACTCAAACATATGCCAAGGCAACAACAGTGGTCTATAAAATTAACATTTTTGTATACTTATATGCAGAGCCGGTTACACCAGATTCTATAAGTAAGTTTTGGACCCCACAAAGAAATTATAGACCCCTAAATATTATCACCGATATACAAAAGACCCCCGAATTGCGTCATCCGTGCAAAATAAATTATCTGTCTTTTTATATTATGAGCTCCTTACGAAGCACATTTCTGCCACGTCCCTTACACTGCACACGTGTGTGTGACTAGTTGATCAGCGTAACTTCGTCTGGTTCACATAAGAGAATTTATAAAGCTGAAGAGTTTGTTAGTTTGTTTGTTTAGTTAAACGCGCTAATCTCTAAAACTACTAGTTCTAATTGAAAAATTATTTTAGTGTTCGATAGCCTATTTATCGAAGAAGGGAGGCTATATACCATCACGCTACGACCAATAGGAGCGGAGCATCAATGAAAAAAAAATCAACGGGTTGCACTCTGCGAGTGCCGGCAGAAGTGAAAACTTGAATATTAACGTTGTACATTTTTGATATTTTGGAACGGTTAGGGAATAATTTTGCACGAATTGTTTTAATTATCAGTCTAAAAGTACTATCATGTATGTGGTAAAATACAATATTCATTTATTGCGCTAGTGTACACAAACATGACAATTCTCCCTCCGTCTTACGAATTTTCGATCAGGTCACGTGTCCTGACGCGAGTTTAACATTTTTTACCCATCACAAAAAAAGTGCACAACGCCGCTAAAGAAGTTTTCACTTCAAAATTTGTAAAAACTGGTAAATCTCTTATGTGACGCAGACGAAGTTGCGCAGCTCAGCTAGTTTATTATAAGACCTGTTTTCCGACCGCATAAGTACCGTAGGGATGACCACCTCCTCCCCGCCCTTACGTGATATGCATGTAATTTGATTATTACATAATCTTTCTTATTCATAAATAATCCTTACTGGATGCATGTCACCCATGATGTGCCCCCTCTCTCCCCTCCACATTCCCTAGTAACTCTTCCTAGTCCATTTACTAATAATATGTGATTACGTTGCAGGTATAGCCGAGGTCCCAGAAGCGGAGATATCGAATGATCTCGGAGGAGCCATGCCGCCTGTTGGTAAGTAATCACGGTAATGGTCGAATACTATCGATTGTACGGACTATCAATAGAAATCGATAGTTTTAAAAAACTATAATAATAATGTCTTCCAGACCGAATTTCGTTCACGGCGGCCGATCTTAAAGGAGACTGGCCATCTACGCAGGAGATATTACAGTGCACAAGCGTGTCCGCAAACACAAGTACACTGTTCCCTAACTCTCATGATCCGATGGGACGGTAATCCGACACGACCGGAGAGAGATCAGGCGCAGGATCAACGGCTTTACGTGCTTTCCGAGGCACGGGGGTGTCTAACACCGCCAACTTCCTAACTCCGGGCTGATTTTGAGATTTCTTAACAGAAAACCCAATAACTTTTTTGTTGGTCCGACCCGGGATTCGAACCCGAGACCTCATGCACAGCAGTCGCATTCACTACCGCTGCGCCACGGAGGATATACTATCTAAAATTACTTTTAGTGTTGGATAGACTATTTATCGAAGAAGGCTATAGGCTATATAACATCACGCTACGACCCACGGGGGCGGCGATAAGCGCGGTAGTAACTGAATATATCTACACTTATTTATTGGCATTTTAAATTGCTTCTTATTTTTTTGGATATTATATGTGAAACGTTCAAGGATATTATTCCCAAATTTATTTTATTAAATGTCGAATCAATTTCGATTTTAAATTTAACAAAAGTTGTGTCTTTATGAACAATTTAATATGACGCAAGGATCGTCTTTATCCACGCGTTTCTACCAATGAAGTATGATATTACTTTGCTAACATTTTACTGTCATGAAATATGGAACTTGATGGACGTGATTTGGGTGACATGTTTTATTAATTCCGTAGCTTTTGCCCGTGGCTTCGCTTGCGTTAAAGTAGGATATGCGATGTTAGTATCAGTACTTCGATCACCATTAGAAAGCTATATTACCTATCTAATGGTGAAAGTATTATTAAAATCAGTTGATTAGTTTTTGAGTTAAATCCTTATAAACACAAAAACATATCATCTTTTTCTCTAATCTCTGTGATGTTGTATCCCCAGAGGGGGGAGACTTCTACATAGCGGCGTACCCGTACCTGTCCGCGGAGCCGGGCGACCTCACGTTCGAGGCGGGAGAGAGGATCGAGGTGGTCCGCCGGGACGGGGACTGGTGGACCGGCCGGATTGGGATCAGGTCAGATATACCTTACTTTTTATTTACCTAAAGGGGACTTGTATGGGACCCTGGCTTGGGTGTGAACAATTTTATATTGTAATAACAATATTAATTTTGAGTAGCCTAAACTAAGTAGATAACATTATTCTTTGAAGTTTAGTATCAAGTTCGTTAAATAATAAAATAAAACACATTGTTTAAAAAATATTCATTTTCATGTGTCACCATCACCCTCATAAGTTATTAAAATATTTTCCAGAAACTGGGCTGGTGGAGTGACATTTTCATATCTTGCCCAGCTTAGGTTCTATCCTATTGCAGACATTATGTGAGCACAGCAACCAACAATCCTTCGGCCGACTATGCAGTTGCAGTAACACTGCCTTATTGCTTCCAGGCTGTGTGTACTATTTTGATATAATATATAAATAAAATATGTCAATTTCATACTACTGGATGGTAACCAATATTTATTACATATTTAAACAAAGCTTTTAATATTTTACTTTGTTTCTAAAACGATTGTCCACGTGCAAGCCGAATATGGACGGTCTCCTTTCAGCATTTTCATTTTTGCAGGTTCCTCACGATGTTTTCTTTCACCATTAATTTACTATTTAATGCGTTGAGATCGAACTTCAGACCACTGCGTGTCTGTCCAACGGTTTCCCACTAGCCTATCGCTGCGCTGCTTGAAATTTTCTTTACAACTATATTTCATCATCATCATCATCAGGCTATAATAGTCCACTGCTGGACATAGCCCTCCCCCAAAGAGCGCCATAGCGCCCTGTCTTCAGCTTGCCGCATCCAGCATCTGCCTGCAGTCTTTCGCAGATCGTCATCCCACCTGGTCGGAGGGCGTCCTACACTACGTTTGCCGAGTCGCGGTCTCCGCTCAAGAACACGCTAGTATACTAGTACAACAAAGACTAAACCTACCTAAATATACTACTCAAGTATATTTAGGTAGCGCTAAAATTTATAAAGTTTAACAAAGTAAAACCTTTAAAAAGGCTAAGTGTCTCATAAGACGACCTGGTAACGGTCGCGGGAAGCGGTTGAATCCGGTGGCCTAAGACTAGTCTGTCTGGAAAACCTTCGGGGAAGCCTATATCTGGATATAGGCCTCCTTATTGCTGGCAGTGCACGTCTTTCGTATGCGATGATGATGATGAAGTTTTTTTTTTTTTTTTTTTTATGTATGCATGGTAAAACCGTGTACGATAACATTTCCAGGACGGGCATATTCCCGTCAAACTACGTGACGAAGGACACGACGACGACGGATGCGATCGCGCCCATTCCGGAGGCGGTGGAGCCCGAGGCGGAGGCCGAGCCGGCGCCGGAGCTCCCGGCCATGCCCGCAGCCCCCGCGCCGGCCGCGGCCGCCGCCCCTGTGCCTGCGAGCGGCTCTCCCGCGCCCGTGGAGCACGCGCCACCCACAGGCGCGCCCGCCTCACCACCCATATTGGTACGTGGCAGTGACACACAACATAACACTCAATACGTACACTTTACAAGTTCTCACGTATTTACATTCATATTTAAAGAGCAATGGCGGATTTCATGTCTTTTGGGACCCAATCTTATAGATAACGTGCCTTAAGATAACTCATTGATAGTTGTGGAACAATATAAGACTAACAAAAAATCAAATAGAAAGTAATTTATAGAAATTGGGAGAAAACAGATCCAATATTATAGTGATATGATAATATGAAATAAGACAGATTATGATTGACAACTGACAGACAGTATTGCCAGCTAAACGTTCCGATTTACGTTATACCATGAGTAGAGTAATAGATTATAATTCAATATTTTTGTAGACGTTTTACTCGTACAATACATACTTACATATGTAATATTCATGTTTTTACTGTCGAAAGTGAGTTTTATTTTTTTATTAAAAATAAAAAAGCCCGTTATTATTCAAGATCAAATCTAAAGTAAAAACAAATATAAAGTATTGTAGATTGGAACGTAATCTCACGCACGTTGCGTTTTGTTAGTGCACAATGACTCATATTTTAATAAATTAAATTCAGTCATAACTTTCAATTCCCTTCTTATTGTGGAGTCGGTGTCAGCCGCCCGCGCCGCGTGCTGCGTCTATGTGTGTAATTGTGCATGCCAATGTTATGTTATGATTATAGAAAGACATCTCATGTTTAATTAGTTACAAACCTACCTTGGCTGACACCGACTCCATTAATAACAATAATTTAATTATTCACAAGAATATGCAATTATTTATTAACATTTTAATGCATTTTGCAACTTTTAGAATATTCTTCTTTCAAGTCGGTTTTCTTTTTTGTTAAAATTTTGTTTATTACATTTTGTGGGTCCAACCTCGCCGTCGTTCATTACGAACACTTACACGGCTCGCTACAAATTGAAAGAATAGACATTATAATTAAGAATAGTTAGTACCTCCTTACATAATTGATAATGATGTAACTTTAAACACAGTATTTCAATCTCGGTTTCTCTTTACACTTTTTGTCGTTACTACAGGCTATTGTGTACCCTATTTAAGAGGACAATACTTTAACCGCTGTACGTAACCTAATATTAAAATAACTAATAATAGTATATTGTATTTATATATTTACACTCTGCATACAAGCCATAATAATTTTATATCATATTTATTCACGTAATATTAATAGTATATAATAATCAACCTAAGTACAAGTTTTATTTAATAGTGGATACGAGCAGCGATAGCTCTGTGGGGAGACCAACAGACTGCAATGCAGAGGGTCTCGGGTTCGAACCCATGTCGCGCACCTCTGACTTTCGGAAGTTATATGACATTTCGAAATTACATGCGTATTGATTGACAATTATCGCCTGCTCCGTGCCTCGGAAAGCACGTTAAGCCGTCGGTCCCGGCTGCCATGAACATCTATGGCAGTCGTTATTGGGAAAGTGTCGACACAAAAGATCCCACTGGGTCGAAGTGTCGCCGGTCTGCACTGACTGGCCCCAAGATAAGATAAGATAATAGTGGATACGAACCCTGCAGTGAATCCACTAAAACCGCTAAGTGTAGTTATTATTTAGGTGTTTGTTTGAACAGTCGAAATGTATCCGAAAAGGCACGTTTGGTTGTTCATAGAGGACTATTAGTGCCCACACTTATGTATGGAAGTGAAAGATGGGTATGGCAAAAGAAGCATGAGAGCAGAATAAATGCTGTAGAAATGAGAGCGTTGAGAAGCATATGTGGTGTGACTCTGAAAGATAGAATAAGGAATAGTGTGATTAGAGAGAGATGCGGCATGGAAGTGGATATAGTGACAAGAATAGAAAAGGGTATGTTAAGCTGGTTTGGACATGTAGAGAGAATGGACGAGGAAAGACTGACTAAGAAAGTTTATAAGGCTAGTGTGAATGGAACAGTCGCAAGAGGAAAACCTAGGCGAACGTTTCTCGATCAGATCGGAGGCGTTCTGGACAAAGGCCAGGTTAGCTCCTTGAACCGACGGGCGTGTATGAGGAATGTGATGAAAGTGAATGAAGCCAGAGAAGTGTGTCAGGATCGTAGCAAATGGAAATCAGCAGTCTCTGCCTACCCCTCTGGGAAACAAGCGTGAATCTATGTAATTACATACAAACGCACAGAAGATTTATATATATATATATATACTTCACTTATATAAACGTAAGTATATTTGGCACAGGAGCAGAAGTCGTCCACACCGATCTCGTCCGAGGTGGCCTCTATCACCGAAAGCGTGCCGCGCCCCGCGTCGGCCGCGCGGCGGGACAGCGGCCGGGACTCGGTGACGGGACGACGCAAGAACGAGATCGCACAGGCCATCGCCAACTACACCGCCAGCAGGTAACACTACACACACCAACAAAAACAACTGTGGATTTTAATTTGTTTTGAAGTGAAACTTTTAGGCGCGTTGAGCACTTCTTGGGTGAACAAAAATCATAGAACTCGCGTCATCGTCACGCTTCCACGCTTGTAACCTTTAAGGTTTAGTTAATTTAACGACAGGCCACGCTGTAGGGGCGTGGTGTCTTGAGGTTACTTTAAGCAGAGATGATTCAAAGATACTAGAGCAATTAACACTTTTATTAACACTGAGTATAGAACACACTTAAAGCAAGCTATACAATTAATAGAAATCAGGGCGTGGTTCTCAAAGGCTTCCTACGTGGTTCTTATTAGGAAGAACCACTTAACTTGATGTGCAGCTCAGCGGAAGGAAGGAGACCTGCCCCAGGACGCGATCCACTTATATAGGCCGCCGCCGCTCGGAGGGGGACTAGCGATGCCACCGTCTCGCTCGCCGCGCACGCAGCCGTGCGCCGCGAGTCGATTACGTGACACGCTTTATTATTTTTTTTTAGAATATTAACAATATCTCAGAAATGGTGCGTCATACGCAAAAATAACGAAATTTCTTTGATCCTCTTAATAACGTCCAAGAGAGTATCAGGAACTAGCATACAACCCGCGTCTGATCTTTTTTTTTGATTTGGTAAAGAAATGTTTATGATCAAGGATTAAAGTTTTCACTTTTATCGGCAGTCCCCAAAGACTGCCCCAATATTTTTTTTACATGGGGGAATGCTTTGACGCATGCCTCTCCGCGGGGCGATGGAGAGGTACCACGGTGTTCCTCGACATAACCATAGAAACTGTAAATATTTACACGTACTTATGCAAAATGGATTCAACCCACAAAACACATTTTATTTTATATATGGTATTAAAATATATTTACATCGAATATTTTTTTTAACTATTTAATCCGCACATAACTTCGGAAAGTCAGAGATGCCTTTAACGGTGAAGGAAAACATCGTGAGGAAACCTGCATGTCTGAGAGTTTCCCATAATGTTCTCGAAGATATGTGAAGTCTGCCAACCCGCGCTGAGAAGAGGCCCGTGCCCAGCAGTGGGACAGTTTAATATATGGCTGATATTATTATTATTTTTTTACTTTTTATTTATTCATTTCCAATACGTATTTACAGTGTTTAAAACAATGATATAGCCGTACACGAAATCCTCTAAAAACTTATCTGTGTATTGAAACAATACTATACAGAAACTATGTCCATTATTTAAAAGAAATTTAAAATTAAATCATTGTCTTGTTATTTTTGTATATTAAATTTACTGAAAGTCCAATTGTCTCGGAAGTCAGTTTCTGTCGCTGGATCAATTTTGCATAACTCTGTCCATTTATGTGGGTACTCCGCACAGACGAAGAAGTTCCGACTGCATCCAACAGATAGCGCTGAACACAATAAGCGCTTAATACCACGTCCACCATACAATCCTGCATCGCACAAGTGAAGTTTATTTATACAGCGACTAAGTATATATACAAGTTCCCGACATCAACAGTCGCCAGCCACGGTCAAGCCTGGTAGGAGGATCCTCCCTTTATGTTGGAGAAACATCACACGACATTCCTCCATACTTATATTAATTATGCTTTTGTAGCCTATTTATTGCGAAAGTTGTCTTTTTTAAGAAGAAAGATAAGAATGGTTTTCCTTGCCTGTTGTAGTTCAGAACAGTTGTCGCTGACGAAGGGTCAGCTGCTGGTGGTGCGCAAGAAAGCGGACAGCGGCTGGTGGGAGGGCGAGCTGCAGGCCAAGGGACGGAACCGGCAGGTCGGGTGGTTCCCCGCCAGCTACGTCAAGGTACGGCACTGCACCTCTCTATCTCTCCCCTCGATCCCTTCACCTTTATCACTTGGTCCTCCCCTGTCTCTACCCAGGGTATCCTGGTGTGGGGTTCAGTGTATTCTAATATAACATATCTTTTGATAATTTTTTTTTTAAATTTCTGATGTAGTTTATCCTTGTTAGTTATTATCAATCCTTCTTCCCCCTGGACATAAAAAAAACAAAACTCTTGCCTCCTATTATGCTTACGTAAGCATTGCCATAATTTTCCTAAATTTCGTTCAATCCCCTCCTAACATCCTTCCGGCCTTCGAACATAAACAAGTAGGGTTGCCCCATGCGTATGTTCAATTCAGAATCTATTGAACTTCACAAAAAGATAAACGATAAGTTAATTAAGAAACATTACTGACGTATCTGCACGTAATCCGAGTGTTGTGTTTCGTTCGGTGAGTGAGTGCCGGAGGCCCAATCTCATCCTTCCCTCCTCCCGCTCCTCCTCCTTCCCACTTCCTCTCCTAAAGGGTCGGCAACGCGCAGGTGATGCCTCTGGTGTTGCAGGCGTCCATAGGCTACGGTGACCACTTACCATCAGGTATGCTTGTTTGCCACCATAGTTGTATAAAAAAAATTAATAAAACAACAAAAGCAGAAAACGTCCATAAAGTCGCTGCTCACGTGTCGAGCTGCTCTATGGCGGGACTTTTGCCTGACACTATTTATAAAACAACATTTAAATGGAAGATTAAGGAATGTTGTATTATGAACAGATTCTGCAGTCGTCCGGTCGCACTTCTGGCAGAACAACTCCTGTGCTCTCCAAGATGGACACTCTACCCGCCGAGACTGTCATCGACAAGGTAATTGTAACTAAGCTACATTATACAGGCTGTCCCAGAAGATGTGAATCAAATTTTAACGGGATATTCCTTAGGTAAGGAACTCCCAAATGGGAAAAAAAAATATTTTACGTGAAAACTTCTTTAGCGGCGTTGTGCACTTTTTTGTGATGGCTATAAAATATTAAACTCGCGTCAGGACACGTGACCTGATCGAAAATTCGTAAGACGGGGGGAGAATTGTCATGTTTGTGTACGATAGCGCAATAAATGAAAATTGTATTTTACCACATAAATGATAGTACTTTTATACTGATAATTAAAGCAATTCGTGCAAAATTATTCCCTAACCATTCCAAAATATCAAAAATGTACAACGTTAATATTCAAGTTTTCACTTCTGCCGGCACTCCCGGAGTGCAACCCGTTTTTTTTGTTTTTTTATTTTATTTAGCACATTTGAAAGGTCCTTACTTAAGGATTCTACCGTTACAATTTGATTGACATCTTCTGAGACATCCTGTATAAGTGCCTAAGTGCCTAGTACTAATTATAATACGCATATTAGTCATTAACCTCTGAGTTTTCTTCGAAGAGGATAATGAAAACACTTTGTGGGTCTGTGTGTCTGTCTGTTAATGACAGGCATAGCTCCGGAACCACTGGACCGATTGAGTTGTTACTTGGTGTGCAGACACCTTGGGGTTATACCTCGGTTGAGTTTGAATATGGGCTCTGTGGGTCAAAAGACCCCCGAGATATAGGAATCACAAGGTCACATGTATTTTAAATAGTAAAATATTGACTTGTAACTTGGTGTGCAGACACCTTGGGGTCATACCTCGGTTGAGTTTGAATATGAGCCCTGTGGGTCAAAAGACCCCCGAGATATAGGGGTCATTTCTTTTAATTACTTTTACATTTAAGACGAAGAGGTTGAATCCTGGGTTTTTACAGCCATCTCGTTTCGATAGGTTTCAACACACGATACAATCGATATATACATATGTGATACGATGTAATGCCGTAGTGCGATGGTGCCCAAAATAATTAATTATATGCGAATATATTTTATTAAGATTTTGAAAGCTTTAAAAAAATTGTTACTTAAGATTCGCTGTGTATTGTCGTAAACACGAATGTGTACATGTTTAAAAAAAATATATTGTTACTAGCTGTCCTGACAGACGTTTTCCTGTACACAAGAAAAAAAATAAAAGAAATAAAAAGCAAATCTAAACCATTCTCGAATCCACTTGAACACTCACAAAGAATTTCATCAAAATCGGCCCCACCGTTTAGGAGGCGTTTAATAACAAACAGTAGATTTATATATATAAAGACTAGATGTGCCCGCGGTTTCACCCGCGTTTATGGTTACTGCGCCGCCCCCGTGGGTCGTAATGTGATGTTATATAGCCTATAGCCTTCCTCAATAAATGAGCTATCCAAAACTAAAAGAATTTTTAAATTCGGACCAGTAGTTAGTTCCTGAGATTAGCGCGTTCAAACAAATAAACAAACTCTTCAGCTTTATAATATTAGTATAGATATGTTCATCAATACTTAAATTCTTTGTATGTTGTTTTTATGCGATATAGAAGTGAGATGAACTGCGATGGTAATTTATGACACAAAACGGAGAGCCATAGATTTCTCAAATACGAGCAGACGTCTCAGTTTAGGAATCGCTGTGTCCCTTAGTAGTGTGTATGTGTACAAGCATCATAATGTATGCTTTCTCATATTTTGTGTTTACATATTATTTGTTGTAGTTTTAAGCAATAAATATTTACTAGCGGTCGCCTAGTGGTCAAAATTCGACCAAAATTCCTAAGCTTGCTACTACTTGTTTTATATTTTTCTCTATTACATATAAATAAGGTATAGGTAACCATAGTTACAAAGAATTGTACGACGTCAGACGAACAATGCCGAAATACTACGAACCCGATTCGACTGCGTGTGTCAAATGCATGGTTGTGTGCGTGTAGTGTTTTTTCATTAATTTAATGTATGTCTAATGCATATTTTATATAAATATTAGGATTCGCCCCTCCTTCTCCATATAAACTTTAACTGTGCCAAATTTCATACTCCTCCGTCCGCGCAATTTTCGTAAAAAGTGGTACAAAGTTTTTGCTTCACGTATTTATATATAGATATAATACTGTTGCAGGTGATAGCTCTGTATCCGTACGCCGCTCAGAACGCGGATGAGTTGAGTTTCGAGAAGGACGATATCATCGCGGTCACTGACAGAAGCCAAGACCCAGCGTGGTGGCAAGGTAATACCTACCTCGTACATATCAACGGTTACTTAGTTAGAACATACGACCAACTTAGCCCCACAACGGGGCCATTGTGCGTAAGTGACCGACGCGAAAAGTTTTTTTTTTTTTATACAACTAAGGTGGCAAACATACATAGCAGTGATAGCTCAGTGGGGAGACCAGGGAGACCAACAGACTGCAATGCAGAGGGTCTCGGGTTCGAGCCCACGTCGCGCACCTCTGACTTTCGGAAGTTATATGACTTTTCGAAATTATGTGCGTGTTGATTGACAATTATTGCCTGCTCCGTGCCTCGGAGAGCACGTTAAGCCGTCGGTCCCGGCTGCCATGAACATCTATGGCAGTCGTTATTGGGAAGTCAGTGCCCTCTAATATCTTGACACTGGTCTAGTCTTAGGGTATCGTTAGCCTTCGGGTTGCGGAGGTCAGATGGCAGTCGCTCCGTGTAAAAACTGATATCCAGTCAAATCCGGTTAGACTAGAAAGCCGTCCCCAAGTGACTTGGGAATAATAAAGGCTATATGAAAAATATAATGAAAAGTAGCGATATTCATTATAAATAACATTATATTTACTTATAGGTGAACTGCGAGGCATGACTGGACTGTTCCCGAGCAATTACGTCACGAAATTAGTCAATTAATCGACTAATTGTCGGTATAACTCGACGTAAATCCGGTATAACTCGACTAAAAGTCGGTATCACTCGACTAACTATCGTTATAATACGACTAATGTCAAAACTATACTATTTATAATTATAGTCGATTGTTTTTGAATTAGACGACATATATATCGAGCACACTTTGTTCTCGCGACACATATACATAGACGTACGCAGTAGATACATACTATCTGTATTAGAGAAGCTTTTAAGCTCTTTTAGTGTCGCAGAAGTCAATCGACATGGCTGTTATGGGTGTCATTTTGTATTTTTAATCTACATTCAATTATTTATATAATAAAATCTTTATCATACTGTAACTTTGTGTGTTTGTATATGCTAATATCCAAAATGGCTGAAGCAATTTAAATGTGTTCATATAAAACTAATTGTATAGTTACTAAACATTTCTTATTATGAAAATCAATACCTTATGTTATCGTAAAAAATTCAAATAATTTATAAATATATTCAAAAATAATTAAGTTAATGAATTTTAAATCAGAGAGCATGGGGGTTATAAGCAAATGATAAAGAAGTATCTATGGTATACATTGTGAGGTAAATGTTATTTAAGTGTAAGCGCGAGCAGCGATAGCTCAGTGGGGAGACCAACAGACTGCAATGCAGAGGGTCTCGGGTTCGAACCCACGTCGCGCACCTCTGACTCTCGGCAGTTATATGACTTTTCGAAATTATGTGCGTGTTGATTGACAATTATCGCCTGCTCCGTGCCTCGGAGAGCACGTTAAGCCGTCGGTCCCGGCTGCCATGAACATCTATGGCAGTTGTTATTGGGAGAGTGTCGACACAAAAGATCAATCAGCAATTAGCAATCGAACCTTCTAGAAACTATATAATATTTATTTAATAAGAAATGATGACACCGCAATGGAAAGTTAGAGACAGCTGACAAAGCTAATCTCAGTAGGTTGGGGATGCTTAACTCGCGCGAGGGAAATAGCAACATATGCTCACCATCTGCCTCAGCAAAGTTTTATATATTATTATTTTTATTCTGATTTTACAAAATGACTTCTTTTTATTTAATTTATTATATGTACAATATCAAAATAGTGATATTATTTTATGCATTTTACAGTCACGTCGGTTGTTTTATGCGACAGATATCCAAATCTTATTGAAGTTGTTTATTTGAACTCGTTGTGAGAAAGTAGGCCGCAATGAATGCCATGTAAAATGTTTAAATCTTAGAATCATGTAGAATGTTTATGTAGAAATAAATATTACGAATACTTTATATTGTTTTATTTTAATAATAAACTATGTGGTTAGATTCTAAAAACATTTCACATTATTTAGTGTTGTCTATGAAACTTAGAAATAATGTACATTTTTAATTATTTTAAGTATTCTATAAAAACTTTTGGAATGAGCAGGTTCTAGATTTTTTTTTTTATTTGTTTGCGCGGATGGTTTATTTAAGTAGCCGCTTCGCAACTGTATCTACGCCGAAGGTCGTGGGTTCGATCCCCACACGGGACAAACATTTGTGTGATTCGCAAATAGTTGTGCCGTGTCTGTGTGTACTTTGTTTGTAAAGTCCTCGCGACACAAACATTATTCATAGAGCAGAAGTTGCCTTTTTTTTACAAAATAATAAATTCTATCGTCATTTCTTTGTTTAAAGTTTATTTTGTATACCTACATTCCTTTGAATTATTGCCATATCAACATATCGTGTATGACAATGACATGTTTTTTTTTTTTTTTTACATACACACAACACCATCTAGCCCAAACTAAGCAGAGCTTGTAATATGGGTACTAGACAATGGATAAACATACATATATACCTTTTTTTTGTAAATACATACATATTATACATAGAAACACCCAGACCAAGACAAACATCCATGTTCATGCACACAAATGTTTGACTTGTGCGGGAATCGAACCCGCGACCTCAGGCGTGGCAGTCGGGTTAACTAACCACTACGTCATCGAGGCCGTCAATTTGAAACAAACAAATTGTACATTGCATACTGATAATCTGTGAAGCCTCCCCTACACAATGGCCCATGATGGGCGATTAAAAAAGTGGACATCATCGCCGCGATCATGGGTTGCTCTCTACACAATCGTGACTGTTAGATTTACTCAGTGTCGTCTATTGAAGATGGACGTCGAAGTGATAGCGGCTGCTGCTATCTATTTGCTCAGTACATATAATCATTATCGGAATGTGCATCAACAAAAGGTCAAAAATTCAACCATTTTTGTTGCGACACCAATTTAAAAAAAAAGAAAAGGCTGTGAAGCCTGCCCGCCAAAAAACCACTACCTTGTTACTTGACCTCTGTCGTGCGGCTGCTTGTGGACGATCGTGTGGACACGCGCTCGGTCCTTTAATGTACCGACAATTCACCAATTAGTCACGAATATAGGCGATGATGGCCACTCACAGACGATTATGCTCCCTACACAATCGTGCGTGCCTGTACTCGCTTATCATGGGCCACTATGTAGAGGGGCCTTAATGATTTTATTTCATTGTTCAAATGCTGTCATTAAATTAGTATTTAAAAGTGCTTCTTCGTGATAGTACAAGCCTAATGTCACCCAATGACACTTCACACTGTGATCACGAATTTGTAAAAAAGTTATGAATATGTTTATTATATGATTGGTTATTATAATTATTATACTTTTATGTACAATGTAATTTGTATAATGATTATTAGCTGACCGTACAAGCGTGGTTCTGCCATATAAATGACTTCTTAGCGTTCGTATGAAATATACTGTACGACCTATTCTCATACCTACCAAATATACATAAAAGAATTCATAAAAATCTGTTGAACCGTTTCGTAGGAGTGAGTTAAGGATGCCACCCCCATAGATATATGCCTACTTAGCTCTAAATAACATATATACATAACACGTGTAAGGCAGCGTGAGAGACTTAATGGAAAGTTCTAGAACAAATTATGCTGACTTTTACTTATAATACTTGTTACTGGAAACCCGTGTAAACATCGAATGTTCTAGAACAAATAATGTTGATTGTCACTTTACTTACTAGAATCCTGGTTATATGAAACCCGTGCAACCGACATTTTATGTACTTAGTTTATAATTTAATTAACATTCATTCTGTTCTCGCGAACGACTCTGTAAACACCTTGCTTTCAAATAAATATATTTTTTTTGGAAATTCGGTTTCATTAAACCTTGACTAGTGCAACCACAAACACCGTGACACAAGATTTTATATAAGTATGTAGATTATATACATTCTGAGTCTAATCTATCAACGATAATCTATGATTGGACTTACGCCTTAAAGCACACCACTAAATAAAAATCTTTTGCTTTCCATTTCCTGAAGAAACAACTCATATCATGGGAAGAACGTCAACCACAAACCAGTATCTTGTTTCATTCTTTCTCTTCCTATATCCTTATGCTTCGCATATCTCTTATTGTGTTGCGTTACATTGCTTCCGCCTTTATGCTTCGTATGTATCCCTTTACGTTCCGTTACATTGCCTTTATGCTTCTCTTTTCGTATTGGGCGTATCGTTCCATTACTATTATAATCAAGCAGCCCTTTTCCCAATTTGCTCATCTCCAAATGCTTCATATTCTCCGCTGTCATATTCTTCAATAATTCTTCTGGAGATTGAGTTGTAGTAGGCGTCTCATTAAAGTAGGTCTTCTTGTAATCAGACGCTGGTATTTTTTCCAAAACGTCGGCGTACTGATCTATGGCTTGTTCAAGTTGGTGTATAAGACTCTGATAGTGGAGGTATTGGTCGAAGTAAGACGCGTTCTCGCCGCCAGGGGGCGCGTGTAGCCCGAAGGTTACAGGATCGTGAACTTCGTTGAATATCTCCATCATATCCTGATAGTGACTGCGGATGTTGCCTGTGGAAGAACCAAGATATTTTTGTTAATGTAACAGCGATTGCATAGAGCAGATGTTCCCAGACCTTTTTCTCATAGACCACTTTCAAAATTTAGCTGGGTCCAGTGGAACCCCTGCAGCTAGATCATCAAATCTACGGGCTGACCTTTCTCTTTTTTTTTTTAAATTCTCGGGCCTTTAAGGAGTGGTATGCCTCAAAATATCCGTCACTATCGAAAAAGCAAATAAATTTTCATGGACCCACGGTTACGAATTGTGCACCCCCATTTTTTTGTCACGCCAACGTAGACCCGTGTCTAGTCTCCCGTGGACCCCTAGGGGTCCACCTAGACCACTGGGAACTAACGGTATAGAGCGAGACCGTTACAGTGCTATCTAGTCAAGGGCGTGATCTCACGGTTCGCAACATGGTCTTTTTGAAGCTATGTGCATTAAAATTAAACTGCACTGCACTGATGGCATAATGTTTCAATTCTTTGTTTCCGTTGTTTGAATGTTTGTAAAGCACCCCGCGACACAGGAATTAAAAAAGACCAAGAATGTCTTTAAAAAAATACAATTTTAAAGGTTTTTTTTTTCGCGTTTTTATTTTATCACACTTTTATTCAATAATTCAGTTAAACATTACTACTATTTCAGTTATTTAAATTATTAATACTATTTAGATTTAAGTTTACACTTTTCCGACATCTCGCTTGCTTCACTTGCCGGGACAGACCGCCTTTCGACGTTATCTCGGTATATCGTTACGTGACAGTACGGCTACGGGCGGCAAACTTTATTTTGCCTTTGTCGCTATTTCCATATTTTTATAATAGTTAAATTCTAGGCGTAAGTCAATCGTATTCATTGATAGCCACGACACAGGCTGCGCCTAGTGTGGCTATCATAGTAAATGTAACATCTGTGTAACCTTAACTGAAATAAAAATGCTTAAAATGCTTAAAAAAAAAAATGCTGATTTCATGGAATTTGGCAATCCGTTGATAGCCGTAGCTTTTCCATAACATTTCTAGGAAGCATGTGATCTCGTGTCGCATCACGCGGCTTTATTCGTTCGTAGGTGACGCGGTAAACTCTTTTCTAGTCATTTTTCAACACACACACATACGCGGTGCTTATGCACCAAAACAAAACATTCACACCGGCGCGCCGTCAGGCGTAGACTGAGCCATTGCCGCCCCTAGGCGTCAAAGTCTGTGGACGTAATTGTCCTATCAAAAAAAATTAAAAATACTAAGCGGATCGGTGCGGTCGCCCACTAGTCAAAATTCGACCACAATAGATTGAAATTTTTAGTTTGATCATTATATATTAAGGTTTTGTTGTCTATAACTTTAATCTTATAGGTAATCACATTTCATTTAGATTTCACCTAGGCTATACACGTTAATCCTTTTGAAACAAATTTATTATTTACTTAACTATACTCTTTCATTGACGATAGTCCTAAGCTTGCTAATTTGTTTTCGTTTTTCTTTATCACATATAAATAAGGTATATGTAACCATAGTTACGAAGAAATGTCCGACGTCAGACGAACATACATACATACATAGATTCACGCCTGTTTCCCAGAGAAGTAGGCAGAGACTACGGATTTCCATTTGCTACGATCCTGACACACTTCTCTGGCTTCATTCACTTTCATCACATTCCTCATACACGCCCGTCGGTTCAAGGAGCTCTTAACCTGGCCTTTGTCCAGAACGCCTCCGATCTGATCGAGAAACGTTCGCCTAGGTATTCCGTCAGACGAACAATGCCGAAATACTACGAACGCGATACGACTACCTGTGTCATATGCATGGTTGTGAGCGTGTAGTGTTTTTTCATTTATTGAATGTATTTCTGATATGTCCTTTTTCAAACGAGGTTTAAAGAGAGTTCTTCTTTCACGGTAGGCAGCGGCTTTGCTGTGTTCTGACATTGCTGAAGTCCATGAGCAGCGGCTACCACTTTCCATCAGGTGGGCCACTTGCTCGTCTGCCACTAACAGCAATAAAAAAAATAGTCTTACCTACAATAAGCCCAACGTTGAATCCGACCATCGTTCCATAACTCTTACAGAGATCGTTAACCTGTAACATCCTGAACCGAGCGTCTGTCACCAACACGCTCATGTTGCCTATTATCATCTGTCTCTGCGGATCGATCTGATCATCGGTTACGTTATGAGTGCGTTCAAGATTGTGTCTTTTTACCAATTCTTTATCCCGTTCGACGCGTTCGTAACGGCTCCGTCTGCCAGTTATGCAGGAACTCGGCGCATCTAAAATTATATTTAAAGTTTACTCGTTCACTTAAACTTATTTGATGTGGGTACTTTTCAAAGTATATATACTTAATAATAATAATAATATTTATATTGTGACTCAAATACATAGTTTGTCATGTTTGGAGTCTCCTTTTAAGTAATAAATGCTTGTAAGGACTCCTAGGGTATATTGTCCAAAAAATTGTCAGAAGCAGAAATGTTTACCTTTTTAGAATAAGATTAAAAATAAGTCCCTATAATTTTGTTAAGGTTACGATGGGGCTGACGTGGTCTTATTTGTGACTATAAGCCCCTAAATAAATGAAGAATAAAATAAATAGTTTACTCGTGAAGCACACAAGCATATTGCCCGCGTTAGTTTGAGAATTAGCGTTCGTGGCGTCGCAATTGGTTCATTGTACTTAAGTAACCAACGTGAGGGTTGCTTACAGCACTTCAGCTCTGTTCAGAAAGATAGTAGGTGGGTGATGTTGCTCAGTACTCACTTAACGCTTTTGGATTGTACTAGAACTTTGCCCGTTGGTTTGTTATTCACCCTTCTGTAATATAAGAACACACGATACGGTGTCTCCTTGGTATCCAAATAGTATTTTGTATAAAGTCCTATAATGGAGAGTTACTCACAGCGACAAATGTTGCTCACAGCGGCCAATCTCGACGAAAACTGGCCATCAACACAGGCGATATTATAGTGTACAAGTGTGTGCGCAACCACAAATACACTCTTTGTTTCCTCACTCTCTCATGATTAGATGGAGTGGCAAGTGGCAATCCGACACGACTGGAAGCGATCAGGCGTATAACCAACAGCATAACGCGCTTGCCGAGGCACGGGGACAATAACAACACAACTTTCTAATTATGGGCTGCTACTAAGAATTTCTTGGTAGAAAATCCCAGTAAGTTATTGTTGGCGCGACCCGGGACTCGGAGCCGATGCCTCATGCACAGCTGTCGGATCCTATATATGCTTTCTTGCTGCCTGAATTGTTTAAGAATGGGCATCTTACCTATTAATAAGATAATACATACAATGATATACATCATTTGGATTGCACAGATGGCGCACTGGTTTAAGTTTTCACTACACCGAGTGTTGCAGATTCAATGCCCATACGGTAAAATCTTTTTTGATCCACAAATAGCTAATTAAAATCTGAGTGATATTTTCGTCTGTATTTTCAATATATGTAAACTCTCCCACGATACAGGAATACCTAGTATGGGATTTTTTATAGAAATAAAATGTAAAACAATTTTGTCAGAAGTATGAAGAGTGATAACTTTTATGCAGCACTTAAATATAAAATGAACACTACTTATAATTATACTTTTATCACAGAATGTTATACGGACACGGCTCGTGATTTTACTCGCTATGACTAGGGTTACCAACCGTCCAGGTCTGTACGGACATGTCCGGACATTCAACTCATGTTGCACGCGCCCGGATTTTCTTAAAGGAAAGTTATATAACTTCTTCTTGTAACAAAGTCACGTGACATTCATCTAAATCTTTGTCGCTATGTCTTTCCGCTTATCTATGAATGTCTTACAATAGAAAACATTAATTAACATAACTTACTTATAAGAAAATAAAAAGGTATAGCAAAATATATTTATGTAATATTTATTGGAACGAAGTTCCTTACGGCAGGCTGGGAGGGGATAGGGATTTTGCTGCGCGACCGAACTGAAAAAAATGTGATAGTAAAACCGTAAGAAAAAATCCGTTGAAAAAAGTGCGTGGAATAAAACCGTTAAATGAGACGTGCGCAGGCGCGACAGTCGCATACACAAGCGAGTAGTGTATAATACCTTTCTCTTTCTCCCTCTTTCTTTTCGTTCTCTCATCCATTCTCTTTCTATTACCACTCCACCCCGCCAATGCATAGTATATACTCATGAATTCATGGACAAGCACGTGGCGAATACTCACATTATAGATACATTTTACTCGTCAGTAGTTTTGCAATTTGTGTCGATTCTACATTAGCCGAAGGAACTTCGTTCCTACCTGGTGTCCCACGACACCACATAATTTTTTTAATTAATGATGCCATAAATTTATAATATTATTGTATTTTTAATTGTCATTTACTTTTGTCCTAGTGTGCCATTGTCTTTTCCTGTCTAACTGTATACCTACTACGTTTATGCTGTGGTAGTAGACATGTGTTGTGTGTTTTCTGTCAAAATAAATGTATTTTCTTTCATTCTTTCTATATATATTATATTATAGTAGGTAGGTACTGATTTAAATCCTATCCTAATCCTAACTACCCTAATCCTAACTTAATATTATAAAAGCGAAAATGAGTTTGCTTGTTTGTTTGTTTGTTACCTTTTCACGCCTAAACCACTGAACCGATCATCCTGACTGTTGCGTATGTTATGTATGTGTGCGTGCGCCTGCGCACCACTACTTGCGTAAATCAATAAACGTCTGTGCGCCACTAGCTAGCACTCGTTTCACTTGTCTGTCCCGTATTTATCACTGCCATTTTGCATATACGTTGACAGGTGTACAGAAACGGACATAGGCTACCTATCATCCCGATAAAATACTGTTCCCGAGAAAAACAATAATAACGTTCTTATGATAATAGATGGCGCCACGTGTCTTTCGAATCATGATTGACTTATATTATAACAAGCAGAGTACAACCCGAATTGATTGACAAATTCTAAATTAACGCGAGCGAAGCCGCGGGCAAAAGCTAGTAAATAATAATTGTTGGTTTAGACCGAGTCGCAAAATTCCTCAACATCACTGTCAACTGGAAATATGTCCAGGAGACCATTTCATCGATGAAATAAGCACAAAAACAAACAAGAGGAGTCTAATTATTTATCACAGTAGACAGAGCCATAGCATGGGCGCGCGTAATACAGTCATAATCTTTGTAATCTATGTAAGTAAATAAATGAAATTGAAGTGTCTGTTTGTAATGTCAAAATAACAGCTTTTCACTAAATGCATATGGAAGTATATACGGTACTTAAATAAAAAAAGAATATTTTAAAATCGTCTCTATCTGTTTGTTTCTTTCGGCTAATCTCTGAAACGGCTGGACCGATTTTGACGGGACCATCACTGGCATATAGCTGGTGTTATAAGGAGTAACTTAGGCTACTTTTATTTAGAAAAAGATCCCTATAAAGTAGGTAAGTAAGTAAGTATTTATTTATTTTCAAAACATAAGTAAGTACACATTACTATTCATCTGTGAAAACTTGTAATTGGCCTTTTGCTAATATGTTTTAACTTATAAGAATTATTAGCTGTAAGTTTTCCTGAAATAATAAAATGAAAATAAAATAAAATATTTCACAGTACACAAAAAATAACAGAAACGTAGATATCTATATTATAATGAAAATGAGGTTACCACACAGGATTATTGTTGGTTGGTTGAACAAATACTTTTTTGTTAAATTCCACGCGGACGAAGCCGCGGGTAACAGCTAGTTTTATTATATATGATAAGTATTCACTAAATACCTACCTACGTAACATATGAAGTCTATTTCTCAAAAACTATCATATTATATGGCCACAAAGTTGAAATAATACCTACGTTTAGTGATCTTGATGTACTTTTAAGAAAGTTTGCAGCTGTAGGGTTTGCTCCTAGCTTATTACGATTGTTCCACAGCTATTTTGACAATAGAAGACAATATGTTCAAATGTTAGGATCTCAGTCGGAACCCTATGTGACAAATTCTGGCGTGAGTCAGGGAAGTACGTTGGGCCCGACACAATTCTTGATTATGATCAATAACCTGCCGGAGGTAGTGAGTTCGGCACGGTGCCTTATATTCGCTGATGACTTGAAACTGTTTTTAGGTGTTAAAAGCGCGCATGACTGCGAAGCGCTTCAGCGAGACATTGACAGTGTTGTAGCGTGAGCTGAGCGCAACTACCTAGAGTTTAGTGTATCAAAGTGCAAAACCATCACACTTACTCGCTCACCTGCACCAATCTGCTTTGTGTATACACTCTCAGGCGCTGCGCTGGAGCACGTAGCGGAAATCCGCGACTTGGGCTTGGTTATTGATATGAAGTTAACACTTAATGGCCATATAACTACGATATGCAGTCAAGCCTATAAGTCGCTCGGCTTTGTTATGAGACAGTCTGCTCGCTTCAGTAGTAGGGAAGCGATTACCGCATTATATTTTGCATTTGTTCGTAGCAAGCTCGAGTATAACTCTGCCATCTGGGACCCGCACGAAATTAAATATAAGTTATTGGTGGAACGGGTGCAGCGAAAATTCGCCCGTTTTCTTTATAAAAAACTGTACGGATATTATCCATACCTGTACCCGTCTCTGTTTGTGTCGGGTATGGTGGGAATTGATACTCTCGAACTGAGACGAAAATTGAGCCTTATGGCTCATTACTATTTGTTGCTCAATGGCAAGATAGACAATCCTGAAGCGTTATCACGTTGCGCATTGTCTGCACCGAATCAGTACTTGCGACTGCGCTCGCGCCGTTTGCTCGCGGCGCCGACTGTGCGCACGTGCAGCGCACAATTCGCTCCTACTTGTCAGGCCATTTCTACACTCAATGCTCTGATCGCTAACCAACCAAGTGTTGACTTATTTTTTAATCGAATGCATCAATTTTTAAAGTATTGCTATGAATTTTTAAATAGTTTTATTTAATGAATTATTATTAATATATTTATTATTTTATTATTATTTTGAATCTGTTATTATTTGATATTAATTTTAATGTATATATTTATTTTCTTATCCATGTAATAATGTATAATTGTTAAACCTGACTATCTGCACGTGTTGGGAAAGCAACCTGTTAGTGCAGAGAGTAACTGTTATAAAATAAATAAATAAATATCGTAGGTATCGATGATGGTCAGATATCGATAAAAATATCGATATTTTTAGGGTCGATATTATCGAATATTCGATATATCGTTGCATCGCTAGCCACGATGCTTTGTCTCAGTTTTCTTACCGATTGTGTATTTACGAGTATTATTCTTATCGTTGCCTACTGTAATTACTAATTATGGTTATATCTGGATTTTACAGGCACTTTATAAAATTTACAGCACGTGGTAATAGAGGTCAGTGGAATAAACTATAAGGCCATCAACACTATTGCTACATATTATAAATCAAAGTCCACCGTCCCATCTGTCTGTCTGTCTGTTCGCGATAAACTCCAAACTACTGAACGGATTTACATGCGGTTTTCACCAATTGGCAGAATGATTCATGAGGACCGTTTAGATGTATAATTTGTTAGAGTTTTGTACTACCCGTGCGGAGCCGAAGCGGGTCGCTGGTAAAATATAAATAACAATTTAATAAACTAAAAAATTTAAAAAAAGACGTGTGGCACTCGGAGACTGCCGCGGTAAAGCTATTGCATAGCATTATTTAAATTAATATTTATTCAAAAATAATGTATACATGAATTAAAAGACAAATATTGTAGTACGAAACTAGATTTTGTTTCCAACAAAATTCCGGAAAATGATTAAAATGGTCTATAATATAAATTAAAAAAAAGATGGATAGAATTACTATATTCGATAAGCAAAATGATTAAGTCTGTATTAAAAAATTATGAACTCAATAAAAAGATACCTAAATATAATAGGTACTACAATATTTATATTTTAGTTTAAATATTTTAATTCATGAAATTACTATAATTTTTGAAAAAATATTGATTAAAAGAAAATTATTATCAAGTTAAATAAAAACTAAAATATTTAATTGACCATTTTTTAGAATTGATTATTAATATGAATAATATATTTCATATTAAATGGTATTTCTATCGAATTTGAAAATAACAACGTTTCGTTGGATACTTTGCAACTAGCCTGTATATGAGTTAACTTATAGTCATTTAAAAAAATATTATATATTTTTAATTCTATTCTGTGGCCAACTTCAACATGTAGCATTTGTGTCACAGAGATGCGCGCGCATCTTAAAATTTCACTCTCATAATTTTTTCCTAACGCATCTAAAGAAGTATAACTTCAAAAAGTATCACCGCTGTGCCGATCGGAGTGGGGGGTGTTAGGTTATTTTCGTTACGGAATTTCTGGATTCGGTCTCCACGCTCAAGGCCCGCGATAGAAGCTATGCAATAGCTTAATAAACTTCAATAAGTTTAGACATTAAAAACAAAATACTTTGTATTATTGTAAAAAAGCATGTTATTTTTATATTAACTTCTTGCACCAATATCTGTCAATTAATTATTTACATTAAAGTGTGTTGTAAAGAAAAATAAATTAAATGTCATCGACTATTTTAGAAAAGTCACTGTAAACGTTTTTAATAAGAGTCTTGTCGTATATTTAGAATATTTTTTTAAGATTACATTAAGTGTTAAGCTATTTGTTGAGTATTTTAAGTTTATTTAACTGCCAGGAGTGAGTATTGCCTTGAGATGGCAGATAGCGGGAAATATGCGCACTGCCCGCCGAAAGTGCCGATGAGCTATGACGTCAGTGAGGGTGAGTATTTACATTTGATGAACTGAAGACATAATAGAAGTCTACGCCTATATACCTGACTAGCTTTTGACCGCGGCTTCGCTCGCGTAAAAGTAGTTTAGGTTAGGTTATCTATATCCTTGAGCTCCCGGGTGCTAAAGGGAAGAGGCGGCTGACATTATAGCCGAGAAGTTGCGAAGCTTGTTCCCCGAGACGGATGGCGTCCGAGTCGCCAGGCCCGTGAAGTGCGCGGATATGCGCATCTCGGGCCTGGATGACTCCGTGTCTGAGGAAGATGTCCGGTCTGCCATTAGCACGCGGACCGGATGTACCGCGGACACTGTTAAGGTGGGCGTCATCCGTCCCGGCCCTGGAGGAGTTGGAGCGGTATGGGCGCAGTGTCCAGTCGCGGCCGCAAAACAGCTGGCTGCCGCTGGGAGGCTCCTCGTGGGCTGGAGTTCCGCCAGGGTGACAATCCTGGACCCCTGGCCCATGAGGTGCTACAAGTGCGGAGGAGCGGGTCACGCCCGCTTGAAGTGCCCCAGTACCATCGACTGCAGCGATGCTTGTTATCGCTGCGGTCAAAAGGGGCATATGGCGCGGACCTGCAAGGCCAGTCCGCACTGCCCTGCGTGTGCAGAGGCGAAGCGCCCTGCCGACCATCTCAGAGGTGGCGGAGCTTGTAAGACCCCGGCCCCAAAGACCACAGCGGGTGGAAGCAGCCAAGCGACCCTGGCTGCTCCCCGTATCGATCAACCGCCCTCAGCGGTGGAGGAGGTCATGTCATCGTAGTCATGGACCAAGACCATGATTACCACCTCCTCCAGGCGAATCTCAACCACTCCGCCCCAGCGCAAGACTTACTCTTGCAGTCCATGGCGGAGTGGTCGATTGGTGTAGCCGTAGCTGCGGAGCCGTATTACGTTCCTCCCTGCCCTAATTGGGTTGGTGACCGGGACAGCTCCGTGGCAGTCGTCAGCTCTACGTCGCCGCGCTCCCCTCCCCTCTCTGTCAAAGAGAGGGGACCGGGATATGTCGCGGTCGCGTGGGGAGAGGTCACAATTTTTGGTGTGTACTTCTCCCCCAATCGGAGTCTGGCTGACTTCGAGGCCTTCCTTAACAACTTGGAGGCCTCGATACGGCGGGTGTCATCTAGCCGCATCCTTGTGATGGGGGACTTTAACGCGAAGTCGTCTGCGTGGGGGTCCCCCCGCACGGATGTCCGAGGAGAGGCGGTCCAGGAGTGGGCTAATGCGGCGGGCCTCTGTTTACTAAACAGAGGCACCGCTTATACGTGCGTGCGATAACAGGGGGGGTCCATAGTGGACCTTACGTTCGCTACCCCTGCCCTCGCCACACGTGTAAGGGGCTGGCGCGTCCTAGAGGGGGTTGAGACTCTGTCGGATCATTTGTACATCCGTTTAGATGTCTCCCCCCTCCGGAGAGCCAGTAGGGGTCATCGCCCGCTCGCGGTTGGAGCACTTCGCTTTCCGCGGTGGGCCTTGGGACGGCTGAATCGGGACCTGTTGGAAGAGGCAGCCATAGTACAAGCATGGCTGTCTCCTGCACTCCCATCGGGAGAGGTAGATGCCGGGGCTGTCCGCTTTCGCGACAGCGTACAAGCTGTCTGTGATGCGGCCATGCGCCGTGTACGATACCAGTCGCCCAGGATGGGAGTCTACTGGTGGTCCCAGGAGCTGGCAGACCTCCGTGCGGCCTGCATTCGTGCCCGGAGGTCTTACACTCGTAGCCGTAGCCGTCGCCGCCGCGATGAGCTAGAGGAGGGCCGACTGTACGAGGCGTATCGCGATGCGAAAGCGTCCCTACAGTTGGACATCTGCCGCGCTAAGGAGCGGGCGAGGGAGCAGATGCTGGAAGGTCTTGACCGTGACCCCTGGGGGCGCCCTTACCGCGCGGTGCTGAAAAAGCTTCGCGCGCAGGGCCCTCCCCTTACGGAGACCCTCCAGCCCAACTTTCTCTCTGAGGTGGTCGAGGCACTCTTTCCAGGCCGGGAAGAGCACGTGCCCCCGATGATGGCTCCAGTGGGAGGCCGATATCGGGAGGCGGATTCCATTGTTCCCCCGGTTACAGATGCAGAGATGGGGCCGGTTCTCTTGCGGATCCGCTCCAAGAGGACTGCCCCCGGACCCGATGGTGTACCAGCGCAAGCCCTCGCGCTGGCCCTCGACCACCTAGATGTCCACCTCAGGGACCTTTTCGACTCGAGCCTGGTGTCGGGACGGTTCCCTGAGTGCTGGAAGGAGGGAAAGTTGGTGCTGCTGGCCAAACCGGGGCGGCCTCCGGAATCGGTCGCGGCTTACAGGCCTATTGTGCTGCTGGACAAGGTGGGGAAGATGCTAGAAAAGATCCTAGCTACCCGCATCGTCCAGCATTTGAGTACGATGGGACCCGACTTGTCGGACGCCCAGTTTGGATTTCGTCCGGGGCGTTCGATGGTTGGGGCTGTTATGTGCCTAAAGACCGTGGTCGAGGAGGCGGTAGCAGGTGGCGCCGTGCTGTTGGCGGTGTCTTTGGACATCGCCAACGCTTTTAATAGTCTGCCATTCAGCTGTATGCGGGAGGCGCTCCGATATCACGGAGTGCCTTTGTACCTGGAGCAGCTGGTGGCAGACTACCTAAGAGGAAGAAGTGTCCTCCTCGAAGTTAGTGGCGCAGTCTGGCGGCGGCCCATGTCGTGCGGTGTCCCGCAGGGCTCTGTTCTTGGTCCGCTCCTGTGGGACATCGGGTTTGACTGGGCTCTACGTGGTGTCCTACCCCCCGGGCTGAATCGCTGCCGGCCGTGATCAAAGCCATGGTCGACAGCGAGAGGAACTGGATAGCGGTCGAATCCTTCTGCGAGGACGTTATCTCGCAGAAGGAGGCGGCGGAGCGGATCCGTGAGGAGAGTATCTTTGCGGATCCGAGCCGCCGCCGGCGGACCGGGCGGCGCAGGCACGCCTATGTGCGTCTGATGCCGCCATAGCGAGGGCCGCGGACGGGAGAAAGGGGTTCTCCCGTCCGCTTGCCATTGAGTCGGAGTGACGCCCTCTGTCGTGCCGGGGTGTCACCCAGAAGTCGTCGTCCGTGTTGTGTTGGACACTGCTGGGTGGGTCGCTGATGTAGTTTCAGTTCCAGCGACCCACCCACCATTCAAGGCAGCGAGTTGGCACAACGTGAAAAAAAAAAAGGTTATCTACATAAGTAACAGTAATTCCTTTTTAAAATAAAATATTTTTTCAAATCCGTTAATTACTCTTTGAGTTAATAATATAATATTCTATCACATACACATAACACCATCTAGCCCAAACTAAGCAGAGCTTGTACTATGGGTACTGGACAATGAATAAACATACATAATTATATACTTTTTTTTTGTAAATACATACATATTATACATAGAAACACCCAGACCAAGACAAATATCCATATTCACGCACACAAATGTTTGACTTGTGCGGCAATCGAACCCGCGACCTCAGGAGTGGCAGTCGGTTACACTAACCACTACGCCACACTGTGGATCGAAAATCGTCTTCCGTGGACTTAGAGATTTTAAATTTCAACTGTCATTTTTTTACTGGATATAGGTTTAGTTACTCATTACTATGCCCAAATATATCATCAGAGATAATTTAGCCCAAAAACGGATGATTTAAATCGGGGGACACGCCAGTGCCCCCGCCAAGTCGAGCGCGAAGCAAACACTGCCGTACCAGCCTTTACTGGAACCATTTCGCCGCATTTTCAGGCCCCTATTTGAGAACTTCTGGATAAGACCAGAACGCAGAAATTTTCGTCATCCAGTAAGCTATAATCACATACTTAAAATCCAAAATTTCAAGTCTGTAGGTCATTTAGTTCCGAAGTTAAGCGAAAGCAAAGTTTCGCATTTATGACACTCACTCACTCATGATCATCAGAATAGAACTAGTACTTCCCATAAACTCAGAGAGCTGAAATTTGGTACAGAGTTAGGGTTTAATGGTCAAATAAAGGGAAAACTATAAAAACTAGGATAATCGAAGACCTGGAGTACCTGGTGACCCTGATTAGAAAACACAAGAGCCCAACCAAACTATTAGAGATCGACATACCGCCTTTACTAAAAATATTAATTCAACTTGGTGGGCCGCTTCATTTGATGTCAAAAATCGAAGGTCTGAAGTCTCTGATGAAGAACCCTCAGCCCCCTTCTACTATAATAATATCAGCCCTGTATTAAACTGTCCCACTGCTGGGCACGGGCCTCTTCTCACTATGAGAAGGGTTAGGCCATAGTCCACCACGCTGGGCTAGTGCGGGTTGGCAGACTTCACATATCCTTAAGAGCATTATAGAGAACTTTCAGACATGCAGGTTTCCTCACGATGTTTTCCTTCACCGTTAAAGCGAGCGATAATCAACTATTTAATACGCATATAACTTCGAAAAGTCAGAGATGCGCGCCTTGGGTTCGAACTCGAGACCTCTGCGTGGCAGTCCAACGGTTTCCCACTAGGCTGCCCCTTCTACTATTGGTACATAAGAAAATCGACTGACATTGCAAAAATCCAGCGTAGTGGGACACATCTTCTAATTTAATCTAGCCTATAGCGTCCCACTGCTGGGCGAATGCCTCCCCTTCTGCTTTTAATACGCATATAAATAAAATTAAAGGAAAACTCTGGATAAGACTAGACTGGCTTTTATACTTACACTTACAAGTTTACAAGAAGAAATAGTCGAACGATTAACTTTATTCTATTCGAACATTACACAAATTAAATAAACAAATTACACTAAAATATTAATTAATTTCGCTCAAATTTGGTCAAAATATAATGCATTGGACTAAGAGTGGCGGTGATATCCGCACACGTCGCTAGATGGCGCTGACTGTATTTTAAAACGCGCTTACGTTTGTTTTTCCGATAACCTTATATGGCGAAGTGGCTACGCAAAGTGAATTGAACATGATGCATAAGAGAAAAGGCGGTAGACCGACTAAAACTAAAAAAGGAAGACCTAACGTATCCGAACTGTCACGATCTGAACAACTTCGAGAAGCTGCAGCTCGTTACCGACAAAAACACCCTGAAAAACATTGAGAAACCGTAGAACTTTATAGTTCTTTACATCTAGGCGCCAACAGGGCATCTGTAGCACAGTACAGTGCTTCACATCCAGAAGTCAACCAGGCTGCTGTATCTCGCTACCGTGCTTTACATCCGGAAGTCAATCAGGCCGCAGTATCTCGCTACCGTGCTTCACATCCGGAAGTAAATTAAAAGAAAAATAATAGCGGCATTAGAGAAGTTAAAAATATGTCCTGAAAGCACTGATATTAAAGACAAATTTGAAGCATTTCTTGGCAAATCAGAACATCGCAGTAATCCGGAGCCATTTTATTCTGAACAAGCTTATAACTTTTATGAAGATAAAGAAAAACCTATTGAGATTGATGATACTGGCAAAGCAAAGACCTTTACAAATGTTAAGGAAATGTCCAAAAGTCTGTCATGGTCTTGTTCGGATTTATTGTGTGTATTAAATGATGGAATCTTACTAAAATTGAAAAACATTTTCGAAGTATTGAGCCTCCAAACTACTGCGCAAATTTATTCGATGTTTGTAGAAACAAGAAAACTGCAAGAAAATATCAACTTTATTAATAGCGTTAAATCGCATTTCCCACATCTTCGGACTATTATCAGAGAGATTTATCAAATACACAGCGACTGTAAGTTATTGCTTGATATTGACGATTCTTTGGCGAGTGGTAATGTGGATAAGCTTATGGAGCTAGGAAAGCAACCGAACGGTAGGAAGTGCCGTTGTAGAGCGTACACCTGATAGTGAAATCGTGGCAGATGAAATAATAAAAAGTCATAAGGTTGCTTTTAAATTATTTTTCAAAAAAAGTGTAGACACACCGAAACTGGATTGTGCAATAAACTTTGTTATTCTAGGGATATTAGTTCCATAGAACGATTAAGAAAGCCCATATCAACAGATGTTTGGAATCAGCTCCTGAACTACTATAATTCTAGCCTAATAACTCACAGACCGTACATATGCCACACATGCCTTGCTAAGATTCGTGCTAACCAAATGCCTGCTGTCTGTATCCTCAATGACATGCACGTAAGCACTGTTCCACCAGAAATAGCTCAGCTGAACGACTATGAAAACATTTTAATCCAACGCGCTAAAGCGTTTCAGGAGGTGGTTGTCACAATTAATCCTGTGGCTAATAAACGTCTACCCAATCGTCAGATGGTTAAAAAAGTAAAAGGGCAGGACTTTTCATTTACCGCTTCCGATGGAAGAAACCCTAAAACACTCCCAAAACCTGAAGACGCAATAATTGAAAACTCAGAACTTTATATTATAGTCCGAAGTACGCCAAACAAAGCAAATATTATATGGCAAGACATTGTTGACGTTAATAAAGTGTACAAAGCATTACAATACTTAAAAATGTAAACGAACATTATGCTCATATCAAATTACCAGATTTACCTAACCAGCTCATAAACATACATGAAAATATTCAACATAATGTTACAAATACACCAGATAATGCTGAAGAAGATATTTTAGAAGATGGTACAGCAGCACTCTTGACCCAAATCACAAGAGAAAAGGAAACTGATTATGAGCATTACACCATATATCCTTTGAATGAACGGAGACAAAATGCACCAGCTTCAGAAGTCTACCAAATGCTCAAAGTAAACACAGCACCGATTGATGCTCGAGATAAAGACCTCGATGTTAAATGTTTTCCACATTTATATGTAGAAGGAAAATACGGCCAATTTCATAATCGGCAGCAGAAAGTAACTACTAGTGAATTTATTAAAGCCCAGCTTATGTCAAAACATCCTCAATTTAGACTTAACCAACAGTATCTATTTTTCTTATTGAATGATGCTAATATGCGCCAATTAAACTCCGGAATCTTTTATAAAATGAATTGTGCTAATCAGAGAGATAAAATTACGGCAGGACAGTATCTCCAAATACTTAACAATGATGAGCTGGAAGGTGATTTGACCGCAATATTTGGCCGACTGAGAAACACCGAACAGTTCTGGAAGAAACCAAGAAACGATGTAAATTGTATGACTTAAAATTACGGTCCAGCAACTTGGTTTCTTACCATGAGTCCCTCTGGGTGGATGTGGGAGGATTTGGGAAAGTACATCAGGCAGGCAGTTTGAAGCTTTGGAAGCGGTAAATGCTATGGAAGATTTAAACAACTTTGATTTAGTTGAAGCGGATGTTTCTGAAATGAATGAGCAAGCAATGATAGATAAACTGAATTCTGACTAAAAAAAGGTATGTATTTGATACAGTCACTAATAAAATTACGAACCAAAAAGAAATATTGCGACATTTTGTTAGTGGCACCGGTGGCACCGGCAAGAGCTATTTAATAAAAACCTTAAAAATATGGATTAAAAACAACCTGCATAAAAATGTTGCTATTACTGCCCCGACTGGAATTGCAGCATTTAACGTAAACGGATTAACTGTTCATAGATTACTACAACTGCCAGTAGAGCATAAACAAACTCATAAATACAAACCGCTTTCAGACGAAGTACTTCAAGTTTTAAGGACAGACTTAAAAACTGTCGAATTATTATTTATTATAGATGAAGTGTCTATGATATCTAATGTCACTTTAGCCTACATAAATCTTCGCTTATGCGAAGTGTTTGATACTTCTGATGTAGAAGATGGTTGGTTTGGAAAAAAACATATTTTAGTGCTTGGGGATCTTTTGCAACTTCCACCCGTTAGAGAAAAGTCGCCATTTGAAAAACTAACCCCTTCAGAAATTAATAAACTTATAGGCTCCTTAAGTATGCCAAACTTATGGACTGAACTTTTTAGTTACGACGAACTTACGTTGAATATGAGACAGCTGGATGATTCTACGTTTGTAGAAATGTTAAAAAGAATCAGAGTAGGAGTGACAACTCAATCAGACAGAGATATACTGTCTAACCGATTGATACCTCTGCTCTCGCGTTCCAATGAAGGAAGGTTAATGGAAATACTCGTAGCACAATGTTTGAGGGACTTACCAGAAGATACTGTTTGTTGTCTAGATTTCATTACTTTTTAGAGATAAACAAGCAGCTCCATCAAGACTTGGCTAGTTTATTACAGAATGTTTTTGGTGGTATTTATTTTACGAAAAATTTGTATGGAGAGTTCATGAAAAATCCATTTATCTCGAGAATCGCAAGGTTAACCGTAATATCCTTCCAGATGGCTATAGTGCTATTTATTTATGATTTTTGGCATACTCCACATAACGGTCACAGCTGCGGAATGTTTTTAAAAAATGTCGATAATATTTTTTATTCTTTTTTATTTTTTAACACTTCATGTATGTTCTAAAGATAACAAATTCTGATTTTAAACCTACGTGGCATTTATGCAATAGCAAAATAAAAATATTCTTTACGAATTGGTAATTAAGTAAGTAGTAATTAACTAATGAGCCTAATAATTGTCATAACATTGATACATTATCACAACTTACGGAATCTTGTCTTATTCTGGCGTGTGAGTAATGAGTTATTAATGAGTTCTAGGAAATATTTTTAATAAACTCTCGCTAATGAGGGTAGTTAATTAACTTAAAGTTAAAATTACTAATCACAAATATTTTAATTTTGTTTTTATTTTTTATTTTTTTATTTTGCTCGTCAAAATGACCACACTCCACCTGATGGTAAGCAGTCGTGTGGTCTAAGAGCAGTGACCTCCACATCGCCCCCTACAGTAGCCGAGGCGATGTTGAGGTCTCTACTTTGACGGCCTGAGAAGATGCTTTTTCACGCCCCGCTTAAAGAACCCAGGATTGAAGGAAGAAGGAAACACGTGCCTTGGCAGGGAATTCCATGCCTTGGTCGTTCGGCAGATGTATGAGGACCCAAACTTTTTGGGCAGTAAATTGCAATAAATAGACGGAAATGAGATATTCGTCTGTTTTTCACATAAATATTTGTATTATGGAAGTAAATTAATAAAACACAAAGTGGCGATTCACTTTTATCTTTATAATTGTAAATAAGATAAAAATTACAAAAAAGGGAAAGGTTATATTTAAAAAAGATATAATAAAATAAAAATTTGCGAAATAAGCAACCCTAGTGCTTTTTCCGGTGTAAAAGCAACAGAACGAACCGGTTTTTTCAAGATTTCACTAATTTTTGCAGAGGTTTCCGAATTTTTTAGCATATATTCAATGACGGCTGTGATATCCTCACGACCATTTTCTTTTAAAAGTTTGGCAGCGTAAAATGCCAATTCATTAGGATCTTCACTCTTGTGGTCATCAGATCTTCTCTTTTTCTGCTTATTTCCCAAGTCTTCAAACGGTTTTCGAGATTTCTTTGTCATTGTTCCAACAGAGGATGATGTTGACGGTTCTTGAGATATTATATTTTCTTCTGTTCCCTCGTCACTTGGTTCTTGACACAGTTGAGCAGATTGAATGCAGTTTGGCCAATCCATATTTGCTTGAAGCCAGTCTTCGTACTGTTTTCTAAATGTGTTCATATTCCGATGAGATTTCTGCCACCTTTGTGAAGCAGCTCGTGTGAATCTTCGACAAAATTCTTGACAGTTACACGATCTTCATCAGAAAGGCTATTGCTTAGATGAGTTAACACTGCCTCGAACAAGACTTGATAATCAAATGAAGTACTTTCATTCTTAAGAATAACAAATAAGTCTAAGTTGGTAACTAAACTTTTCATTATGATTACAAAATTAACACGAGATGTAAGCAGTTAGGAAGTTTAAAATAAACTGAAGAATAAATTAAAAATCCGTCTATTTATTGCAATTTACTGCTAAACTATTTGTGATTAGTAATGTTAACTTTAAGTTAATTAACTCCCCTCATTAGCGAGAGTTTATTAAAAATATTTCATAGAACTCATTAATAACTCATTACTCACACGCTAGAATAAGACAAGATTCCGTAAGTTGTGATAATGCATCAATGTTATGACAATTATTAGGCTCATTAGTTAATTATTACTTACTTAATTACCAATTCGTAAAGAATATTTTTATTTTGCTATTGCATAAATGCCACGTAGGTTTAAAATCAGAATTTGTTATCTTTAGAACATACATGAAGTGTTAAAAAATAAAAAAGAATAAAAAATATTTTCGACATTTTTAAAAAACATTCCGCAGCTGTGACCGTTATGTGGAGTATGCCAAAAAATCATAAATAAATAGCACTATAGCCATCTGGAAGGATATTACGGTTAACCTTGCGGTTCTCGAGATAAATGGATTTTTTATGAACGCTCCGCTCCATACAAATATTTCGTAAAATAAGTTTTTGGGCTAAATTATTTCGAATGATACATTTGGGCATAATAATGGGTAACTAAAGCTATATCCAGCAAAAAAAATTACAGTTAAATTTTAAAATCTCTAATCCACGGAAGACGATTTTCGATCCACAGTGCGCCATCGAGGCCGACAAAGGTTAAATCCTTACAAACAAAAAACAATCAAATAAAAAATCTAATCTTTCGTCTATAGAATATTAGTATAGATGAGGTATAGTGAATTTCAATACAAATTACAACAAAATCAAAAGGTATACAAACGGTTCATTGACATGACCATAGACATTATAGTGATGTCCAATTGTAGCGTCAATTGTAAATCAATGAATTACCTAATAGAATCATTCGATTTGATGCAGCGAAAGACTTAGAAATGACATAAACACTGCTACAATTATATCTTACCGCGCTATTATAGTGGCCATCATTCGAGGTCCGCGTAAAAAAACATTTGCAAGGTACATAATTTTACATTGTTAAAAAAAAACCTAAGGAATAATTAGTAATTATTATTGACAGATTAATTTAAATATTAAATTCCTCTAAATTCCGTGTTATTTATTACAAATTAATTTTATCTTTCTTTTTGTTAAACAAAGAACAATGGCCAAATTTCTATAGGAGCCATGCCATGCCATGTCCAGAAACAAACTGGAGTGGGATTGGTTTATTTTCATGTATTTAATACCATCCTGTATGAAAATAATGTGTAAGAAGCCTAAATATTTAAATATCGTGAACAAAACGCTGTGCTACTTTGTACCTACATAATACGGATTATTTATTTATTTATTTACAGACATACAAATATCTTTACAGGATTCACCCAAAGTAATATTGTAGCAATATTAAAAATACTGCGTCGCAGTCCAACGGTCTCCCACTAGTCTATCGCTAGGTTATCTAAATTAGTTGCAATCGAATGCGCAATTAGTATTTGAAATTTAGATATTGTAAAAATTGCTATGGATATCCTTCTCACGCCTGCACTCTAATAGCGGTTACATCACAAAAGAGTATTATACCTACGATCGTTTTTGTTATTTGGTAACTAACCCTCCTACACCAGATTTGAAAGGCATCTTTATTATTTGTTATTGGATGAATTTCAAACATTAATTGTACTTTAGAAGTTGTATAATATATCGTATGTTCTAATCTTTTTGATATCCTATTTATTTAATATTATAAATGCGATTGTGATTTTGTATATTTGTTTGTTACGCTCTCACACTTAAACTAGTCGACCGATCATCATGAAATTTCGCATACCTACATATTATCAGGGGTACAGAACAGGAAATAGGGTACCTTTCGTCCAGGAAAAAGTACTGTTATTAACCTAACCTACATTCACGTGAGCGAAGCGCCAGCCAAAATCTAGTGAAAAAAATTTTTGACTATCACCCAATAGAGACTTTAATGGAGATATCAAGGAATTGTCGCGTCACCCCGCTGTATGAGAGGAGCCTATCCGAGCACATCTATCGTAAGCACTACTCGCTGCAGTCGAACCAGCATCTCTCGTGCGCCTGGGACGCGTACAAGAGTGATATCAAGACCAGAGTCTTCGCGCCCATCCAGTATCTCGATCCGAGGTACGCACCTACTGAAACAAAAATGCTTTTAAGCCTCATATCCACTAAGCAACAATTGACACACAACACGTGATGCTCAACGAGATCGGCAACGTTGCGCTACAACGCGCGACGTTGCCAGCTGGCGTGCAACATGACGCGCGGCTTGTTGTTTGTTTCCGTGCTACATGCCGTTGAGCATGAAATTTTGTCAAGTGGAGACGTGAAAAATCCGCTGAAATCAAGACTAGTTCCTTTGGCGACATGTTGCCGACGTCTGTTAATGCATGGATAGACAATGTTTGGGTTGCCCCAAACTATTTTAAGATGATTGATATTAAAAGAACTAATTAATATTTTAATAGTTTATTGATTGATAGGTATATGAATATTGATAATAATAATGAGTACGCGTCTACCGTGATATAGGCGAAAACGTGAACTAACGAAATTATGAATAAAATGACGCGTACTGACGCATGACATAACCTACATAATATTGATGACTATGAAATATGTATGTACGGTTGCACCGTACAGACAACGTTGCGTAACAAAGTTCTGCGTTGTGGTGAGCAACAATGTTGTGCAACTTGACGCGCGTCAAATGTTGCCTATTGGATACGAGGCTTAATGGTAATTTTTAATTAAAAGTTAAAACCTTGTGGCAACAGATAACGAAGTTCCACCTACATCTTACAGATGGCGCTATATACAATTTAGTTCTTCATCGGAACTTTTCCGTCTGTGCGGCGTCGCCAGCTTTTCTCTTCACTACGTATGATAAAACAAAAGTTCCCCGCCGCGACTGCCTGTCTGTTCGCGATTAATTAAAAAAATACTGAGCGGATTTTCATGCGGTTTTCACCAATAGACAGAGTGATTCATGAGGAAGGTTATAACTTGTTAAGGTTATGCACTACCCAAGTGAAGCTTGGGCGGGTCGCTAGCTTTTTTAACCGACTTCAAAAAAGGAGTAGGTATTCAATTCGACAGTATTTTTTTTAATGTTTGTTACCTTATTACTTTCGATTGGGTGAACCGATTTTGATGATTCTTTTTTTATTTGAAATCTGGTGCTTCCCATGTGGCCCCATTTAATTTTGATCAAGATTTGACCATTCGTTTTTGAGTTATCCTTAATAATGCGTATTTGGCTACATCGATGATGCTCTCATATTTGGCAAGGTTCACTAAAAACCGAGAAATAAACAAATTTTAACAAAAAAGAAAACCGACTTCAAATTCTAAAACTTAAAATGCACTAAAAAGTTAATAAATAATTGCATATTCTTGTGAATAATTAAATTATTGTTATTTTTGGAGTCGGTGTCAGCCGCCCGCGCCGCGTGCTTCGTCTATGTGTGTAATTGTGCATGCCAATGTTATGTTATGATTATAGTAAGACATCTCATGTTTAATTAGTTACAAACCTACCTTGGCTGACACCGACTCCATTAATAACAATAATTTAATTATTCACAAGAATATGCAATTATTTATTAACCTTTTAATGCATTTTAAGTTTTAGAATTTGAAGTCGGTTTTCTTTTTTGTTAAAATTTTGTTTATTATAAAACCAGTGGACGCTATCTTATTTTATCTTGTGTGTGGGAGCCAGTCAGTACAGACCGGCGCCACTTCGACCCAGTTGGATCTTTTGTGTCAGCCCTAAGATTTATCCCTTAGCTATCTCCTTATGAATGTACTGCATTAGCCGCAGTGTATAATTCAGAGGGAGAAGCCTGAAGTCAATCCCATCAGACCCATCCTAAGTCCAGCCAACGCGTCGCATTCGCACAGTAGGTGCGATATGAACTCGTCCTGTTCACCACAGGCTCTGCAGATCGAGTCGTGTGTCAATCTCAATCTGCACAGGAAGTCGTTGGTGCCAAAATGGCCAGTGAACGCTCCTGTGAGCAGGCGCATTTGGCTCTTGCTATACCCGCAGAACTTCCGGGTGAAGCCTGTGGCTCCATTTGCAATGAATTTCTTGGAGTGTTCCAGACCCCTAAGGGCCATCCACTCTAGCCTGTGTTTCTCATTGCTATGTGCATTCAAAGCTGCCTTTACGATGCTCACAGAGAGTCTCACGAATGGCTCGGGGCCCACAAACAGTTGATGGCTAACTTATCAGCCTCCTCATTGCCCTGCACCCCTGCATGCCCCGGAACCCACACAAATGTTTGACTTGTACGGGAATCGAACCCGCGACCTCAAGCGTGGCAGTCGGTTACACTAACCACTACGCCATCGAGGCCGCCAATTTATTTACTTACAGCGTATAATTAAGTGCAGGAGCAGTAGGAGTAAACCCTGTATCGCTATATCGTTCTTTGATTAAGTCGGAGACTTTACAAACAACGGACACAAACAACACCCAAAGCTTGTGGAACATACACATTTTTGTCCCGTGTGAAGTCTATGAACTCCCACTGTACTTGGGGCAGTGGCAGCAGTTACAACCTACATTTTGCCAATTAGACCGTATATTGCTATATTTCGGCCACATTTCCGTACAATAAATACCCAATAACACTTTACTCGGCCCAGAAATCGAACCCTCATGCACAGCTCACCTCCACAACAAAACTGCAAGTTAATAAGCTCGGTACATTGTTGCGTCATTATTATATAATTCTTCTGGTATATTTCTACAGCCGCGGTGGCGTATTGGTCGTGAATGTGACTGCTGTGCATCAGATTTTGAGACCTGCGCAAATGGAGGGTCCCCGTTAAGTTGGATCGCCATAACCCGAATATGGTCCGGAGGACATCATTATTTAAATCTAATCATATTTAAGAAAGAAGTCATGTTTAATATGATACAAATTTATAAATATTTCTTCTGACACTGAACTCCTAAATGGCTGGTCAGGTTTAATATGTGTGTGTTTGAGTCGATCCCTGGATTTTTATATTCACAATTGGACCCAAAAAGTTAGGAGTGAAACGATTCACAATCGTTTCACAACCAACTTTAGAGTATTGTTTTTGTATAAAACACGTTTTTTACCATTTGCAGAAACATTCACTTCTATAATTATAAACTAAGCTCCTTACCGTCGCTCACTGATCACAAGCGCGCCAACTTCCGCAAGACTTTAAAGCCAGGTCCGGGCTTCGACTACCGTGGGCAGATGCCCATCCCACAGGAGCTATTTATGAAGAGAATCGCTCCTAAAGACGCCAAAGGAAAGAAGAAAAAAACATCCAAGACAGAACAGAGAGAAGAGACGTCGAAAATAGAGATAGCTGAATAGTTTTAATTAAAGGTTTCATTCCATGTTCTATATTTAGTTTAATTTTATACCTGACTAGACTAGATGTTTTCGCGGTTTCACCCGAGTTTATCGTTACTGCGCCGCTCCCGTGAGTCGTAGCGTGATGTTATATTATAGCCTATAGCCTTCCTCGATAAATAGGCTATCCAAATATAAAACAATTTTTCAATTCGAACCAGTAGTTCCTGAGATTAGCGCGTTCAAACAAACAAACAAACTCTTCAGCTTTATAATATTACTAGCTGACCCGCGCAACTTCGTCTGCATCACATAAGAGAGAGAGTGGGTCGTAGGCACCTATAATACAATTTTAAAGGAGCTGAAACTTTCTTTGTTAAATCCACGAACCACATAAGAACCATTGAACAAAATTTTATAAATATACCTACAGTGCTAATTTAAAACCACGCAAATAAACCAGGAGAAACATCGTTTGTATGTCTATAATAAGTAATTATTTTGCTGCGATGTTATTTAAAAACTGCGATATCTCCATTGAAATCGAATTATGTAAAGGGCAATTTTGTTTTAAATTAAATACTTGTGATGAATAACGTATTTATTTGGATAAGGATTAATATCATGTTTATAATAATACCTTCGCAAATAATGCATTATTTTAGAACAAATTTGGTTAGCATAAAAAAGGTTATAGTGAGCCAACCTTAAAAGATAGACATATGCTGTCGCGGACTTTTTTTAGAACTTTTAAAGGGGAACAATTCTGTGATACATGATTTTTGCGAAACTTTAACTGTTTACGCAGCGCACGCAGCGGAAGCTCTCAAAAGGAAAAAAACCCTCAAATTTTGAAACATTCTTCATTGGTGCTCCGCTCCTATTGATCTTAGCGTGATGATATATAGCCTATAGCCTTCCTCGATAAATGGGCTATCTAACACTGAAAGAGTTTTTCAAATCGGACTAGTAGTTCCTGAGATTAGCGCGTTCAAGCAAACAAACACACTCTTCAGCTTTATAATGTTAGTATAGATAGTATAGATATTGATGACGTAATTTATTATGTTCTATTGTAGCACTTAAACTACTAAGTCGATTAAGATGAATGAAGCATACATCATCTTTTTAATTTTATACGACTAAAGTCGATATGATGATCATTCAAAAAGGTCTAGGGATAAACATTTTTTCCTTGCTCTCTTATCTTATCTTGTGGGGGCCAGTCAGTGCAGACCGGCGACACTTCGACCGAGTGGGATCTTTTGTGTCGACACTCTCCCCATAACGACTGCCATAGATTTTCATGGCAGCCGGGACCGATGGCTTAACGTGCTCTCCGAGGCACGGAGCAGGCGATAATTGTCAATCAATACGCACATAATTTACGAAAAGTCATATAACTTCCGAAAGTCAGAGGTGCGCGACGTGGGCTCGAACTCGAGACCTTCTGCATTGCAGTCTGTTGGTCTCCCCACTGAGCTATCGCTGCTCTTTTCCTTGCTATCTTATAGTAGCCGTAGTCAGGTTACAGATTTTAACACTTTATTCTTTCGTATAATAACAAGACTCACCCGCTATACGCGGATACAGTCTGTTTACGGAAGATTTTAGAAATAATCAAATAACTGACGCAAAGACCAAAACGATTTGTGGATCACAAGTATTTGTCCTTTTAAATCGAGCCACTGGGCACATTGGCAGTGCCAAGGTGGACATCAGCTGTAGACACATAATATGCCAACCGTGCAGCTATTGACGATTATCAATAAAATTATTGAATTACATCTTCAAGCAAATATTCTAAACTTTAACTAATATTCGAATGCATGAAACTCTGATGTTCATAAAATAACTTCGTTGGTTTTGACTTCGGTCGGTATTGCGACAACGTAGTCAACATGGTCGCGACCACAGAACACATATACCCTAACGGGGTCGCGACCTAGGCCGCAACTAATAATAGTAGGCCCAAGGACATAGTGGTAGACCAATATCGCCGGCGTATTGCTACAATAGAACGTCAATTGTCCATACTAATATATATATAGCCAAAGATTGGTAAGAAACTTTACTATTTGTTAATCCCCAAGAATAAAGCATTTATTAAAAGAGCAATCAATATGTACAATAGTAATACTCAACTTAAAATCTAGCTGTTGCGCATCCCTAGTCGTTGATTTTGACAATTTGACAACATATCTTTTAAACAGCTGATAAATTGAAAATAAATACAAAACTTCATTAAGTATTTAAAAACAGCAGTTCACTCATATGTATTTCTTATCGTAATAAATGTTTTCTTTTTGTTGTACAAGCATACAATTGTCGTTATTCATAATTAATAAACGAATAATAAGAAATTATGGACGAAATAGAAATAAAACAAGAAATTCCGAGCTTCGATTACCAATGTCGTGTGTGTTTAAGTGTTGGGAGAAAGCTTTCACCGTTAGGAGAGTACACCGATGTGTTTAAAAGAATTATAGCGGATATAGAGTACCACGTAAGTCAAATTATTATTAAATTATAATATTGTTGTGTTTATATTGTTACACTGCAAACTTAGGTAGTTCTTGTTTTTAGCGGTCGCCTAGTGCTCGAAATTCGAGCAAAGTTTGCCTGTAACATATTGCTGATATATGTAACCATAGTTACGCGCTTCGACTGCGTGTGTCAAATGTATGGTTGTGTGCGTGTAGTGCTTTTTCAATAATTTAATGTATTTCTAATGCATATTTTATAAAAATATTAGGATTCGTCCCTCCTTCTCGATATAAAATTTAACTGTGCCAAGTTTCATACTCCTCCGTCCGCGCAATTTTCTTAAAAAGGGGTACAAAGTTTTTGCTTCACGTATTAATGTATAGATTTAGAATGCAAATGTTACTAATGTTCTTGTACCCCCTGTCTACAATCCATACTGCACACACATTTATGTCAAATAATGTCAGCCCTGTATAAACAGTCCCACTGCTGGGCACGGGCCTCTACTCTGTGTGAGAAGGGTTAAGCCATATACCACCATGCTGGCGCAGTGCGCATTGGCGGGCTTCACATAACTTTGAGAACATTATGGACAACTGTAAGACATGCAGATTTTCTTGTGGTGTTTGCCTTCACCATTAACCTTTTGACCGCCACAGTATATGTACCATGACACATGACAAAGCGAAATGTGTCCAGCATGCCACAGTCAAAAACGTTATAGGTATTAAAGTATGCCATCGTAGCTTGGTGTTGAGAGCATGCTTTTGCTTTTTGACGTGTTGGTCAAAGGGTTAAATAATTTATGCACATAATTTTGAAAAGTCAGAGATGTGCAACTTGGGATGAAACTGGAGACCTCTACGTGGCAGTTCAACAGTCTCCCAGTAGGCTGTGGCTGCTGCAAATGTATAATTTCAATGTAATATAAGACCTGTTTTGAATTGGAACTATACAAAATAAGAACAAAGCAATTAAATTTAATTACAATGAAATGCATTAAATGGGAACAGGAAGTAATAATAACTCTAGTTGTGAGTCAAAATATATAACTAAAATGCAACAGAATATTTCACAATAAAATTGATATATACATAAATATTTAAAACTAGCTAACCATAGACCTGCTTCACTGTGGCTCAGTCTGATATTTTCTATTACACATTCCTGTTGGAACTCCAGGTTAAAATGTTGCAAGAGTGAGAGGGGAATATTGGTGACAACAGCTGCATTTATATAGCAGTTGTATCATAGTTTGTATCATGCATCCTTTTTCTGTCATTTAACAATTATCTAAATTACTAGCTGTTACCTGCGACTTCGTCCGCGTAGATTTTAACTAAAAAGTGTTTGTCGCCGCGGAACCCAACTATATTTCTCTGCCCAAGTTACTTAAATGGCGTAGTTTTTATAGTGTAAAGCTAGATAATAGCATGGCTTACTCAAAAACAACATTTAAATTTGCGTCGTTAGATTACACGCTGTCACAGAATGCGTAAGAAAAATAAAGATTCACACCCCCGTAGGTGATCGCGTGATAATATGTAGCCTATATGTTCACCCGACCTGTTAGTAATATTCATGCAAAATTTGAAGTAAATCCATGCAATACTTTTTGAGTTTAGCCCGGACTTACATACAGACAAACAGACAAAAATTCTAAAAACTATATTTTTGGTTTCGATATGGATTGTAGATCACGCCTCAAGTATTCTTTTAAAAAAATATTCCTTGTACAGTTTTGACTTTCCTACGATTTTATTATATGTATAGATAGTGTACTACCAGATTTGAATTGCTTGCTTCTTATTTATTTTTGAGTAGACTTCAAAAATTCTTAATCGTTTAGAACAGAGGTTCCCAGACTTTTTTCTCATAGACCACTTTCAAAATTTAGCTGGTTCCGGTGGACCTCCTGCAGCTACATTTCTACCATATTCCTTGGCATTAGTATTTACAAGTTCATGCAATTAAAAAATTTGATCAAAAATCTCTACGGGCTGACCTTATTTTTTTATAATTCTCTACCGAAAATTCGTAGGTTTGAGACCACTGGTACTGAATATGGAATATGCAAGTTTTTACAAGTAACAGTCGCTGAGCTTCTTAAAATATTATCTGCCTACATTGATAGGTGAAGTCAAGCCAACATTTTAGTTCTTCACTATCGAAAGCAAATAAATTTTCATGGACCCTGCTTACGAATTGTGAACCCCCATTTATTTGTCACGCCAACGTAGACCCCCGTCGAGTCTGCCGTGGACCCCTGGGGGTCCAACTGGACCAGTTTGTGAACTAAGGGTTTTACAGTTTAGGTACACAATAGCCCAATTGTAGGGCTAAGTGCTGATAACACACATCCAAGTTTTACACAGTTTAGATAATGTAACTATATGATTTAAATTAAAAAAGTGAGTCAACTACAGTATTGTGGGTCTCAAGTGCGGATAACACACTTCCACTAACTAATGCAAGGTTCTTTTGTTGTTCGGGAGAAATCCAAAACACAGATTTTGATAACTTTGTATAATTTCATATTTGTAACAATAAATTGACAATAGGTGCGTTGTGCGTGCGTTCACAGTTAGGTAAGGTCGGTGGCCGATTGCCTATGCTGGCGCGCGCGTCTCGTCCGGCAGCAGTGTTCCCCTTTCGGTGGTGAGGCACCCCCGCGCCTACAACAGGTTCGGAGCACGAACATTTGTTTTGGTAATAAAATACATAGTAGGTATTCAATCCGATTTATTTGTCAAAAGCTTTAAATCGATTTAATCGAGTAACACTTTTTAAATTGGCAATACCAACCGAGTGGGGAGCGAGGCCCCGGCGAGTTGACTCAGTGGCAGTTTGAGTTGGATGGTCGCGGCGAACGGACGTGTAACAAAGTGTGTAGTTATACTAGTATCAAAATATAGAGTGTGAACATAACAATACGACGAGGTAGTTTTATTGGAGAGCTCCTATTTACACTTACGAATTAGATGCTTAGGGAATAGACGCGCCTCTCTGCTGTGAGAATACACCAAGAAAGATGTAGATCTTTCTATAATTTAGTATATAGCTTGTTTATTAATTTCAGAAACATGATATTATCGAGAGTGTTAAGCTGTGCTGGGAGTGTGTGGCGGTATTACGGAGAGTGCATACATTCTTACAAAGAGCGCGTAGCGCGCAACAAACGCTTCACTCCGCTGAGGTGAGTCGTACGCTAACACTAGACCTGCTATAGGAAGCCAGTGTATTAGTATAAACATTCCTACTACATTATTATTTACTAGCTTTTGCGCGCGGCTCCGCCCGCGTGGTACCTACATCAATAAAAAAACGGGTTGCACTCCAGGAGTGCCGGCAGAAGTGAAAACTTGAATATTAACGTTGTGCATTTTTGATATTTTGGAATGGTTAAGGAATAATTTTGCACGAATTGCTTTAATTATCAGTATAAAAGTACTATCATTTATGTGGTAAAATATAATATTCACTTATTGCGCTATCGTACACAAACATGACAATTCTCCTCCGTCTTACGAATTTTCGATCAGGTCACGTGTCCTGACGCGAGTTTAACATTTTTTACCCATCACAAAAAGTGCACAACGCCGCTAAAGAAGTTTTTACTTAAAAAAATAGCCTATGTCCTTCCCCAGCTTTTAAACTAAAACGGTTGAGTGGTTTAGCCGTGAAAAAGTAACAGACGGACAGACAGATAGACAGAGTTACTTTCGAATTTATAATATTAGTAAGGATTAGCTATTCCTCAGAAATAGTACTTCCTTTTTGGATGAATGGTATCCTATTTCCTTTTCTGTACCCCTGACAACGTGTCACATGCTTCTGCATAGGCGATGGCAGGGTTCCTGATGATCAGTCGAGTAGATAAGACCTGAAAGCATAACAAACAAAAAACGGACATTCATATCTTTAATGGTGTTTAATTCCTGTGTTGCGCTGAACTTTACAAAAAATTAAATGGACACAAAAACACCCATACCAGACCAGAGAATGTTTGCCCCGAGATGAAACCCACAACACTCAGCGCAATGCGACCACTTCAACTACTACTCATCCATACAAAATAAATAAAAATAAATTGGGGCAGTCTTTGGGGACTGCCGATAGAAGTCAAAACTTTAATTCTTGATCATAAACACTTCTTTATAAACAAAAAAAACGGGACGGGTCGGTTTCCTGATACTCTTAGGCGTTATTAAAGGGGGTCAAAATTTTTTGCGTAGGAAACACCATTTTTGAGATATTGTTAATATTCTAAAATAATTTAAAAATTGAACACGTGGAAGCGTGACGATGACGCGAGTTCTATGATTTTTGTTCACCCAAGAAGTGCTCAACGCGTCTAAAGAAGTTTTCACTTCAAAAATATATTTAATAATGCCTGATCGAGCTCCGTTTGCGTAGGATTATGAGAGTGAAGGAATAGAAAATGCATTTGTGTTTATGCACTGTAATATATCCTACGGAGATGGCCAGTGATCGAAATTTGGTCTAGAAAACATTGTAGCGACTCCAGACCGACGAAGAAGTATCGACGACGGACAACAGATGGCGCTGTACACAATACGCAACTCGCCATACAAACCTGAATCACGCAAGTGAAGTTTACACAGCAACTAAGTATGTTTATACAAGTTCCCGACATCAATAGTTGGGCTGTGGCCCGCGAAGAACGATCACTCAATTTGGTCGGAGGATCCTCCCTTTGTGTTGGAGGGACATCACACCACGTTCCTCTACAACATTATTACTATGAACTTTTCATTTCCAGTTCTTGTATGGATCGTTGTCCAGTTTAGCGGCCATCATACTGAACGACACGCACGCACACACGGTGTACGTGTACGAACCGTGCGTGCGCGTGGGCAGTGAGTGCGAGGGCGTACCCTCACCTCACACTGATCACATTGATCACAGTGATCACTGCGGTGATGACGCGTCGCTCGGAGATGAGTGCGGCGACGACGTTAAAAGTCAGGAGTTGCCGGTTCCTGTACCAGTCACTACAGGTGTGTATGTATTATATCTATACTTAATATTATAAAGCAGAAGAGTTTGTTTGTTTGAACGCTCTAATCTCAGGAACTACTGGTTCGATTTGAAAAATTCTTTTAGTGTTGGATAACCTATTTATCGAGGAAGGCTATAGGCTATATAACATCACGCTACGATTCACGGGGGCGGCGCAGTAACGATAAACGCGGGTGAAACCGCGGGAACATCTAGTTATATGATTTAGATAAAATATATTCTTACGTGTTTAATTTCGTAAAAGTTCGTTTCCAAAGTGCGCTTTTCCGACTTTTTGAGGTTATGTGCGTAATGCGTGCGTGAGGTAATAGTTAATTATCGCTTTAACGGTTAAGAATATCATCGTGAGGAAACCTGCATGTCTGACGGTTCCCCATAATGTTCTTGAAGATATGTAAAGTCTGTCAACCCGCTCAGAGCCAGCGTAGTTGACTATGGGGTAACCCTTCTCACACAAAAGTAGCTCGTGCCCAGCAGTGGGCCAGGTTATGTACGGGGCTAATAACTAGCGGTCGCCTAGTGGTCAAAATTCGACCAAAATTACTAAGCTTTTTTCCTGTTCTTCTTTATTACACATAAATAAGGTATAATAGGCACGAAGATAACCATAGTTACAAAGAATTGTACGACTTTAGGCGAACAATGTCGAAATACTACGAACGCGCTTCGACTGCGTGTGTCAAATGTATGTTTGTGTGCGTGTAGTGTGTTTTCATTAATTTAATGTATTTCTAATGCATATTTTATATAAATATTAGGATTCGCCCCTCCTTCTCCATATAAACTTTAACTGTGCCAAATGTTATACTCCTCCGTCCGCGCAATTTTGTAAAAAGGGGTACAAAGTTTTTGCTTCACGTATTATTAATATATAGATATTATTTTTCAGAACCAAAAAAGCCGAAAAGCAATCGTTGGGCTACAAAAAGAGCTCTACAGAATAAAAAACCTAAGTTCAAAATTATCACAGACTATACAGAGGACTGTTTTAACAAGATACAGATTAAAAATGAAGACGTGTTGTCGTATCTGCAGAGTGAAAGAGACAGCGAATATTTTAAATCGAAGAAATTCAAATGTTCTCAGTGTGTTAACACTTTTATTGATGAGAAGTCTTTGAATGAACATAACATTAAATATCATGATAAGGTAAGATTATTCATAACAGTGAGAGCGAGGGTCACATTGTTAATTTGTTGATTATCGGCTACACGGATGGCGTTAGTTAGTTAGTTAGTTGGACGTGTATTCTCCGCACTTAGCCCCACAAGTGGGCCATTGTGCGTAAGTAATCGACGCGAAATATTGTTCGGTTCCTCATACCACCTCAGCTCCATCCAGAAAGATAATAGGGGACCGATGTTGCGCAGTACCTCCTTCATCGTTTCTGGACTGTTTAGAAATTTCGCCCGTTGGTTGTTCACGGTTTTACAATGTAGGAGCACGTGAGCCGGTGTCTCCTCGGTGTCCATGCAGCCTCTTCATAAGGGACTGTCTGGATGAATTAGCCAGAAAGGGCTCGGAGCAACTGTTTGTGGGCCCCGAGCCATTCGTGGGACTCTCTGAGAGCACCGTCAAGGCAGCTTTGAATGCAAATGGCAAAGATAAACACAGGTTGGAGTGGATGGCCCTCAGGGGTCTGGAACACTCCAAGTAGTTCATTGTAAACGGAGCCACAGGCTTCACCCGGAAGTTCTGTGGATATAGCAAGAGCCAAATGCATTCACTGGCCATTTTGGCACCAACGACTTCCCGTGCAGATTGAGATTGGCACACAATTTGAACTGCAGAGTCTGTGGTGAACAGGACGAGTCCATATCGCACCTACTGTGTGAATGCGATGCGTTGGCTGGACTGAGGACGGGTCTGATGGGGGTGGCATATCCAAGCCCTGAAGACTTCAGGCTTCTCCCTCTGAATTATACACTGCGGCTTATGCAGTACATTCATAAGGAGATAGCTAAGGGTTAAATCTTGGGGCCGACACAAAAGATCCCACTGGGTCGAAGTGTCGCCGGTCTGCACTGACTGGCCCACACACATAAGATAAGATAAGGGACTGTCAGTGAAGCCGATGGTAAATAGGTGCCTGTTGAGTGCATGGATGGCGTAATGGTTGAAGTGGTCGCGTCACCCCTGCCACTGCTCCGAGAGTTGTGGGTTCGAATCCCACACGAGACAACACTGTGTGATCCAGAAATGATTGTTCAGAGTATGTGCGTTCTTTGAATGTTTGTAGATGTTCCCGTAACTCGTGACACAGGATTTATTCTTGGTGCGGGAATTGTCTTTTTATAATATAAAAAAATATGTTTATATATTTGTTGTGTAAGCGCCGCGATTCAGGTAATTGGCATAACGCCATCTAGGTAAAAAAATACATTATTTGTAATTTTTTCGTGAAACATTGTTTGCGATATGGTTATACTCCGTGGCGCAGCGGTAGTGAATGCGACTGCTGTGCATGAGGTCTCGGGTTCGAATCCCGGGTCGTGACAACAAAAAGTTATTGGGTTTTCTGTTAAGGAATGTCAATAGCAGCCCGGAGTTAGGAGTTTGGCGGTGTTAGACACCCCCGTGCCTCGGAAAGCACGTGAAACCGTTGGTCCTGCGCCTGATCTGTGTCCGGTCGTGTCGGGTTACCGTCCCATCGGATCATGAGAGTTAGGGAACAGAGAGTGCACTTGTGTTTGCGCACACACAGTCGCTCAAGATTGGCCGCCGCATTATTCGTTGAATTTCGTTATGAACAGTTTGTTACAGAAGGTAATAAACTGTTCATGACGACAACCGGTAGGGTCAAGTAGAATTCGTTTATTAACCTCTGAGTCTTGTTCAAAGAGGATAATGAAAATACTTTGTGGGTCTGTGTGTCTGTCTGTTAGTGACAGGCATAGCTCCGGAACCACTTGACCGATTAACTTGTAACTTGGTGTGCAGATACCTTGGGGTCATCCCTCGGTCAAGTTTGAATATGGGCCCTGTGGGTCAAAAGACCCTTGAGATATAGGGGTCACAAGGTCACATGATGACGAAGAGGTTGAATCCTGCGTTCTTACACCCATCTCGTTTTAATAATATAGGTCAGTTACATATGTTACAAGATTTTTACATTCAGCGTGAATATGTTCGGTAGATAGAATATTTTAATCTATACTTATACTTAAGAGTTTTGCTTATTTGTTTGTAAGGATTTAACTCAAAAACTACACAATCGATGTTAAAATCCTTTCACCATTAGAAAGCTATATTATCAGTTATCACTATTCTTATCACCGAGTAACGTAGGCTTATTTTATTTAAAAAACTAATGTTTCTAACACAACCTAACTTAAAAAGCCGCGGGCAAAAGCTAGTTATAATTAAACGTATTTAATTAGTGGATAAATTTGACAGATATCATATTCCGTAGCTCGCCCCGTTGTGTTGCGATGTGTGCGGCGCGCGCGTGCGCAGTAAGCGTCGGCTGCGTGCACACGTGGGTGCGCACTACAGGCGCTACGCGTGCGCACTGTGCGCCTTCAGCTGCCGTGAGCGCGCGCGCCGCGGGGAGCATGCGCGTCGCGCGCACAGCAGGGTGTTTCAGTGCCTCAAGTGTGAGTTAAAGTTTGGGTAAGTAAAATTTTAGTACAATCGAGGCTACGCCTGCTCACTGTTCAAACAATATCATTTGGCACAGGAGCGGAAGGAAGGAGGGGGGGTGGGGCTGTGCCGGTTCTATACCGGTATGAAACCTTTTTAATCCCTGATATTAAGACGTGTACGGATTGCGCTCAGGGTTCAAGTGGTCGGCTCGCGACTGCTGGTGTGCAGCGTGTCGTAGGTGTGGTGGGACAACAACTGGAGTGCTTCGACAATTGCTCCGAGTGTGGCAGTTCTTAGCGTTTACTGTTAACTCAGAAAATATTCTTAATACAGAAGCTTCCTCTTTAAAAGAGAATGAGAGGGAAACAGTGCATTTTACGTGTGCAGGAGCAGGAAGGAGTTCTTCAAGCACTACAAGGAGTGGCACGAGAGGTTCATCTGCGAGCACTGCGGCGTCAGCTTCAAGATGCGCTACTGCATCAAGAACCATCTCAGGTACTGCAGCACTCGAACTACCACACCAGGACCTACGGAGCGCACAACATTTGTGTGAAGTAGAGGTACAAAAGTTGTCTGAAAAAACGAGTTGTTGGAGGTCAGAGACTGCTTTAAGTAAGTTCAGAAACTGCGAGCAACTAGACCGTTTGGAAGGTGTTCAAAACTTATTACAAGGAGTGATAGTTTGGAAGGTGTTCAAAACTTATTACAAGGAGTGATAGTTTGGAAGGTGTTCAAAACTTATTACAAGGAGTGATAGTTTGGAAGGTGTTCAAAACTTATTACAAGGAGTGATAGTTTGGAAGGTGTTCAAAACTTATTACAAGGAGTGATAGTTTGGAAGGTGTTCAAAACTTATTACAAGGAGTGATAGTTTGGAAGGTGTTCAAAACTTATTACAAGGAGTGATAGTTTGGAAGGTGTTCAAAACTTATTACAAGGAGTGATAGTTTGGAAGGTGTTCAAAACTTATTACAAGGAGTGATAGTTTGGAAGGTGTTCAAAACTTATTACAAGGAGTGATAGTTTGGAAGGTGTTCAAAACTTATTACAAGGAGTGATAGTTTGGAAGGTGTTCAAAACTTATTACAAGGAGTGATAGTTTGGAAGGTGTTCAAAACTTATTACAAGGAGTGATAGTTTGGAAGGTGTTCAAAACTTATTACAAGGAGTGATAGTTTGGAAGGTGTTCAAAACTTATTACAAGGAGTGATAGTTTGGAAGGTGTTCAAAACTTATTACAAGGAGTGATAGTTTGGAAGGTGTTCAAAACTTATTACAAGGAGTGATAGTTTGGAAGGTGTTCAAAACTTATTACAAGGAGTGATAGTTTGGAAGGTGTTCAAAACTTATTACAAGGAGTGATAGTTTGGAAGGTGTTCAAAACTTATTACAAGGAGTGATAGTTTGGAAGGTGTTCAAAACTTATTACAAGGAGTGATAGTTTGGAAGGTGTTCAAAACTTATTACAAGGAGTGATAGTTTGGAAGGTGTTCAAAACTTATTACAAGGAGTGATAGTTTGGAAGGTGTTCAAAACTTATTACAAGGAGTGATAGTTTGGAAGGTGTTCAAAACTTATTACAAGGAGTGATAGTTTGGAAGGTGTTCAAAACTTATTACAAGGAGTGATAGTTTGGAAGGTGTTCAAAACTTATTACAAGGAGTGATAGTTTGGAAGGTGTTCAAAACTTATTACAAGGAGTGATAGTTTGGAAGGTGTTCAAAACTTATTACAAGGAGTGATAGTTTGGAAGGTGTTCAAAACTTATTACAAGGAGTGATAGTTTGGAAGGTGTTCAAAACTTATTACAAGGAGTGATAGTTTGGAAGGTGTTCAAAACTTATTACAAGGAGTGATAGTTTGGAAGGTGTTCAAAACTTATTACAAGGAGTGATAGTTTGGAAGGTGTTCAAAACTTATTACAAGGAGTGATAGTTTGGAAGGTGTTCAAAACTTATTACAAGGAGTGATAGTTTGGAAGGTGTTCAAAACTTATTACAAGGAGTGATAGTTTGGAAGGTGTTCAAAACTTATTACAAGGAGTGATAGTTTGGAAGGTGTTCAAAACTTATTACAAGGAGTGATAGTTTGGAAGGTGTTCAAAACTTATTACAAGGAGTGATAGTTTGGAAGGTGTTCAAAACTTATTACAAGGAGTGATAGTTTGGAAGGTGTTCAAAACTTATTACAAGGAGTGATAGTTTGGAAGGTGTTCAAAACTTATTACAAGGAGTGATAGTTTGGAAGGTGTTCAAAACTTATTGAAGAAGATGATAGGTAGTTTGGAAGGGTTTAAACTTATTGAAGGGGATGATAGGTAGTTTGGAAGGGTTCAAACTTATTGAAGGGGAAGATAGGTAGTTTGGAATGGTTCAAACTTATTGAAGGTGATGATAGGTAGTTTGGAAAGGTTCAAACTTATTGAAGGGGATGATAGGTAGTTTGGAAGGGTTCAAACTTATTGAAGGGGATGATAGGTAGTTTGGAAGGGTTCAAACTTATTGAAGAGGGTTATAGACTGTTTGAAATGAGGCAAAAACTTATGGTATGACTGAAAATTTTGAGCCTCACTACTATTTATATCCTATTGAGGGTCAGAAAATATGTGGTTAATAACAATAAATTTATAGACACAAACTATTTTTGAATCTGATTAATTTGAATCAAATTATTATTTCTTACTCGTTAGTCGGTATATAGGAGACATTAAAAGCTGGACTAATAATTACTTTTTATTTATGAATAAAATACTCTTGTCAAATACTTCGCACATCTTATTCCTGGACGGTATGCCCTTTACTACAGAAAACAGCACTCTCCATTTGAATGCAAACCGTGCAACAAGCGGTTCGCGCGCTACAACGGACTGTGGCTCCACAATAAGACCACCCATCCCGCCAGCGCCTTGCCCACCCCCGCTTACTGCGTGGAGTGCGATCGGCCATACCCCGACGTGTATCGCTACCGGTGGCATCTCGCAAACAGTGCGAGGCACAACCGCACCAATAAAGTCAGGTAATGGTTTACCGGAGTTTACTGCCTTTACGGCGCAGCGGTAGTAAAAGTGACTTCTGTGCATGAGGTCTCATATTTGAATCCCAAGTCGGATTAACAATAACTTATTGGGTTTTCTGTCGAGAAATATTAATAACAGCCCGGAGTTAGGAAGTTGGCGGTGTTAGACACCTCCGTGCTTTAGAAAGCCCGTAAAGCTGTTGATCCTGCGCCTGATCTCTCTCCGGTCGCGTCCTCCAGACCGAATTTCGGTCATGGCAGCCAATCTTAACAGCGACTGGCCATCTGCGCAGGAGATATTATAGTACATAAGTGTATGCGCAAACACAAGCGCACTTACTGTTCGCTCACTCTCATGATCCGATGGGACGGTAATCCGACACGACCGGAGAGAGATCAGGCGCAGGACCAACGGCGACACGTGCTTTCCGAGGCACGGACGAGTCTAACACCGCCAAATTCCTAACTCCGGGCTGGTATTGATATTTCTTTACAAAAAATATCTTTTTGTTAGTCCGACCTGGGATTCGAACCCGATACCTCATAGCATAGCAGTCGCATTCACTAGTCCTACACATTCACGGAGGCGCCAGATAGTGCATATCGTTGTTGTCTTTATTATTCTATTTTTATTAATATCTATATGTTACATAGTTAATTGACGTATCCAAGAATTCTATGCACATTTTTATACATACTAGCGGTCGCCTAGTGCTCGAAATTCGACCAAAGTCTGCCTGTAAGATATTGCTGATATATGTCATTATGTATTGATATATGTAACCATAGTTACGCGCTTCGACTGCGTGTGTCAAATGCATGGTTGTGTGCGTGTAGTGGTTTTTCATTAATTTAATGTATTTCTAATGCATATTTTATATAAATATTAGGATTCGCCCCTCCTTCTACATATAAACTTTAACTGTGACAAATTCCATACTTCTCCGTCCGCACAACCTTCGTAAAAAGGGGTACAAAGTTTTTGCTTCACGTGTTAATATATAGATAAAGATTTTTGACTTTGTCTTTGTGGATACATGTAGTGTGGAGTGTGATGTGCGGTGTGTGTGGTGTCCAGGGTGGCGTGTCCGGGCTGCGACAAGGTGTTCTCCAAGAACATCTACATGAAGGACCACTACAACCTCGTGCACCTCAAACACTACAAGTACCGTTGCGAGCAGTGCGACAAGGTACCGAACACGCACACTCATGTGCATATAAACACACCTCAGTCACACGCGAAAACATAAACACAACTCAGTTACACGCACATGCATGCACACACACACACACACATACACTAACGAACACACCCTCTCACACGCACACACATGCACACCCACACAAATGCTCACACGCTCACGCACACACACACACACACACACACACACACACACACACACGCTTACGCACGCACACATGCACACGCACACACATGCTCAGGTACACACACGCTCACGCACACATACACAATCACACACACACACACACACACACGCTTACGCACGCACACATGCACACGCACACACATGCTCAGGTACACACACGCTCACGCACACATACACAATCACACACACACACACGCACACGCACACACACATCCTCCCAGTCACGCGTGTAAACACATACACTTACTAACACAAACATATTTAAAACATTATACAGCGTGTAACAGAAAGGTGTAGTCATAATTTATTACCTGTCTGAAAAATAATGTATGTGCCCAGATCAAAATGTTTAATATAATTTTTTTTTATCAATGTTTTTATTTCCTTTTATTTATTTTAATTGTTCTTTTTTATTAATATAATATAAAAGTAAATTGACGTGTCCAAGAATTGTTTGCACATTTTTATTTATGGAAATAAAGAGTTTTGACTTAGACTTTGAAAACAAATGATTTTAAATTTTATGGCACTTATGATAATTTCATAAGGTCGACTCGAGTGCGATTCTAATGCACGCACCTTTGACTGTACAAAGTTAACCACCATTTAAGCGAGCATAGTACTTAATATGCATATACAGGGTGTAAGGGACGGTGTACCGAAAACGTTGCACAATCGTTTGTCCATAAGTACACAACTGAATGGAAATGTCAATTCAAAAATGAAACGTACGATTAAAGTTTTATGCTAGTACATTGTAATTTACACTACGCAATGTATCGCTACCAATGCAATGTGTCCGTCCGCGCTATCGTATCGCGCTTCCCGCGCACCAACGCTACGCGCGCTCACATTATCTGACGGAGCCCGGATCACCTATTTTAGTGATCTACTACAATAATAATTTAAACGTTGTGACTAATAATCGGATTGTACAATTTTATTATTGTACTTACAAAAAATTTGAATAAATTGAATAACGTCTTATAAAATTAATCTTATACGCACATTTCGTTAATGACTATGGGTAAATTATCCAGTACTCGTTGATACGTACGAGAAATCACACGACTGTCCATAGGGTGACGAGCGTCAGGATACCGCTGGATGTAAATGCGAAGCGCCAACGAAGCATTGCCTCGTGCCTCCGCGTATGCCATGAGCATTTGTCCATATTCACGTGCACTAAATGGCTGACTCATTATTATTTATTAGGTACAAACACAACTTTGTAGTTACACAAAAAAGTTATAAACAAAACAAAAACGTTAACAAAATGTTATGAACACAGTAAATAAACACAATTTAGTACACAAAATAGTTATAAACAAAATAAAAAACTTAACAAAATGCAACGAAAATAGTAAACACTCGCGAATACGAGAGATTACGTCAAGTACTTCCGATTCCTGACAGTAGCGCGACCGAACTAAAGAATTCAAAAATAAATTTCTTTTGCAGTTGTAGTCATATTAGATAGGGATGAGATACATCTATCTAATTAAATAAATCCATAGTCGATAACTCTCATAAAATATTTTTATGAGAGTTATCGGCTATCGATTAATTTTATACTTATACATAGTAATAAACTGTTTATGGCTAATTCTATTAACAAATTTTTGTTACAGTTTTGTATTTTAACAGTTAAGTAAAGATTTACTAGATTACATTACATTGTATGAATCGCTGTGTACAAAAGGCTTTGTTTTAAAACAATTAGATGGTCTTTTACATTAATTATTATTAAAAGTGATTAAATAAACTCATACATGTACATTTACGATACGAAATATCAAAACAATTAATATTTTTTTACATTTAAAATGCAAATGGGTATTGTAAAGTGATAGTAGTATAACATTGAATTACAGGCTACTTTAATCATTACAATCTTTTCAATCTACGTGACTAATTTAATAATAAATAGTGCTAACACGTTCATTTAACCTTTACTTTTAAAAGGAAAACAACTATTTTATTTATTAACCTATCCCGCTTTGTTTAATACACTTTTTTCGATATCGATCATTGATCATAGATCTTCCCTAGTTCAGTGGTAGTAGGTACGATGCGGGCGGGTTTTTACACAGCACTCTATTGCCGGTGCGTAAAAAAACTTTTTTGCGTTGGTCATTGCCTTGTCCGCGCAAGATCAGCTGATTGGTTCAACTGTGTTTATTTTGTATGTTTGGATTACATAGCTGTTTTTCGGTATTATGTAGTTTTTATTGATATTATCTAGTATAATGGGTCGTTTACTCATTATGTAATCATAATCAGTTAGAAAAATGTGAAATTTTGAAAGAAAATTCGATAATTTTCCGGTGGAAAATTCCTACGTTTTCCAACTCAGAATGATGGTCCGAAGCTAGTATTTCAGTTTTCGGTGAACCGTCACTTACACCCTGTAATAAATAGCATTATCGCTTGCTTTAACGGTGAACGAAAATATCGTATCCGATCCGGTCAGCGCCGACGGACGGAGTGGCAGCGAAGAGACTAATTCACTAACAATTTAAATTCAACCTAAAGTGCTTTAGATACGACTGTATTTGGTACAACGAAATAAAATGACCTCGCTTTGAGTCGCTCGCCGTCATTTTGTCTGAGAGTGCCCTCCATAATTTTCTCGGAGATGAAGTCTGCCAACCCGCACTGGGCCAGCGTGGTGGACTATGGTCTAACCCTTCTCACACTGAGAAGAGGCAACCCAACAGAGTGACAATTAATATATGAGCATTTCTCAAAATTTTTGACCATAGCCATAATGTCGATGTCCCATGTTTTTGTCTTTGATTATTTTATTACTGTGATATTGTAAGTAACATACATGATTGTCGTAACTTAATCGATATTATTAAATTATTAGACAAAATTTCAAAACAGTATACATATTAATAAGTTAATTTTAGAATTTAATAATCTATAACACCGAAATTTTCGTAGTATGGGGAATAGTTTGTCCCGTTGTGACCGCAGTGATTTCGAACTCATTTATTTTCATTACGTTCTAAGAAGCTCTACGTATGTTATAGTCTCAAAACACTGTTTATGGTCTGAAAATCCATGTTATATTGAGTTTATAGTAAAATACGTCCTACGTTTAATAATTTTAGAAAAATAATCTTGTCCTATAAAAAGTTCCAAAACGGAATTCTTATTTTGTTACCAAATTTTGTATCGAATGATTTTTTAAATCATAAAATTATTTAGTTTTTTACTCTTGGCAACACTATCTGACGACATTTCACTCTGCCATTTTGTTGTTATGTCATTTTGGTGTCGACAACAGCCGCGATAGCATTGTACCCTGCCTACTGCGACCAATTCTTTCTGGATTTTGATACACTGTCTCAAGGTAAGTTTAAGATACTTCATATTTTTGTTACAATTGATTAATAGTTAATTTTATACACTACACATTGATGTAAAATACTTGTTTCAACTGTTGGGTTTTAACCACAGTTTATTTTTTTGAAAATCTAAAGCCTTCATTTCGTTACTTCTGTTTTTGTTACTTTTGCATAGTAACGTATAACTGGAACGCGAGGTAACAAAAAAGGATTTTTAAAGCCATGTATACATCTCACGAAAATGCCCCTAGGTATAATATATAATATTGCTTTCATACCTACGTTATATTTTCTTAAATTACGTTAATACTATATTGTTAAATGTTAAATAAAAATGCGGGATACAACTTGAATAGTGCATTGTTTTCAAATTCACATCACATCAAGGCTGTTAATGACGTTCTGATATTACAATATAAATATATAAATTACAAAATAAAAACGTTTGCTTAGTTAATTCACGAGGAGAGAGAGGCGAGAGGACAATAATTATGACGGATGACGAAACAGCACTGTCGCGCTGCACCCTCCTGCGCCACGTAGCTTCCCCGCGTCACGTCACCATCACCACATCCCGTCACACCGCGCAGCTTACATCATGGACCGACTTAGTTAAACGCTTTTTAAAAGATTTTTTATTTATTTATTCATTTTACAGGTAGAAAACCGCAACGTGTCTCAAAAATGGTGATTTACTTTGATATTGATAAGTTTCTGAACAAGACCGACTTTTTTACTTGTATCAAATATAATATTGCTTGGCCCTGGTCGTCCACACATTTCGTATTGTCAGAAAAATGTTTTGGTTGTGGCAGTGCAACTAATAATGTATTGCATAGTGTTCTTCCTCATTTTGTAGTAACGATGAATCTTGAACAGATCAGACTGTTACTAGAAAATAATTTATTTTGGTGTAAGACATGTAAGATTTTCACTGTTTACGACCACTACCCTGAGGATGAGTGTGTATTTTGTAATGTTTGATTTTAGAACTTATATAATATTTTTATAATTTCAAGTTTTTGTAACATTAAAATACGTTTTGCGATGACATTAAAATAAAAATATTTCAGACCAAAGAGAATTAAGAGTTGGTATATTATAAGACTCTACAGCACGTCACAGACACAGGCTCTTTAATATATAATAGTATAAAATAAATAACTATATTTTCTATACACAAATCTTAGAACCCCCTCACACACAGCTATAATATAATATATTTCATCTCCCAACGCAAATCTGCATTGAAAATATAGGTTGTCTTATCTATACTTCTATATTAATATTATAAAGCTGACGAGTTTTTTTGTTTGGTTGAACGCGCTAATCTCGGGAACTACTGGTTCGAATTGAACTGGTCATCCATGGGCTATCCAACACTAAAAGAATTTTTCAATTCGAGCCAGTAGTTCCGGAGATTAGCGCGTTCAACCAAACAAACAAACTCTTCAGCTTTATAATATTAGTATAGATTATAGCTGTGTCTGTGATGCACTTATTACGTGATTTAAAATAGTGGTAGGGAGTTGTTTGCGCTATTGATTATAATTTATAATAAGCTCTGTATGGGCGTTGCTTTTTTAACTGATTATAAGAATTTGAATAATTTTAAGTGTACATGAGATTTAAAAAAATTTTGTGTTTTTTAATATCATAAGAAAATATTGATGTAACCAAAGAAAATTCAGACATAGTATGTGATTAATTAGCGGTATAAGTTTTTAAATATGCTTCCTTAAAGCCATTTAAATGAACGTTTTGTTTTGAGAAATATAATAAATTCTTAATTTTGTGTTGATTTTTACTTCTTTTGTTTCCATTTTATGATAGTAAGTCAAGTGTGTGTATGCTAAGCCTTACATTTCCAATTTTGTTACCAACACTTCCTGTTTGGTTACTGTCCCAAAATAATGCTGATAATTATGTTCTAAATCTTTTTTATTTCTTTAAATTTAAACGCAAAAAGCACTTGATTAAAAAAATTTATTATCGATATTTTTTTTATTTAATTGGAATTATAGCATCCTTGTTTTTTATATAGGAAAACGAAACTTTATCACTAGCAAATGTCCTAATGGTAACAAAAACCAGTAGTATAGCTAAAAAACAATTTACTTTATTTCGATATCACAATTTTTCTTTTGTGAAGATGTTATTTAGTTGATGATCTATGCAGTAAAACATTAATTTATAATAAAATTTGCATATTTCTTAATGGTTTTCATACATTTCCAAGTAACAAAATAAGAACTTTTATTTTGCTCTTAGCTAATATTTTACAGGTTTTTTGTATAAAAACCTAAATAACACAAAAAAACAAACAGTAATTCAGAATCTGAATAGGTTTAGCTAACATTATTTAGCATAATATATCCTAAATATACAGATTTTAATTTTAGACAACTTTTAAGACTATGGTCAAAAATTTTGAGAAATGCTCATATAGGGTTGCTATTATGATGACCTGTCCTATTGGTTTGGTGCAGAACTTCATCCGCAACGCGGAGCTGGTGAAACACCGGCGGCGCGTGCACGAGGGCGTGCTGCCGCCCAAGAACAAGATCTGCTACGTGTGCGGCCGCGGCTTCTCGGTCAGTAGCATGCACTTGTGATGTTTGAGTTAAGGTTCAATTTTGTCTGGCGTTGTATTAACCTTTTGGACGCCATTGTCACATATACGTGACAAACAAAATCTTGCCCTCAACGCCAACGTCACATATGTATGACAAAAATATATATAAATACGTCGCACCATAAGTCATAACATAAAAATAAACAATAAAACCATTACTTTTGTGGTTAAATAAATATCAGTGTCATGAGTAGGGTTTATTAGAAAATTTAAGACGAAAATAAAAACACAGTTGATATTCGATAAAGTTTTGGAATCACTATACTTCTGAAGGTAATTTTACAGAAAAAGTGGCTTGGCGTCGGGGGTACGGCGATGCGTTTATACTCTGGCGTTCAAAAGGTTAAAAGACGATATACGTGGTGTTCGATTGAATGTTTATTAGCGACTAGTTTTAGTTGTGACAAATTCTATATTATAAAGTTTTAAACCGACCGACATAAGAGATGTATGTATAACTAGATAGTACGTTATTGAGCGGCCGTAGCTATAAGTACAATTCTCGCTTCAACACTGGGTGTAAGGGATGGCGTACCAAAAACATTAGCAAACCTCGACGCAAACTTCTACATATTAATCATAAAAACGCAAGATTAATATTTTATGTAGATTAACATTATTACGCGGTACGCAATGGATTGCTACAATACATCGCACGGCTCGCGCCGCCGGGAATGAGCTCTGCGTCCCGCGCGTATAAAAACAGCTGATCTGTTTAAATCACGACGATTTAATTACATTGCTGTATTTTAGTTAAATGTTGTATTATTTGAATTTAATTTAATAAAATGGATAGTTTATGCTTTATGTTATGAGTTTATGACACACAGTCAGAAAAATAAAATATTGCAGAAAATCATTGTGATTTTTCCTGAAGAAAATTCCAACGATTTTTAACTGAGCACAAGGGTCTGAATCTACTGTTTCAGTTTTCGGTACACCGTCCCTTATACCCAGTATATTTGACTAACCCGTATGACCGTTTCTATACTTCTGAAAACGTGTATGTGAAATTTTATGAATTTCGGTCGAGGAGTTCAGGCGTTAGAGCGTAAAAAACAAACACACATTCTCATTTATAATACTAGTTTAGTTATTTGAATCATTACTGTCAAAGTGAAGTCCGATATATGTAATTTTAATGGTTAATAATATCAAACCCATCATGGTCTCTCAATTAAAGCTAGTCTTTAAAAATAGTATTGTTTGTTCCAGACTAATAAGATCCTAATGAACCATATGCGCACGCATACGGGTGAGCGCCCACACGCGTGCTCCGTGTGCGGCGCGCGCTTCGCGCAGCGCACCACGCTGGCGGCGCATCACCGCGCTATACACAGGAAACAGCCCTAGATCTGAGCGCGCTATTTACAGGCATTCATTCTAGACCCACAGTGCTCTATTTACAGGAAACAGCACTAGAACTGCAATGCATCACCGCGCTATACACAGGAAACAGCCCTAGATCTGAGCGCGCTATTCATAGAAATTCCTCCTAGATCTGCAGCGCGCTATGCACTTGAAACAACCCTAGATCCGCAGCGCGTTATTTACAGGAAACATCCTCAGATCTGAGCGTGCTGTTCATAAGAATACATCCTAGATCTGCAGCGCGCTATTTACAGGAAGTGCGCTATTCCAGAAAACAACTTTAATAGTCTATGTCTGTGTTAATCGTATAACAAAAATCAATAAAACGGTTAGACTTGCATCTGAAGGTCTCTAGAATGAGACTACGGCCAATATCTTTCTTTTCCGTGAAGATCTGTAATAACTCTAATAACATAATATGTCAATGTCTCCGCTGCTAAGAGTTAGTCTGTCTTCTAGAAAGAGACAAGTACAGTCTGCATAGACGCCTTGTCTCTCCCACACGTCTGTATTTACTTTGCAGTAGAATAGGCACGCTTAGTCCATTCCAGATTCATAACGCTATGTTATCGCTGGGTTTATTGTACAAATGTCTTTCATACAAAATGTTAAGCCGTAAGATATTAGATTAAGCATTCATTAATAACATTTTGATATACAACCACTGTTATGTATCCTTGATCTGTGTTTATTGAGTAAGTATTATGTATCCTTGATCTGTGTTTATTGAGTAAGTATTATGTATCCTTGATCTGTGTTTATTGAGTAAGTATTATGTATCCTTGATCTGTGTTTATTGAGTAAGTATTATGTATCCTTGATCTGTGTTTATTGAGTAAGTATTATGTATCCTTGATCTGTGTTTATTGAGTAAGTATTATGTATCCTTGATCTGTGTTTATTGAGTAAGTATTATGTATCCTTGATCTGTGTTTATTGAGTAAGTATTATGTATCCTTGATCTGTGTTTATTGAGTAAGTATTATTACTGGACAGTATCTTTGGATTCTTATCCTCATTCTGTCAAGACCCATTGTTAGTTATCCTAATTTTACGTATTATATGAATTGTCTTGAATAAAATAAATGATTATTATTTACGGACTGTTTTATTGTGTTTTATCTAGAATATGTAGCTACAACATGTACATACATACATAGATTCACGCCTGTTTCCCAGAGGGGTAGACAGAGACTACGGATTTCCATTTGCTACGATCCTGACACACTTCTCTGGCTTCATTCACTTTCATCACATTCCTCATACACGCCCGTCGCGTCAGTTCTTAACCTGGCCTTTGTCCAGAACGCCTCCGATCTGATCGAGAAACGTTCGCCTAGGTTTTCCTCTTGCGACTGTTCCACAACATTTTTATTTTTATTTTATTAAAAAAGGAACATCAAACAGCTACACTACATAATAAAAACAACAGAATCAACTTAAAACTAGGTAGTAATGTAACCCACGGCGATGTTCACAGGTTACCATTTGATTATGACTATAAGGCGCTAGGAAAGCGAGTATACATGTACGACAAATAAAAAATACTAACATAGAGAATAAAATAAAAAACATACAAAAATATAAAACATTGCAAAGAAAAGAGGAATAAATTAAAAATATAAATTCTGTGTAAGTTCGAGAGAGTAGGTACTTATACTAGTTTAAAAACCTTATGGTTTACTATTGTTTTGAATTCGGAGGGTAATTTAATGTACAATGTGACTGCTTGTACACTAGCACAATGTTTCACCACATTCAGTTTTGGATGTATTCTTATTGGTAGATGAGTTTAGTGTCTCATATACAAGTTTACGAAAACTTATCGCAGAGCATACAAATATGTCGATATGCTAAAATGTTTCATTGTATGTATGAGCCATTCGACGGATTGGTGAACGCAGGCCCGTGTTAGTACGGCAAGTACCCACTGCAAACAATTTGCCTGCACGCACCAGCCGTCTATGAACAGTTCTAGGTACTGCATAGCACAAAACATTATTTAAATCAATACAGTCAAAATAGTTATTTACAATATTATATAATGTTACTGCCTCCAATTGAGAACGTCTAAAACTGAGCGCCAGAATACCGTATTTACTTAGCAACTGGCTATAGGGTAAATAGCATCTATGACATCTATAGTGCATGGCACGAAGAAATCTACGTTGGACGTTTTCTAAAATGTCAATGTATTTATTGTAGTACGGGTTCCAGATGGAAACTGCGTACTCCAGTTGTGAACGCACTAATGCTTTGTACAAACAGAGGTAGGAAGAGGTCCGCTTGAAATCAGTAATTGATCGCATTATAAATCCGTACATCTGATATGCTTTATTGACAACATGTTCAACGTGCAGGTCCAAGCAGAGTTTAGAATCAAGCTGTACACCGAGGTCACGTACAGAGCTCACCTTAGTTAATGTATCACTACAAAGAGTATAAACAAAGCTAAAAATGTTCTTATTTTTAGTGAAATTGAGATAGTGGCATTTGGATATACTTAAATGAAGTTTGCTAGTGTTACAATAGTTCGTTAGTCTGTCAAGATCCTCTTGAAGAAGATAACAATCTTGTATATTCTTAATAGTTCTATACACTTTAAGGTCATCTGCGTATAGTAGAAACTTCGAGTGGTGAAAACATTTGCCTATGTCATTAATGAACATAACGAACAAAAGAGGACCCAAGATAGAGCCTTGCGGAACGCCAGAGGTGACCTGAGTGGTGTCAGAGTGGAACCCATTAATAACAATCTTTTGGCTGCGATTAGTTATATACGAGGTAAACCAACGCAATAGGTTACCACGTATTCCATTAAAAGCTATTCGGTTTAGCAGCAATTCGTGATCCACCTTGTCGAAAGCTTTTTGAAAGTCTGTATAAACTGCATCTATCTGATAGCGATTATCGATATTGTCAAATAAATAACTCGAAAATACCAATAAGTTAGTAGTCGTTGATCGACGTTTTACAAAACCATGCTGTTGCTTTATAATTATATTGTGCAGTATAGGGTATATTTCGTTATGCACAAGTCTTTCAAAAAGCTTCGACAAGGTAGACAGAATAGAGATAGGACGATAGTGCATAACATTGATTTTAGATCCGCTTTTGTGTACAGGTGTGATGTTAGCGTGTTTCCATACAGATGGCATGATACCTTCACTTATACATTTATTATAAATAATAGTCAATGGTGTGCAAATTGTTACAGCAGTGTTTTTTAGGAAAAGCGGAGTTAAGCCATCGGGTCCTGGGCCCTTATTTGAAATAAGAGATTTTAGTCCCTTCATTACCTTTTCTTCAGTAAAGTGTATATCAGTTATAGTGATGTCATGAGATGGGGCGTCAGAAGGAGGCTTCCATTGCGATAGCGTAGGTGAAGCCGCCTCATACACGGAGGAAAAGAAATTTGAAAACATATTGCATGTTGACTGAGGGTCATTTGATACGGCGTTAAGATATTGTACTCTAGCCGGTATACCAGGTTTATCCTTACGATTAGAAATATACACCCAAAAGTCCTTAATATTTTTGTGTAAACTATCCTCTATTGATTGAATGTACCTACTGAAGCACATACCACACATATCCTTAAACTGGGTCCTAAATTGTGAAAACTTTTCATAGTCTGATATGTTACTGTATTTTTTCCATTTCACCCAAGCTTTTTGCTTCTTTTTAAATACATAAATAAGGGATTTAGAAAACCATACCGGAAAGCCAGTGACTTTAGGTGCTGCTAACGGAGTATGCTGTTTTATGATATCATCAATCCTATTATAAAATATATTTAAAGCTTCTTCTGAATTATGTGAATCAAGAAGTTCTGACCAATCAGTATCCTGAATTTTAAGGTTGATTAGTTCGTAATCAGATTTGTGAAAATTATATTTATGTAAAAAGCGTTTTGTCATTGTTATAATATCTACATTTAAGGTTATTTCGCAGATAAAAGGTGGGTGATAGGCATCAATGGGCAATAAAGGCAATGCAACTGTGGAAATTTTGCATTTTACTACATGATTATATTGTGAAGCATCTAGAAAAGACATTAAATTAATTAACTGGTTACAACAAACAGACGAGCCCACACCAGTACTACTATACTCATTTGACTGATTTGTAGTACCATGCCAAGTTATACCTGGTAGATTGTAATCGCCTATCATGTAAAAACACTCGACATCAGGTCCGCTTAACATTTCCTGAAGGTTTTCAAAATGTTGTTCGTACACAGAGGAGGCCGTTCCAGGAGGTATATAAGCTGCACTAATGACATGGTGCTTAGAGGGTCTTATACTTGGTATTTGAATTAGCACATGTTCAATAAGATTGAGAGGTATCACATTAATCAGAGAACCAGAAAGATCCAGCTCCGCTGGTTTAAGTGTACGCAGCGCTGCGATTAGGACACCGCCGCCGTCCTGTTTATTTGTGTGGATACGATCACGATCACACCTGTACATGACGTAACGTTGGTCAATAAATTCGTTGTTGCTTATCTCCGGAATCAACCACGTTTCCGTGAGAACCAAAATGTCAAAGTTGGAATTTAGAATATTCATATACAGCGTATGTAACTTAGTACGGATACCCCTACAGTTTTGATAGTATATCGATAGATGTTTGTCAACCATTACTAGAGAGATATATTAACTTTGAAATAAATAGTAAAAGTAGTCTGGTGATCAAGTAGTACCCCATACGAAGTTCCCAACCAGGAACGACCAGTTGCAAAGTAAAACGTAACTCTGATGATATAGCAGTACCCCTTCCAAGACGGTATATCAGTATACCAGGATATAAAAAAGCACTATAATAATACACAAAAAAATATACAATTTGCGATAGGATTACAAGCTTAGAGTGTGTAAACGCCATACTATATAGACCTAAAAATAATGTATAATTTAAACATTTTGTATGGCACTTTGTATCTACATTATAAACAAATGAAATTGAAAGATAACATCTCAGGCAAACACATAGACATATAAGAGTAAGACTATAGTATACACAGAAAAATAATCTCATTAATAATGACATATTTATGAAGTCGTTAACATTTGCAGACATATGTCCGTAGATGCGATACTTAGAGTTAACAAATTTAAAGTTATTAAACAAACGGCGATATTTCATTATGGTTAAGCTCAAATAATGCGGAATGTTAACACAGTAAAAGACAGTAATACATGAAAGAGTACACTGATCAGAGCGCTGAAAGGTTGGATCCATCGCCACCAGGATTTTGTGAGCTATTTGTTCTGCATTTGATCTTGCGTATGTAGTCTTCCGTACGAACTGTGAATGCAGTATCGCCATCACGTTCGCGCACAAGAATGGTGGCGTTACGAATCCACACGTATTTGTATTGATGCCGGACGTCAACTTCCCTGGTCTTGCGAAATAACTGCTTTTTCTTGAGTGTGAGGTGTTCGTTCATATAAATCGCTGAAGACGTGGCGGCAAAACCCAGCTGATCCGGTTTGATATGTTTTGATTTACGGAAGGCAGTAAGCACGTTATCACGCAAAATACGAGATGAAAACTTGACAATTATATTCTTAGGTCTATTTGTTTGCTGGTGAGCATGAGGAACTCTATGAATAGAGATAATTTCTCTTTGCTGGATCGGTAAGCTGATAAATGTACACAGTGTTGCCATTACGTGTATTAAGTTTTCATTGCGTGTTTCCGGAACATTACAAATTTCAATATTACACTGCCTTGCCTGTTGTTCGAGATAGTCAATTTTATACTCAAGGGAGCTAATCAGCTGGTTAGATTGCTCGGCACTTTGGCAGTTCATATCTGCAATACGTTTCTCTAGCTTACCCTGTTCTTCCGAGTGAAATTGCAGCGAGGTGCGTAATTCCGAAACATCTAGGGCCACATCCGATATATTTTGTTTTAATATACTGTGTTCAGTATGAATACTCCTTATTTCATCCCTCAAATCACTCACAGCCGATCTTAATTCATTACTGAGCTTATTCATACTCTCGTCCATCTCATTACGCCAGCCGCTCAGTGTTCTCTTAATATCCTCCTTAAAGGTAGAAAGTGTACTATTTATATCACCACACCAGCCATGTAAAGTATTATGTAGTTCCTGTGTAAAAGCTTGAAAAGTATTACTTGTGTCCCCATCTGCTGATTCAACAGCAACTATTGAGCTGCCTAATGAGATTGGATCGCATTCCGACACCTCGCACGACATGTTCATGCTATCTTTGGGAGTAGGGATCTGCGTAGATCGCACAGGCGTATGTATGTTAGACCGGGTGCGGCGTGTAACATTACTACACGACGGGCATTTCCAAGACACCTTAAATTCTTCTGTAAGAGCAGTATACTGCTGCGGAGTAATATTTAGGCACTCAGTATGGTAGCAACCTTGGCAAAGACCACATTTCAAAAGACGTGCTCCAGTCGCAATGCCCGTATTACAACCCAAACAAAACATATTGAAGCAGCTGTTGTTCGATATATTGATTAGTGCTATGTAACAGTAGCGCCACCTCGCGGCCTTGATGTGAAATAATTCAGCTATATGCGCACGGTCAATCAATCGATTGCGAAGAGAAATTGCGACGAAGCGATGTTAGGGTCGATCGTGATAGTGTAAGCAACAGCGCATAGATGGCGTTAGTGAGTAATCAATACTCTAATGATGCAGCGATAGTAAAAGCTTAACAAGCGTTTCTAGAAGTATCAGCAGCTATAGATAGATGGCGTTAAATCGCTTTGTTTACTTAGCATGATATTGCAAAAAATTGAAATTTGCAAATTGTTTTAGAAGTCAGCAAAGTCAAAGAAAACCACTAAAATCGTTTATTGAGAACATTCACTAAGTTAACGGTGTCCTTGCGATTATGTTGCACTAGTCTAGAATGTTTTATTATCGAAAGCACAAATGTTTCTCACAAATATTCAACGCGCACATAACTTTAATTGAAAAGCAGTTCAGTTTATCTGTAGCCCACGATAAGACACTGACTCAACTGTTAAACACAAACAGACACAAATTTATACACTATTTTAATTTTAATAATTATGTTTACTCAGAGCAAAACATATAGGTCAACACACGAAAAGCGCCACCTATGTGATAAAAATTACTTGATAAGGTTTTGACTGCTCGGATCGCTTAGTGGTTGATGTGGTCGCCTCGCCGCTGCCATTAGCCGAGTGCTGTGGGCTCGAATCCTACACGGGACAAAACTTGGTGTGAACCACAAATGGTTGTTTCGAGTCCAGGTGTTCTTTGTTTCCGTTGTTTGAATGTTTGTAAAATCCCCCGCGACACACGAATTAATAATAATAATGTCCTCCAGACCGAATTTCGGTCACGACGGCCAATCTTAATGGAGACTGGCCATCTGCGAAGGAGATATTATAGTGCACAAGCGTGTGCGCAAACTCAAGAGCACTCTCTGTCGTGTCGGATTACCGTTCCATCGAAATGGGACGGTAATCCGACACGACCAGAAGGACATCAGGCGCAGGACCAACGACTTTACGTGCTTGCCGAGGCACGGGGGTGTCTAACACTGCCAACTTCCTAACTCCGGGCTGCTATTGAGAATTCTTAACAGAAAACCCAATAACTTTTTGCTGACCTGACCCGGGATTCGAACCCGAGACCTCATGCACAGCAGTCGCATTGTGTCGCAGTGTGAGAGGTGTCATTAAAAAATAATGTTTATCGAATACTAGGTTTTTGCCATGGCTTTGCTCGCGTAAATGTAGGTTATGTCAATGTTCTATCCCGCGGAAACAGTATTTTTTCTGGCTGAAAGATATCGTATGTCGTTTTCTGTACTGTAATGTAAAATTTAAGTGCACGCAACAATAATACACCTGCAGCGTCCAGTTACTCAGTAAGTAAGTGTTCCATCCCACTTCAGATTAACATTCTACGAATCTCTGCGCGCTGGACTGCTCGCGTTGGTTGGCTGTCCTAGTGTTAACTTAGGGTCCCAGTATTTTTCTGCTGTAAAATTACAGGCAAATACACGTGAAAAACAAAACATAAATAAGACGTAAGTATGTAGGTATGTCATTGACACACACTAACTTATTTTTATATTAGGAATGTTAAGAAGAGATTGTCTTATTTTTTAATTATGTATGTGTTATATATCATTTAAAACTAAGACAATTTCTTGCTTGCGCCAATTACAAATATGAACAGCATCCACTTAGAAACAACATGATAATGTACTTCAGTCTTTTTTTACGTAATGCAGACCTAAGTATAAGAATCGCATTATACATTACAATACAGACTATGGTCACTTGTCAACCTGAAATTGTAATAAGTACTTAAGTAGTCACATATAGTTTAAAAGTAATGCAACTATCAATAAAATTATTGATTATTATATTACACAAAATATCTACACTTAATGCAATAAATATGCTAATTGAAATATTCAGAAGTTAATATCGATTATACAAGATATATCGACTAATAATCTTAAGTGTTATACAGATTTTCTTACACTGGCAACATCAACAAGTCTGTCAAATTCGATTGACTTTAATCTCAGGCGTTGACAGCTGTCACTGCAATCATAACATCATAACATTGTTCAGACGGCAGTGCCGGCACTATCATAGATAATACACTACATGCGTAGCATCTCTACTTAATCTGTGTACACTACAGACCAGTGAGGCACTATTATTGACCGTGCTTCTGTAGTGCCACGAATCGTGACGCGAACTGTATTGATTTTTATTTAAACCCAAGTTTACTGTGTATTGAACAATGCAAATAGATAATTTGTGTACGACATGTCTAAGTGTCGATAGAAAGCTAGTGCCTGTGAATGATGTCAGAGATAATGCGATATATTCGTATTACTTCAATAAAGTAAGTTTATTTTTTATTTTGCTTTCGACAGTCCGTTCGGAATTGAAAGCACGCGCTTTATAAACATTGAATTTGATAAGTGGACATTAGTTGCTTATAATTTTGTTTATTTTCGATTTGTAGTTATTCTTGAAGAAAGACGTACCTGCCGGCAAAACCATATTTTATGTAAATATATTTACTGGCGATACGTCTTTTTTACTGATTCTAAATACATAAAAACGCAGTTTTGAAAAATATGTTAGATACGTCTTTTTCCATAAGGCGGCAGATTTATGGTACACCGCTTAATCTATACTAATATTATAAAGCTGAAGAGTTTGTTTGTTTGTTGAACGCGCTAATTTCAGGAACTACTGGTTCGAATTTAAAAATTATTTTAGGATAGCCCATTTATCGAGGAAGGCTATATAACATCACGCTAGCTAAGACCAATAGGAGCGGAGCAGCAATGAAAAATGTTTTAAAACGGGGCAAATTCTCTTATATGAAGCAGACGAAGTTGCGCGGGTCAGCTAGTATTTTATAAAGAAAGCTTAATATGCAGACTTTAAATTAAGCCAGGCTACATCAACCGTCCTTGCCGTTAGAAGCAACCTCGATTGTTGTATTTTGATTACTTTTGGATTATTTAAAGTAACAAGAAATACGATAAAAGCGTATATTATTTCGTAAAATGCATTAGTTAAGTGGCTAGTGTGTACGACTGCGGGTCGACCTGTTCTAGTCGTCCCGAATTGAGCTAACAAAATGTTTGTTTTCCTGACAATTATTTTCTATAGTAGTATCCCTTGGAGTAAAGAAGTTGGCGGTGTTTCATCCACGTGATTCGTAAACTACCGAGCGTAACGCAGTTACTTACACTATTTCTAGTCTTACGTCGTAACGTAAGACTAGAAATAGTGTAAATGCGTTACGCTCGGTAAACATGCGTTCTAGACGGTCACATGTATACCTCTCCTAATCCTTTCTTATTATTCCATTTTTTATCTTTTCCATGACATTGGAAACGAACGACGCGATTCCTCTGCTATTACAAGCGATCATAGGCTATGATTATCGCTTACCATCAGGCGGGATATATGCTTTCGCTTTTTTGAAGTAAAATTTCTTTAGCGGCGTTGTGCACTTTTTTTGTTATGGATAAAAAATGTTAAACTCGCGTCAGGACACGTGACCTAATCGAAAATTCGTAAGACGGAGGGAGAATTATCATTTTTGTGTACGATAGCGCAATAAATGAATATTGTATTTTACCACATAAATGATAGTACTATATACTGATAATTAAAGCAATTCGTGCAAAATTATTCCCTAACCATTCCAAAATATCAAGTGAAGTGTGTATGCTCCTTTACATTAAATTACCTATTAAGTATGCTCCTTAATAATAATATTGTATTCTGCTTACTATACAGTTTACTCCATAATGCGCATTATATTGTAACAAGGATTCAATAAACTAATTTCGTACGTTCCGGTTGTTCTTTAATTTATCTTAGTATCCCCAATACTACACAAAAATGCACAACGTTAATATTCAAGTTTTCACTTCTGCCGGCACTCCCGGAGTGCCACCCGTTGTTTTTTTTTAAATGGTATCGTTTGCTTTACTTTGTATTTTTATATTGTAGTTAACAATAAAGGATATCAACATATGCTGGGAGTGCCAAGCTTTGTTTAAGAAGATGTACAAGTTTAAAGCACAAGTGATGCATGCTCAACATGCCATCTACTCTTGGATGGACCAAAAGGTATACTCCTATGTGACTATACGTATACAGGTGTCCGGTAATTAATGGATAACCTTGAAATGTCTTATAGTAGAACTGATGGCAGTTCAGGAAAAAAACTAATAGATAGGCAGTCAAAAGTATGACTAGCTATTGGTCATTTTGATTATTTTTCTTTGTTTTTTTCGTTTTTTTCTGAACGACCATCAGTTCTACTATAAGACATTTCAAGGTTATCCATTAATTACCGGACAACCTGTATATGTACCTGTAAATACGCGATGTAAGCAGTGAATTATAGAACTCCTTTCCTCTAGCTATTTTTAGGTTACTCGTAATAGAGGGCGAGGCACCGTGGTGTTGTGGATTCGATCACCACCCGGGACAAAATATTTCGTAATCCACAAATAGCTGTTTCTAGTCTGGATCTATATTTCCGATGATAGAATGTTTGTAAAGTTCCTCGCGATAAAGGAATGATGCCTAGTGCTAGTATCTAAAAGTTGACCTAAAAAAAAGTAAGAACTATCGTTTGTTTAAAGTAAGAATATTGTCCCGGGCGCTAAGTAAGATTTCAGTTTAGTTGGCTATCGCTAACCTCAACAACAAATTTCTTAACTTATAATAATTACAAAGAGAGACTACTAGACATTTTGTCATACTGTTGTAACGATGCATCGCGCGGTGGACAAATGCATACGTGTCGAAACATATATTGTGTTTATACCGGCATACTTCAAATGGCAATTGCACCGATTGCACAGGTGTAGTGCTGTATGTGGTCGCTTCGTCACTGTCGTCTCGCCGAGTGTTCAGAGTTTGATTTTCACACGTGACAAAAAATTGCGAGGTCCATAAATGGTTGTCCCGAGTCTGTGTGTTCTTTTGTAAAGTCCCTTGTGTCACAGGAATTATTCTTAGACGGGTTGAAGCCATTAAAAAATAGATATTATTGCTCAGCACTCGAGATACGGTTGTCCACAGTCAGAATATAGATAGGGTGGGCAATTCCAGTGTGTCGCAGTTCCGCCAAGCAACACTTAATTAAAAATTTAATCAAACTGGTTTATTTACTTCTATATAATATTAAATATATTTTAATTTACAGGCAGAACAGATACCAAGTCTTTCATCACTATCTATAACAACGAAAACAAGTTACGATGAAGTTTATGAGTATTTACATGTCAAAATTGAAACAAATACTGATTTGGAAATATCCAACAAAGACGACGATCATTTCCATGAAGATTGGTGCGATACCGCCTACATTGACATCCAAAACATTGGTGCCAATGCAACCACTAATCATTGGGCCACATCCAAACATTTAACGAATAAAAATAAACAAAAAATACACACGTCAAACACAAATGACAGTTCTAATAAAACTAAATCAAATGTCACTTGCTTTGACATAGATGACGTTAAAAGTGAAGATGTTGCCAACAACAAAAATAAGAAAAGAACCTATAGAGTGGCGAAACAAAGTTATAATAAAGATAAATTTATTGTATTTAAGTTAAGTGAAGAAGAAATGTTAAAGAACAGAGAAAAAGACAGAGATGCTCGCAGATATAAGGCGTGTACGTTCAAATGTGAGAAGTGTATCATGGGGTACTATGACGAACAGAAATATGAGAGACACGTTAAAGAGAAACATAGTGATGTGAGTAAGTAATTTTTTCTATGGTTAGAAAAGAGGTTGTTACTTATAACATTTTTTGAGTGTGCTGACTCTGACGGATGGCTTAGTGGTTAAAGTGGACGGACACTGCCACTGTTCTGAGTGTTAAGGGTTCGATCGCTGCGCGGCACAAACATTTGTGTGATCCACGAATGGTTGTTCCGAGTCTGGGTGTTCTTTGAGTTCGTTGTTTGAGTGTTTGTAACGTCTTCAGCGACACAGGAATTATTCTTAGTGCAGAACTTAATGAGCAGCAATAGCTCAGTGAAGAGACCATCAGACTGCAATGCAGAGGGTCTCGGGTTCGAACCCACGTGGCGCACCTCTGACTTTCGGAAGTTATATGACTTTTCGAAATTATGTGTGTATTGATTGACAATTATCGCCTGCTCCGTGCCTCGGAGAGCACGTTAAGCCGTCGGTCCCGACTGCCATGAACATCTATGGCAGTTGTTATGGGGAGAGTGTCGACACAAAAGATCCCACTGGGTCGAAGTGTCGCTGGTCTGCACTGACTGGCCCCCACAAGATAAGACAAAATAGTGCAGAACTTGTCTTTCAAAAGCAAAAAAAAAAATACCGCTATATCTCTACTTCTATGTATTTATCAAGTATGTTTAATTATCGCTCGCTTTAATGGTGAAGGATAACATCGTGAAGAAACCTGCATGCCTGAGAGTTCTCCATAATGTTCTCAAAGATATGTATTCTGCCAATCCGCACTGGGGCGACATGTTCGACTATGGCCTAACCTTTCTCACACTGAGACGAGGCCCTTGAGCACCAGTGTGACAGTAAACTTTATTTTTTAAACCTTGTCCGCTCTAGGAATAATTCTTGTATCGCAAGGGACTTTATAAATATTCAAACAACGGACACAGAAAATCGAGACTAGGGACAACCATTTGTGGATCGCATAAATGTTTGTCCCGTGTGGGATTCGAACCCACAACACTCGAGGCAGTGGCAGCGGCGAGGTGACCAATTGAACCACTGTGCCATCCGTGCAGTCTGATACCTACGGGGCTGATATTATATTGTTAGAAATCGGATGTGAAACAGCTTAAAAAAATAACAGACGCACTTTAACCTTTAAATAATCATTGACTTATTCAAGAAATGCATTAACATATAAAGTAAGAGATAATTGATATCACCCAACAGCGATCACACAGCACGTCCGTTCCGTCCGCCGCTCGATGTCAAAGTAAGTCATTGCGCGCCGAGCGCGCTTTTATAGCACGCTCGATCGGATGATTCGTGACGTTACTTGTTTACGTCGCATTCCGCAACTAACAATATTATTATGTTTTAGGAAGCAGGCAAACACGTGTGTCCGATATGTGAGGTGCGCGTCTCGAGGGCGGAGTACTACAGACAACACGTGAGCGCGCACTACCGCGGGTACCGGTGCAAGTTATGCGCACGCGCACATCACCGCCTAAGCGCTGCGCTCATACACCACGCGACCGAACACGAGCGAGAGACCAAATACATCTGTGTTGTATGTGAAAAGATTTTCGAGTGAGTACTTGGGAACTAAATATATTTCTTTATAAAATAAACTAGCATTTGCCCGCGGCTTCGCTCGCGTAAAAGTTAGTTAGTTTATGTTAGGAACAGTAATTTTTTTTTTAATAATGTTTAGCCAGTGTTACTCGACTACTATATATTTTCAAAATCGGTTGAGTAGTATTGAATAGTAATATTATAATATGAGTTTGTTTGTTTGATACGCCTTTACAAATCTAGTACAACGTGAGCGAATGAATATTGTTTCAGTAACAAGCGTTCTCTAAGATATCACCGCGACAAGGCGCACAGAGAACCGCCGAGGTGCCAGCTCTGCGATAAGACGTTCAGCTCCAACGCGAGCTTGAAGACACACATCTCGTGAGTAAGCTTTAGATAACTATTAGAATATTATAACAACTACGACGGTTCCATATCTTATTGCGAACAACGAAGAGACAGCTAGCAATAAGAGGTGGCGCTGTACTCAATATCGTCTAGTCCAAACAACATGTACAAGTGCCCGAATCGCGCTAGTAAAAACTTACATTTTCATCATTATCAGTCACTCGTCGGAGGTCGCTAGGCTAGAACGACCAGCCGGGCTTACGAATCATTTATTTGTTTAGTTTACAAATTGGATGTGACAGTAAATAATAATAATTCTTTATTGACACAAATTAAGGTACAATAATTTAGAATAATTATACATTATATTATGAATTTATGAGAATACACACGGAAAAGCTTTTGTCCATCCTGTGGCAGTAAACACCAGAGGCGTCTTTACCGAGTGTGCAGGCTGTGCGGTGTACACGGGCACAGCGGTTAGGGGGCGCCGCGCCGCCCTCAGCACTTTCAATGAACCTGCGCCCGTGTTATGACGCCGGATGTTATAACTCAACCCCACGTAAAAAGAGCTCCGGTTTGCATACATTTTGTGTGGCATCCGGAGCTCTACTTATATGTCTCGAGTTACTGCAAAGCAAGGCGCGCCACGAGTGGCTCTTACAATAGTAATTTTTATTTCAACATGAAATAAACCTTAAAACAGATAATTATACAGTACTAGCTTTTGCGCGCGGTTCCGCCCACGAGGAACCTACATGAATAAAAAGTAGCCTGTCCTTCCTCAGGTTTTAAACTATATCTGTACCAAATTTCATCTAAATCGGTTGAGTGGTTTAGCCGTGAAAAAGTAACAGACAGATAGAGAGACAGAGCTACTTTCGAATTTATAATATTAGTAAGGCTGTATAGACAACCCTGTCCGATCCGTTAAGGGCTTATTTCTCTCTTAACAAACATGCTAAGAAAAATAATCTATATTATCGTAAAACGCCTACATAATATTTTTAATTATTGATAAGAATTTTTACCCTTAAATTACTGAAATTTCGCACAGACTGGCAACATTTCACTAAACCACGGCTTCTTTGATGTATTTTTTTTTATTAAAATTTGTCGGCTTTCCTGTCAAAGGTTAGCAGTCAAAGGAGCCGCCTCATCGCTCGCTGCGTTTGTACCTAGACACTCGCACCGCGTTAGGGATGTAACTCTTCTTCTCCCTAGTCTTTATTATTCCCAAGTCACTTGGGGTCGGCTTTCTAGTCTAACCGGATTTGACTGGATTTCAGTTTTTACACGGAGTGACTGCCACCTGACCTCCGCAACCTGGAGGCTAACGATACCCTAATGCTAGAACAGTGTCAGGATATTAGAGGGCACTGACTTCCCAATAACAACTGCCATCGATGTTCATAGCAGCCGGGACCGACGTCTTAACGTGGTCTCCGAGGCACTGAGCAGGCGATAATTGTCAATCAACTCGCACATAATTTCGAAGAGTCATATAACTTCCGAAAGTCAGAGGTGCGCCACGTGGCCGCGCGTGGGTTCGAACCCGAGATCCTCTGCATTGCAGTCTGTTGGTCTCCCTACTTCTGAAATATCGAAGTAAAAAATTTTAAGGATGCAAGTTAATTTATTTGTAAAATACAAGAAAGACTCTTGTGTGCAAAACTCAACTTTATGTAATTATACGTTTTCTTTAAATTAAATAAATAAAAATAATACATACATAGACTCACGGCAGTATCCCCGAAGAGTTGGGTATATGTGTACCTATTATTACACCACGTTTTACCAGCTAAGTTTTTACATGCGTTTACCGTACATATTTAAGATTCCGTAACCGTGTTATTGTCGAGAAATACGTAACAAACAAACTAAACTGACATTTTGCACGACCCCTTTAATCCAACCTGAGACCTCTATCGTACTCGCCAATTTATTCAATTATTTTTTATCACTAACAGGTGAGTGACGCGTCACTACCAAAGGCACGTGTTTTGATTCGTTTGAATGCACGCCGACAATCATTGCGAATTCGGCTGTTGATAATAAAAAATAAAGTTCAAATTGGCATGGATGAAGGCGGCATTTCTCAAAGGCATGTGTACGTACGCGTGCCGCACTTTAAGTTCTACCGCTCCGCTACACCGTGATTTTGCAAAGTAGGCCTTGACGCAATCGCTTAAGTATTATATTTGAGTAAACATGTAAATATGAAGTAAATCGGCTTTTCTTTTGATTCAAATGATATAAAAAGTAAGATTTGATTTGTTATTAGCAGTGATCGGAGTAGGTAGATTGATTTTTGGTACTTGTATCATAAATGCACACAGAAAGAATAACATGGATAAGCCATTTTCCCGGAAAGTAATTCCGGTATTTCCGGATTCAATTAAATATTGTTAATGTTGGTAGTGATATTATTCCTACTCAATTCAAAATTTAAAGGAAGGTATCAAAACTAAATTAATTCATTATTTATCTGTTGAATAATAAAAACAATCGAATTCCGATCGAAGCTTTAATTTTTATTTTTTTATTTTTAGCCTTTTATGGCTAGAACTTTTATAGATAGACATAAATTGTTGCACTTAAATTTAAATATTTTCATAGGGGTCATGGTAATTTGCATTAAGGGTAGAATAAATGACGGGGCCCCATAGAGGGCCAATGCCTGCTGGGGTCGTGAGACTGTTCTAAGGATGCACCACGACTCTGAAACGTAAAGGGCATACGAAGGAACAGGTTGATTTTAGTCAGATTCTAGGACCAAAAAAAAAGGGGTAGAATAAAGAAAAACGATAAAAATCAACATTGTTTATTGTTAAATATGTACATTTTACATTTATTCACATTTTTAATCTTCATCGATTACAATGTCAGCATCCTGGTAATCCTGATCTTGACAATTAAAATATATAACTATGAGTTTCTCTATATTTTCTATTTTCAACCTATTTCTTTTAACATCTAAAGTCCATTTATAAATGGAAAAAGACCGTTCTACATCTGACGATGTCAAAGGAGCAAATTTTAAAAAAGGTATTAAATTATGTGCTTCATTTTTTTCAATGGCCTCACTATATTCTCTAAGTGTGTCTAAATCTGGGGTTCGTTCCATAACACGTTCTATTTTATTTTTTATATTTTCTGAATTGCACTGATTTATAGCATCTCTGACGTTGTCAAATGCTAAAAGTGAATCTGTCAACGATAAATTATGCTTTTGCAATTCTTTTAAAGACAAATGAATTATAAAATAATTGTCTTTAATGTAATTTAAATCTTCTTTTAAATTTTCTTTTTCTATAATATTTTTTGCCTCTCGAATAGATACCGCATCAGAGCTGCTTAAACAAGATAATACTTCTTTTATTTTTTCAAAGTTTTGAGCGTAATAAAATGTTGCCTCTAACCAAGTGCCCCATCTTGTAACAACTGGTTGGCGGCAAATCTGGATATTTTTCTTTTAAAATTTTGACTCTACTTGGGGCTTTCAAAAATACCTTTTTAACATTTGCTATTAAAATGTTAACATCGTGATATTCTAACCTAATTTGCTCAGATACGCGATGAAGAGAGTGCGCCAAACATGTTACGTGCTTCATTTCAGGTAAGTATTGTTTTAAATTTCGTCCTGCAGACAGCATATATGCAACGCTATCAGTGCAGAGGACAAGAATGTTACCTACCTTCGATTCAAAAGAATCTTCCCAAAAGTTTTCCAAACATTCTAACACAAATTGCGTGATTGTTTGTCCATTAACTACAGTTAGCATTTTACATGCTACCAAATAAGGTCTAGTCAAATTGCTAGGATGTAATAGTTTTATTAAAAAATGGACTATATAGCGACCTAAAAAGTCTGTCGTTTCATCTAATGATATCCATAGTTTCTCATTTTTATAATTTTGCCGAATCGAATTGATTTTATTCTTAAAAAACTTGTCCAAGTAAACTTTCCGTAACTGTGATTCATCTGGCAGAGTACGATTAGTACACGTACAACAACAGGTACTACACATATATTTTTTAAAGAAATCTTGAAAAGTAGTATTTTTCATCTGAGACCACGGAATATTGCACAAAATGAGAAATTTTATAAGATCGAAATAAAATTCCTCTTCGGGCCGCTTAAACTTTCCCTGGTGTACTGCTCCTTCGATATGTCTTTTAACGTTTCCTTTATTTATGGTTTTCAAATGGCTTTCACATTTTGAACAGTATATTGTACCACTAGCGTGATCGTAAAGTAGTTCGGGATGACCGGATATCCATTTTTCTACAGTTTCAGCCTTGACGTTTGCCATATCTGAACTTTGTTTTAGAGATGGAACCTCGTATATATCACCTAAAACAAAGACATGAAAAAATTACATTTTATTTAGTTTATTTAGCTTACTCCGTTTGTTTTATTTTTCGTGGATCAAATTTAGTCATTGAAATTTCACCCTCTTCCTGTCAACCGATTGATCTAAAATTTGGTATTCGCCTTTGATTCTGGTGACAATACAATTATGTATATTCAATATTATTGTCAATCCAAAATGGCTGCCGCTACAAGATGGCGGACAACTTATTTTTTTTTTCAATCCCATCAATATGGGTATCAAATGAAAGGGCTTGTTACGTAGAATATTTTGTAGAGAAGTAGATAAGGCCTATAGTAATTTATTTTACCAATACATTGCAAGAGGACACAGGGCATTCAAATTATATACGGATTCCAGTAAAATGTCGGTTAATAGTGGAGTTAGCTGAATTGCGACTACATTACTAGAATATCATAATTTTGTTTCGCACTAAGCTCACTGGTTCATACTCTATTAAAGATTTAACAATATTAAGACTCATGGTATGTTCAGCAGGTTAAGCAAACAAACACAATACTAAAAATATTCTTATAGTACATCCAAACATGCTTTATACTCCTTGTAACTAGTAAAATATTACTTACCAAAGCTTGGTTTAAATATGTAGATCCAATTCAATAGTGAAAAATCTGAGTCCGTATATTCGAGCCAAATCGTGGTTTAGAGCAGATTCCAGAAGTCAGTATGTACACAAGCCAGGGTCAAGTAACGTTTTCACAACACAGTAACAAACAAAGATGCGCACTCTACGAACCGAAGTAAACGAGTGAGCTACCTGGCATGTCGTCGGCGGGCGTACGCATTGTTCTGATAACCGGTTATTGTACCACCCATGATCCTTTGTTCTGATTGGTCGTTGGGTTTTGTCAAATCGTGACTGTGTGCCGTTAAAAAAAATATGAAGAATAATAAAGAATAATATTGCTCATTTTATTACAATTCCTACCTTTTTTTTGAGGATGGCAAATCATCAAATGACTCCTTCCACTCTGGCAGAATAAAATTCCTACATAAGTTCCGGTTTTTTTTTAATAATCCACCAATTCCGGAGGAATGTCCATATTAATATATACGTTTCGGATCAATGACCCCATTTCAATCTACCTACTCCGATCACTGGTTATTAGCTACCACAACTATTGCGACTTTCACCAGAATCGGAGCTCATCAAAAACTACCTAGCTAGCGAAATTTTAAGTCTGAATATAACATTACAGCGAGCGAGTGATAGTGATTAGATACATAATTCATTTTTATTTTTCATTTCTTCAAAAATTAAAACAGTGGAAGGATTTGGACTTAGATAAAAAAAAGCACATTGTTCTAATTTAAAAAATAAACTGTGCCATGCTGGCTCTTCAGATGTGGAAAAGTTAGAGCTCTTCAATGAAATCGGATTATTACCGATGTTCATTGACGATTCCATTACACCGTTGGATATTTTAAATTATTTGTTTGCGATCATTTTCTAAACTAAAAATAATTAAAACTATCTTAGATCAACATTGTCGTAAAGTCGATTGACAAATTTATCGTAGTATTGAACATGAAATCAAAATTGAAGTCAGTGACATTATCAAGGATTTTGCTAATACAAAAGCACGAAAAGTAAATTTTTTGAATAAAATTATATTTATGTTGATTAGGTATGTCCTGTAATAATTAGTTTTGAAATATATATTTTTAAATAACTACAAAATCGTATTTTATTATTTTTGTCACATCCCAAAAAAACTTTTTACCCGTGTAGTACATTGACCTAGCATCAAGCTTCCCGAATCTGTCAAATGTATCCCAATTGATATTGAACTCTTTATGTTTGACATGAGGTTGAAATTAGAATTTAGCAATTTGACAAATGTGGGTAGCTTGATAACGAGGCCCTGTGTACCTATCTATTGTTCCCCAACATCATTCAAAATTGTACCATTTGCATCCGGATCTCCGATCCCTGTTGTAAATATAAGGTGTTAGGTAAACACGTTCCCATGTTAACATGTCTATATGTTTACATTTGTACCTATTGCATTTTGATCGCGCGCTTACTATAGGGCGCTAGGGTAATGATTGCACACGGGCGCTACATGGGCTAGAGACGCCTCTGGTAAACACAACATGCGTAAGAGATGGTTAGTTCAATACATCTTTCTTTTTACACGTGTAGGCACCTACATCTGTTTTCTGCAAATTCCTGTTTTCTTCTAAATTAAGGGTCTGAGTTTATATTATGTTTTCAGAACACATACGACAAGTGCGGCCACACACCGATGTTTGTCATGTAGTCGCACGTACAAGAGCATGGCGAGCTTGCGCGCGCATATGCGCACTCATAGCTCCGCGTGCGACGAGCGCGCATACTGTGCGCCGTGCGACACACAGTTCCGTGATGTGAGGCTCTACGCGCGCCACCTTGCGGAACATCGCGCGCATGTCGACGCACGCGCACTCAAGTAAGACAGTCGTTGTCCTGTCAATCTATACAAAAGTAAAATTCAAGTAGGTAATTAAATTCAATATCAATATAGATACTAATATAATACTAATCCTAACTAATATTATACAAGCGAAAATGGGTTTGTTTGTTTGTTACATTTTCACGTCTAAACCACTAAACCGATCATACTGAAATTTTGCATATACGTTGTCAGGTGTACAGAAATGGACATGGGCTACCTTTCATCCCAAAAAAATTGCTGTTCCCGAGGAAAACAACAATAACGTTCTTATGATAATAGATGGCGCTACGTGTCTTTCGAATCATGATTAAATTAGATTATTACAAACAGAGTACAACCCGATTTGATTGTCAAATTCTAAATTAACGCGAGCGAAGCCGCGGGCTAAAACTAGTACTTTTATAATTTAAATAGCTTAAACAGAAGTAAATAAATAGTAACTAGTAAAAGTGTTTACCAATAATAGTTTAAAGTTTAAAAATTATGTAATAGGTACCTAGGTAATAGGTAGGTAATAGGTGGTTAATAGGTGGGTAATAGGTAGGTAATAGGTAGGTAATAGGTAGGTAATAGGTAGGTAATAGGTAGGTAATAGGTAGGTAATAGGTAGGTAATAGGTGGGTAATAGGTAGGTAATAGGTAGGTAATATTAGTAGGTTATCATCAAATAAAGTAGTTTAATTTCGATAAGCTATGCTAAGTTAGTAATATTCTAATAGTTTTATTTGTGCCTCTAGTCTATATATACATATAAAAATCAATTGCTGTTCGTTAGTCTCGCTAAAACTCGAGAACGGCTGGGCCGATTTAGCTGATTTTGGTTTTGGAATGTTTGTAGAAGTCCAGGGAAGGTTTAAAAGGTGAGTAAATATGAAAAAAATGCTTGGAATATATTAAAAACAACAATTTCGCTTTCCCTTATAAGCTATTCCTACCTGTCAAACATTTGATGTTCGTCCCGTCGTTTAGAAATCAATTAAATTTAAAAACCGTTCAGAAATCAAATTAAATTTAAAAGTGAAGTTTCGTTTTTTCATTTTTTGGTTTAGAATGTCAACCGTTTGATGTTCGTCCTGTCCTTATGTCGTTCAGAATTTCTGATCGAACTATAATATATTACGGACTTTGGCGGGAATCTGGACGTAGAGGTCGCGTTGTCTCGGTTGAATTTTATTTTTATGTGCATAATGCGGTTTAATGTATGATGTGATAGTATATCATGCAGTAAATTAGTGAGTTCGTGTGCAGCAATTGAAGAATTCAAGCGGGAACACCACTGTCCTACGTTCAGATTGCTCCAAAATTGGCATTGTATTTGGCAGTTCATCTAGAAAATGGACAACGAGTGTATTTCAATCAAGGGAACGCGGCGGATAGAGCGGCACGTCCACCGTCGACCACATTAACACGTTTCTTCTGAGTTTGTCAAACATATGTTTCGCTCGCACTTTGCTGTATGCTGATATGCCACGCTATTACACATGAAACGCATCATCGAAAACGTTTCAGCGTCGAAAACAAAGAACACCAGTTGAAGGACATTTAAATGTATTTGCTGCAGATGCTCTAGGTTGCATCTATACAGTACATCCAAATAACGACGAATGTTATTATCTTCGATTGTTGTTGGTGACTGTTCGTGGTCTGACATCGTTTCAACAACTGAGAACAATTAATGGACATCTGTGTGCGACTTACCGTGAGGCGTGTCAACTATTACAGTTACTCGAGAACGATTCACATTGGGATAATACGCTCAAGGATTCCGTCATATCTTCATCACCGCATCAAATTCGTACATTCTTTGCGATTATCATATCGACATGTTTCCCCTCGAACCCTAAAGATTTGTGGGTGAAATATAGGACCGTACGCTACAAACTTTATTTTGTAAGCTCCTAACCTTTGTGCCATAATAACAATTTTTCAAGCAACATCATGTGTAATTAAAAATAATAATAAAACCTAATTCATATCGAGCATTTTTTTTTTATTACGAATTCTTTTTGTTGCGGTATATTTTGACCACATTTTTTAGTACAGTTGAAACATTCTGCATTTATCATTCTTCAGCTTTTTTATTTATTGATTCTGAGGCGGTACGAAGTTTGTCGGGTCAACTAGTACTTAATGATAATCTCTTCTTTGAAAATGTCGAAAATGTGGTTGATTGCTTTATTACAAGTTACTAGATGTGCCCGCGGTTTCACCCGCGTTTATAGTCACTGCGCCGCTCCCGTGGGTCGTAGCGTGATGTTATATAGCATATAGCCTTCCTTGATAAATAGGCTATCCAACACTAAAATAATTTTTCAATTCGAACCAGTAGTTCCTGAGATTAGCGTGTTCAAACAAACAAACTCTTGAGCTTTATAATATTAGTATAGATGTGATAACGATCATTGTTCCTATACATTAGTAACGTACAATTTAAAATCCGAAATAATAATATAAATGCGAATGCGAGTTTGTTTGTTTGTTACGCTTTCACGCCTTAAGTTGTTTAGTCTTAGTTGAGTACCAACTGATCATCATGAAATTTCGCATAGGTAGGTACACGTTGTGGGGGAACAGAAAAGGACATAGGATACCTTTTATCCAGAAATAAGTAGGTATTGTTACTAACCTATTATAACGTACATTTACGCAAGCGAAGCCGCGGGTAAAATCTAATTTAAAATCAAATACAAATAATATTCTATCGTCAATATTATAGGTATTCGTGCGCGCAGTGCGAGGCGCGCTTCGTGAACAAGAGCTACCTGCAGCGACACGTGAGGCGCGCGCATCTCAAGATATACCCGCACGCATGCGCACTCTGCCACAAGGTGACACAAATCAAGTCTAACATACACCATATTTGTTATGACGTTGTCACGTTAAACTATCGTCCGTAAACCGACTTTACAGACAACCAATTTTTTGAAGTGACTACGTCTAATAAATCGATGAACGCCGGCTGCTGAAAACGGATGACTCATTGTCCCGTTACGCTCGTTGTCCCGTTACGCTCATTGTAACGTTACGATCGGAGCGAGAGAGCTACACGAGCGAGCGAAACGCACGTTATGACGTTGTCACGTTAAACTGTCATCAGTAAACCGACTTTACAGACAACCAATTTTTAATTTACTTATCTGTAATTTTTAGCTATTTCTCCTGTAGTTTGAAGCTTATAAAGGTTTTTGGTGTGTAGAGGTTTGCGGCTCGCGACCGCTTGAAGTCGCATATCCTCGAGAAGCACGAAGGAGTCCCCCGACCCAAGGACAAGATCTGCTCCTACTGCGGCAAGGGCTTTGCGGTGAGTTCTCTAACCAGTAGCTCCCAGTGCTCCCACCCGTAGGTGCGATTGCTCATTGCTTCAGACCAACTCAGTATCTACTCCAGGACAAACCTTACCCGGTTTAAAAAATTGATACGGGTTGCACTCCGGGAGTGCCGGCAGAAGTGAAAACTTGAATATTAACGTTGTACATTTTTGATATTTTGGAATGGTTAGGGAATAATTTTGCACGAATTGCTTTAATTATCAGTATAAAAGTACTATCATTTATGTGGTAAAATACAATATTCATTTATTGCGCTATCGTACACAAACATGACAATTCTCCCTCCGTCTTACGAATTTTCGATCAGGTCACGTGTCCTGGCGCGAGTTTAACATTTTTTACCCATCACAAAAAAGTGCACAACGCCGCTAAAGAAGTTTTCACTTCAAAAATTTGTTATAACTTAAAAGACTGTTTCTACATCAGGAATATATTAGCTACGTTTAAGTTCCATCGTTTAGCTCTTGTTATTTCTACGAAAAAGCATTCAATGAACCAAGTTTTTTTGACATATTCCATGAAGCGAGGAATACTAAATGAACACTGACCGCCACACGCGCGTCAAAACAACCTCTTATCGCCGATGAGCTACGATTTCCTCCTTAAGTCTGTCATGGCATGGTGACCGTGGCGTGCTGTCATCATAATCATTTTGATTTGAATCAAAGATATTTATTTGCAAACTAAGTGTACAGTTGAAGGTCTTCATATTATATTATGTGCTTACAACTTAGCAACATTTTTCAGGTACCTATAGCAAACTTGAGGACGATAATTAAAATTTAATTGTCATTCTATAACTAGAGCTAATAAACTAGAACTAACTAGAGCTTATCATTCTAACTGATCAAGTTATTTATTTTTATATTATTTGTCATGTGACTGTGGCGGCCAAAATATATTCAGTAGTGTATTCAGCAACACACGTGGCTAAACATTAAACAAAATTTGTAAACGCATTCAATGAAATAGACATTTCAAATTATCTCTTTCCTGTTATGAATAATTGTTATACGTTCGTTAATATTTATCGAAACATTTTTTGTGATTATACTGGGTGTAAGGGCCGTCGTACCGAAAACTTTAGCAAGACGTATTTTTATAGACTAGCGGTCGCCTAGTGCTCGAAATTCGATCTAAGTTTGCCTGTAAGATATTGCTGATATATGTCATTATATATTGATATATTATTATGTAATCATAGTAACGCGCTTCGACTGCGTGTGTCCAGTGCATGGTTGTGTGCGACGATTTAATTACATTGCTGTATATATAAAATTGATGGCTTATGCATTTTATTATGATTCAAAGTCGGAAAAAATTTCAGGAAATGTTAGTGATTTTTCCTAAAGAAATTTCACAGAATAATGGTCTGAGTCTACTATTTCAGTTTTCGGTATCGCCGCGCGCCGTCCCTTACTACACCCAGTATATTTGTATGGTAGAATAAAGATATTTATGTCAAAAGGGACTTCGTATTTGAAATAAACTATAATATACATGTGTTGACAGAAACGCAGTACGCTGACGAACCACGTCCGCGTGCACACGGGCGAGCGGCCGTTCTCGTGCGCGCTCTGCGCCGCGAGCTTCGCGCAGAAGAGCGCGCTCAGCACGCACGCACGCGCACTGCACGCGCACGTGACCTCACAGCCGCCTCGCACTACCACCTAACCGATGTGCACCATTACGGACTAGCAGAATGCGATAGCGAGCGAAATATAAATCGAATAACCAGAAATTGTATGGTACTGCATTCGAATAGCGATTTCTTTTATTGTAATGAGTTTTTTTTTTGTTGAAAACCTGTTTCTAATCTTGTACGTTATATCAAAACGGCCTAGGGACACAGCTGACGTATTACATTTGTGTAGTCAGGCTCTAGTTTGCGATAGCGCCGCGCGGCAGTCGACTCACCGCAGCGACTCAGTTCGGTCGTAGTTCAATATGTATTTATTTTATTTTATATGGCTATCCACAAGAAAACACTAAGATGACCCCTCATTAACTGACTAGGTATCCTAACTAATAAGGTGGCTGGACCATGGAAAGGCTCCTCCGAAGGCCAATTATTAAAAAAAATTGGGGCAGTCTTTGGGGACTGCCGATAGAAGTGAAAACTTTAATCCTAAATCATAAACACTTCTTTATAAACTAAAAAAAAAGTAGAAAATAATATAATAATTGTAATGTAAAAAAGCGTAGGGTGCTTTCTAAGATATTTTGATAACCCCGCTTTTATACATTAAAATTATAAAAATATTTTCTACTTTTTAAAGCGTGTTGTTTTAGTGTTTTAAACTATTATTATTATTTTATATTTCTTTTTCTTAATTATTGTATTATCATTGGTCCTCGATAAGTGTGCAGTTTCAAATCAATAAATACAAAGCAAATAAAAGCTGTTAAAAATCGTAGTTATTGTCATGTGATGACAAATAGCTTCTACTCACACTAGGCACTAGTTCGATGGGATTAAGTGCGATTTTTTAATAATTGGTCTTCGAACGAGCATGGCCTCCCACGGTCCACCCACCTAATAAATGCGAATGTGAGTTTGTTTCGCTTGCACGCCTTAACTACTCAACCGATCATCATGAAGTTTCGCATAAGCACACGTCATCAGCGGTACTACCTACAGAAAAGGACACAGGGTTCCTTACATACAATTTGAGTAGTAGAGCCTCGCTGATTTCAGCATGAATGTGCCGGCTCGACCGGGGAAGGACTACCCTGTCACAGAATATCGACGTGGAATACTAGTATTCCTACTGTTGTGTTTTGTTCGGTGAGTGAGTGCCGGAGGCCCAATCACCCTCTTTCCCCCTTCCCGCTCCTTCTCCTTCCCACGTCCTTTCCTAAAGGGTCGGCAACGCGCAAGTGATGCCTCTGGTGTTGCAGGCGTCCATAGGCTACGGTGACCACTTACCATCAGGTAAGCCGTATGCATGTTTGCTATTATAGTTGTATAAAAAAAACCACAGAAAGTAAATGTAAATTCATATTATTGTTTAGTTAGTGCAATCTTGACGTTCATAAGTGTTCCTTTGGGACCTAAATGAATGAAGATATTTTGATTGAAAGTTCTGTACCGGATTAAGTGTCCGGTATGATTGACAAACACGGGCAATGTAGAGTGAAATAAATAAAACAATGTTTAGTTATCAGTTCATTATATTTGTGGGGCTGTGGCTTTAGCTGAGGATCAGGCCACAGCCCCGCTATGTCGAGGACTGGTTAGGGTGGCGCCACCACGACGGCACGGGGATGTCGATGGGTGGCGAGGGGTGGAACAGCGGGAGTGCGAGCCTGGGTGGCTTGTCCCTGCGCCACCGCACCTCCCACAGTCGTCTCTCGATACGCGCTCGCCGCTGCAGCATCACACGCCGCTCCTCCTTTCGCCTACACAAATAATTTACTGTTTATTAACCTACTAGATGTTTCCGCGGTTTCACCTGCGTTTATAGTTACCTACTGCGCCACCCCCGTGGGTCGTAGCGTGATGTTATAAAACCTATAATAACCTTCCTCGATAAACAGGCTATCCAATGAGATCAAAACATACTTGAGAACAGTGTTTTTTACGAGAATTGACTTTGATCTACGACGATCTAGCTTAAAATAGGTACCTACATCTAAACGGTCACGCATATGACTTTTTTAATCTTGCAAATGGCTAAGTGAATAAATATTAGCTCTTCATAACACGAAACTGAAACCGGTACAATTCCATCGAGGTTTAATCTTACCTTTTATAAGTAGGTATATTATGTTTCCTTCCAAACTATGGCCCGTTACATAATTCTTTTCTACAGAACGTACATTTTAATAATCTATAAGATAGATAACAAGTAATTTGTTTTAAGGAATATTTGTACAAACTTTTACGTACGTTTTTCAATACGAACTATAGCCTACCAGTCCAACGCACCTCGGGCACCTAGTACCAAACATGTTTCACATTTATTATAATGACGATGGAATAAGACTTTCAATGCAAATGTTTCAACTCCTTTTCACTATCTTAGAAGTTTTGTGATACCTAAGGATAATGTTGGGTTTGATTTAAGTAACAAATATAAGTCATTAAAACACATACCTGTAATATACAACCACGCACCAAACGACGACAATCATTTTCCTTTACGTGGCTAACAACTAGAAGCTAGCTACTATCAATTATCAAATAATTCAAATAAAGTGCGAGTGGGAAATTACTGCCTTTTCGTCTAAGCACTCCAAATTATGGCGCGAATACTTTTGTATTCTGTAAATGTCAAATTGTCAATGGTATGTACTATGTAGAGACGTACCGAAGTGCAATGCGTAATCACTGTATCAGTAAACTTATATCCAGTTATAGTCGAGTTTTAATCAATTTTAATTATAAATGATTTCGATAGCAATATTATAATAATATGTTTTATATATTATGGTATACATAGATAGATGACATCGACGTTGTCCAAGCGCACCTACATAATATTTTTTTGCAAAATTGCTTTGATGCCGAAATATATACACTAATAATTGGCATAATGAGTGTAAATACTTTAGTGTCAGCATTACTACTACACCAGTGGCAATGCTGACACTAAAGTATGGATATGGATCTATATAAAGCGAAACTAAAAAACTAAGACAATTTTAATTATTTTATTAATGTTAAATTAATGAAGTCAAAAGTACCTGAGTAATATAAGTGATTGTATAAATACTATTTTAATCATTTATAGAATAAGTACTTTATGAGAATGAAAATTACTTATTTCTAATAAGTATATTTCTAGATACTTTAAATTATAGAATTTTATGACATTTGTCTTTTTCCTAAATGATTAACATTACATAAGCACGTAATTATGTGCTTAGAAAATGTTCACTCTAAGGGGCTAAATGTATCAAATTGATTGTTGTTCCATATATATGGTAAACTAGATGTGCCCGCGGTTTCACCTGCGTTTATGATTACTGCACCGCCCCCGTGGGCCATAGCGTAATGTTATATCTATAGTAATATTATAAAGCTGAAGAGTTTGTTCATCACGCTACGTCCCACGGGGCGCCGCAGTAACGATAAACGCGGGTGAAGCCGCGGGAACATCTAGTAGCCTATAACCTTCCTCGATAATTAAGCTATCCAATAATAAAATAATTTTTCAATTCGAACCAGTAGTACTCTTTAGCTTTATAATATTAATATAGATATGGAATAAAAAGTATAAATAATTTACTTGCACATCAGTATCTGCAAACATCTGGACCAGATGTTTCAATGTGCACATTGTATTTTAAACATCATTGTGACAAGAGCTTTTATTCTTTTTTTATATATTATAATTTCAAATAAAATAACAAAAAAGCTCAGAACTACAATATGATACCTATCGGGGAACTATCCTTTGATCTTGGCTAATCTACGGTATAGAGTGTACGAGATGATTTTGTGGTGTATGTATGTATTTATACCTAGCTATGTATGTGTATCTTAATTAAATGAATGATGTATCATGTCATATTAGTCAGTAATAAATGTTTACTCATGAAGAGCAGTGTTTCCTTTAAGCATCCCGAACACCCAACCTTATAATTTGAAAAACAAACAGTGGTCTACAAAAATAAACTCAAATTTATTTTTGTATACTTATTTAAATTAGTAATGTCAACTCTATTGGAATAGTTTGACTGCACGAATGGCGTAGTGGTTTAAGTACTTGCCTCTGCCACTGCGTCGAGTATTGAGGGTTCGATCCCCAAATGGGATAAAAAAATGTGATCCAAATAGTCCTTCCGAGTCCGAGTATTCTTTGTGTCCGTTGTAAATAATAATAATAACGACACAGGATTTATCCTAGTCCAGGAGTTGTCCCTTTTTACTGTGATATAAGTTTCATCTTAAGTCCTTAAATCAAACTGCAGTGCTATTGCGTATCTTTTGTAACAGGTAAATATAAATTCATATCAATAAGTGTAACTTTATAAATAAACATATAATCGATTTTAATTAGATATTTGCAGTTAAGCAAAGTCCGATGCCGTCCGATGGTAAGCTGTTCTTAGGTACCTTACTTACAGTATAGTGTAAAACAAGAACATCAGAAAAAACTATTACGTTTACCTAATGCTCACGATACTAACAGTGCCTTTCAGTTTCAGCACATCACTATTGTTTTTAATCTATTTATTACTAGCGGTCGGTCGGCCAGTCATTTCTTTGGTTTCAACTTACACTAGTTTCCCTATCATAAAAAACTAAAAAAGTAAGTACTGTGTTGATATTCGACCTTAGTTGATTTAAATTTTAAGTTTGATTGGTATTAAGGGTTTATTGTGTATAACTATACCCTTATAATCACGTTTCATTTACATTTCGCCAAGGCTATACATACAAGTTAATTTACTTAGGTATCTTTTTCAAACAAATTATTATTTACACTATACCTTTTCATTGACGATATTCCTAAGCTTGCTACTTTGTTTCTAAATTACCTTGTAGGTATAGATCGTAATCTAAATGAAATCTCATTATAAGGGTATACTTGTAGATAATAAAACCTTAATAACTATCAAACTTAAAATTTAAATCAATTATGGTCGAATTTCGACCACTAGGCGATTGCTAGTTACATAAAATCGAGGAAGCACAAACATATTTAATAATATTAGCTTAAAAGCATTACCTATAATTTCCTATTATATACCTACTTAATGATAACATCTCTTCTTTGTAAATTGTCGAAAATGTGGTTGATTGCTTTATTATAAGTTACTAGATGTGCCCGCGGTTTCACCCGCGTTTATAGTCACTGCGCCGCTCCCGTGGGTCGTAGCGTGATGTTATATAGCCTATAGCCTTCCTTGATAAATAGGCTATCCAACACTAAAAGAATTTGTCAATTCGAACCAGTAGTGCCTGAGATTAGCGTGTTCAAACAAACAAATTCTTCAGCTTTTTAATATTAGTATAGATTACTGTGCTGCCGCCATGGGTCGTAGCGTGATGTTATATCGTCGGTCCAATGGTCAAGTAGCCAATCTGCAAAAACCACTTTTTTGAGGAGACCAAAAAGAAGATTGAAATTGGTCCTATAAATCTGAATCCTAACGTATCTTTCTGAAGTTATAGATTTAGTATTAAAAAATAAATGTCTTAATGTATGTGTTATAATAAATATTCATTTATTATTATTAAGACATTAATATTGATATATTTAACTCAAAAACGCCAAAATGGCAGATTGGCTACTTTACCACTGGACCGACGATATAGTCTATAGCCTTCCTCGATTAATAAGCTATCCAACACTAAAATAATTTTTAAATCTAACCAGTAGTTCCTGAGATTAGCACGTTCAAACAAACAAACAAACTCTTCAGCTTTATAATATTAGTATAGATAAGTTTTGAACAGTGTGAGGTGCAACTAAAACTGGATACAAAATATTTTATTATAATTACTAGATGTTCCCGCGGTTTCACCCGCGTTTATCGTTACTGCGCCGCCCCCGTGGGTCGTAGCGTGATGTTATATAGCCTATAGCCTTCCTCGATAAATAGGCTATCCAACACTAAAAGAATTTTTCAAATCGAACCAGTAGTAATCACGCAGAATAAACCAGGAGAAACATCGTTTGTACTATGTCTGTAATGGGTAATTATTTTGCTGCGATGTTATTTTAAAACTGCTGTATCTCCTAAGATATTCATTGAAATCGAATGATGTAAAGGGCAATTTTGTTTTAAATTAAATACTCGTGATGAATAACGTATTTATTTGGATAAGGATTAATATCATGTTTATAAAAATACCTTCGCAAATAATGCATTATTTTAGAACAAATTTCGTTAGCATAAAAAGGGTTATAGTGAGCCAACCTTAAAAGATAGACATATGCTGTCGGGGACTTTTTTTTAGAACTTTTAAAGGGGAACAATTATGTCATACATGATTTTTGCGAAACTTTAACTGTTTACGCAGCGCACGCAGCGGAAGCTCTCAAAAGGAAAAATACTCTCCGATTTTGAAACATTCTTCATTGGTGCTCCGCTCCTATTGATCTTAGCGTGATGATATATAGCCTATAGCCTTCCTCGATAAATGGGATATCTTACACTGAAAGAATTTTTCAAATCGGGCCAGTAGTTCCTGAGATTAGCGCGTTCAAGTAAACAAACAAACTCTTCAGCTTTATAATATTAGTATATATTAGGGCTAGGCTCAATAGCTAGAGAAAACCTACTGTTACTGTTAGTACGTGTGTATAGATTACTTTGTCCCTGCGATTACCTACATGACACAACAACTGATACACAATTAGATTATGAAGGGTTTCATAGATAAATAACACACATAAGGAGCATAGTGTAAGTATTTTATATTTTACAAAAATGGTTTACAAGTGCTATTTATTTCAACCTAATAATACAAAACAATTGTTTATTAACAAGTTAAACATAATAAATGAATACAATATTATATTGCTTATCGGATGTACACATGTTAATGGACATACACATCTTTTGGAGAGTAAATGTACATTGTTCTGATATCAAGTGTCATAAATGTGACTCACAAAACCTCAGCTTTGCACTACTTGCTGAAGTTCCGAGGTGTGTTCATGTATATGTGATCATCTTAATGGCATTGACTGCTGCCAGAAAGCAAACAGTCCCCCTGATGGTACTCAAAATACTCGGTACAAGGTGTGTGGTTCTCTATGCGTATTGATTATGTTCAAGTGACGTCCTGTCCTCTGCCGGCGTTCCGTGTCGAGCAGTGCCACATCGGCTAGTGCGCGCTAGTGTCAGCGCCTAACAGTACTCGACGGCCCCGAAGCGTATCCAGGACCATGTTGAGTGGTGAAGATGAGTGATGATGTCGTGCGAGTACTGAAAGTAGGCGCTGACGAGGTGATAGCGTCCTCCGACAGTGTCGGGTGCTGCGTCACACACCGTAACGAAATAGAATTGCTCCTGCTGCAAGATAAGGATGCCGCTCTTCTGGTTGGATTCTGCGGTGATGGAGGGCTGGAGCATGGTGTATGGTTCTTGGACAAGAATCACGTCCTTCGCGACGGCGGACAGCTCTGCTGTTAACGTCGAGCCTTGAAGGTTCAGGTGGCCGATGTGCAGGTCGTCACGTCGCCTATCCATTAGTTAGTGATGGCTAGCGTGCGCTCCTCGGCGTGGCACCTGGCGGGGCAGTCGCGGCTGTTGGTGCGGCGGCCGCACCCTACCGTCCAAATTTTTTGTTCGTTGCACATGACGGTTTGGCGACCTGACAATCGCTGGACGGAAGTCGGGCTTGCGTGCGGGCATAAGCCTGTCCTCCCCGCACTTCCCACATATCATGGCCTTGTCCCTGCAGTACTTCGTCGGGTGCCTGTACATTTGGCAGCGCGAGCAGCAGATCACCCCGATGTAGTCGTTGACCTCTACGACGTCCCACCCAATGTAGATCTTTCCGCGTTCCGTTCGCGTTTGCGGGTCTGTGAGTGCGCCGCCGATCTCCGGGTCGGCGGCGCACTCACAGACCCGCATCTTACTGCCGTTCTTTCTGGCCCAGTTAAAAAGCGGTTGCTGATGCAGCCCTAAATGTTGTCGAAGGCAGTCCAGTTTGTCTCTTTGAGATTTTGTTCCTGGACCAAAGCTCTCAGGTCCTCGTTTTGGTTCATCCGATGTGCGAAGGTTATCGATCTAGTCCTCCGTCAGATCGCCACGACCGGTCTCTGGCGGTTTGGGATGGGCTTCCTTGCCCAGCTTTATGGCATCAGTGTACGAGCGCTTAGCCGTGGTGATATGCTTAGTGCTGGTCGCGACTATAGCTCCTATTAATACCCTCGCCTCTTCGACCACAGCCGAGTAATAAGGGTAATAACGCTACCAAGTTAACGTGGGTGCCGATGGCACATTCGTCCTTGCCGGTGGAGAGAGCAGCCCCGGAGGATCAACACTTAACCTGCCTCCACCCATGGTCCTACCAACCTAACGGTTATAACGGGCCGAAACTACGGGAGGTGCACACCCTACTTGCGTATTGTACTTGCGCTAAGTTATCCAGTATGCCTTCCAGGTGTTGCAGGTGCGGATCTATCCTGTGGTTGTATTGAAAATACGCAGACGTGAAGATTATGTCCGCCACATTAGCCACCGTGCAGTGTAGGTTTCATAGGTTGTGCAACAATACGCATGGTGTGTGTGATTGTGAAGGTATATTCGTGCTCTTGCTTCAGGTCCAATGGAGATAACATTGCTGCTCCCACCATGCCAAATTCTGTGGCAACAGCTGGAAGCTCTTTGGTTGCGGCGGCTGAATCGCCCAGGTGGTCAGTGGTGCCAGGCGGCGCGGCGCTGACTCCTGAGGTGCACGTGCTTGACGTGCGAGAGCATGGAGTGCTTCTGTGTGAACTTGGCACCGCAGCACTCGCACTCGAAGGGCCGCTCGCCGGAGTGCGTGCGGATGTGATTTAGCAGAATGCGGTTTGTCTGCAAACAGACACAACATGTGTGTTATGGTAATGTGGAACAAAAAAGTGTGGTCATATTTTAGGACTAGCTGACCTGCGCAACTTTGTCTGCTTCACATAAGAGAATTTTACTCGTTTTTGTTACATTTTTCATTGATGCTCCGCTCCTATTGGTCGTAGCGTGCTGTTATATAGCCTTCCTCGATAAAAGGGCTATCTAACACTAAAAGACATTTTTAATTAGAACCAGGAGTTCCTGAGATTAGCGCGTTCAACCAAACAAACAAACTTTTCAGCTTTATAATATTAGTATAGATTGTAATTTTAGAGTTTTTAAATCGGTTTCGTAGTTTCTGAATTAAATCCTTACAAACAAACAAACTCCCATTCGCATATATCTATATATTAATACGTGGAGCGAAAACTTTGGATCCCTATTTACGAAAATTGGGCGGACGGAGGAGTATGATATTTCGCACACTTATAGTTTATACAGAGAAGAAGTGACGAATGCTAATATTTTTTTAAAATATGCATTAGAAATACATTAAATTAATGAAAATACACTACACGCACACAACCATGCATTTGACACACGCAGTCGAAGCGCGTAAGTATGGTTACATATATCAATATATAATGACATATATCAGTAATATCTTACAGCCAAACTTTGGTCGAATTTCGAGCACTAGGCGACCGCTAGTAATATTAATTAGGATACCGCTTGAGCAATAAAACAGTATTTAATGCATATGATCAGAAACCATAGAAGAATATAAGTGTACTTACAGCGAATCCTCGTCCGCACACGTTGCACAGCTTATTTTTCTCCCGCTTGACGCCCTCGTGGTTGAACCGCATGTGGTCCACGTAGCGGGTTCGATTCAGGAAGTGCTGCAGACAAACACTTATCAAGTAGAAGTTTGTTTTTAAGGCCAAGACAATTTTATAAGAGGAAATTTAATAAGAGGTCGTCCTCTGTCTGTGTGTTGCATAGTAAGTCATCAAAAAATTAACCTATTTAGAGGCCAATTTTATAATTTAAAGGGGCGCGAAGTGATGGCCTGTCAATGCAATCCCTGGACGGCCTACATAATAACGAAAACATGTATTGCAAATTTCGTCTGCGCGATTCAGCGCCATTACTACTTGTGCGGAGCAGTGTGAAATTGAATACAGCGCCATCTCTTGTCGCGCCGCCGTAACTTACACGAATGTGTAATAACTGCCACAGTTAATAAGCGGTATGGACGCTTGTAACATTACGCTGATCGTTTAAGGTGACGTATACGCAAAACTCATACCTAATAAGAACGAGTAATTTGTATAATGCGGCCTACCAGCACGTTAACATTGATATTTTCAACACCAGTACCACAAAAATAATAATAAAAAAAATTGGGGCAGTCTTTGGGGACTGCCGATAGAAGTGAAAACTTTAATCCTTGATTGATTGATTGATTTATTTATTTATTTGATCATAAACATAATCATATAACATTTCTTTATAAAATAAAAAACAAAAAAGGAGCCCTCGGATGCTAGTTCCTGATACTAGCTTAGTGGTTATTAAGGGGGTCAAAATTTCGTTATTGTTTGCGTAGGACACACCATTTCTGAGATATTAATAATATTCTAAAAAAATAATAAAGCGTGTAAGCGTGACGATGACCAAAATCTTCCTAAAACCCTGGCAACTTTTAGAGGAGGCGTAAAAAACATGGCTTCCATACAAAAAAAACATGGCTGCCATACAAATTTTGACCTCTAATATCTCCGAAACGGTTAGAGATAGGCGTGGTGTTTTCGAGCAAATGTCATAGAAGTCGACGAGATCTTTCCAGAAAAGTCATTTTCAAGGTCATAGGTGGTCATCGGTAATTTTTGGCTTCGGGGGGTTTCAAGGTCCCTGAATCCGAATCTAAAGTTAGTTTTTTGATTAAATCAAACTGTCCGCGGACCGCTTGCGGCCCGCGCAATCATGCGATATACTAGTATATATTATAAAGATGAAGAGTTTGTTTGTTTGTTTGATCGCGCTAATCTCAAGAAACTACTGGTTCGATTTGAAAAATTATTTTAGTGTTGGATAGCCTATTTATCGAGGAAGGCTATATAACATCACGCTACGACTCACAGGGGCGGCGCAGTAACGATAAACACGGGTGAAATTGCGGGAACATCTAGTTTATAAATAAATGGAGTACCCGGTCGCAGGGCGCGCAGTAGTGTCTGGACTGGTTCATGTGTACATGTCGGTAGTGGTTCATCATGTACGCGCGCCGCGAGTACGTGTTCCCACACTCTGGACACTCCACCTTCTTCACCCTGCGAGAAAGTTATTACTTAATCTCTTCGTATAGAAGACTGGCTGATGTATCGACGCACAGCTTAACGAGACCGGTATTAAGTAATAGCTTTTAAAATTCAGCTTTCAATGGAGACAAGACAAAAATTTGATGGTAGTTGAAATGTTGTAGAAATATTCGAAAACAAAACTGTAAGACTGTAAGACAACTAACTTTTTTTGGATGATTCTACTATTAAGGGGTATAAATGGAAACCAAAGTTTGGGCAATGGCAATAATTGTTATGCGTATCTTTTAGGTAAAGTTATATAACAATACCTTTAAATAGATATGGACGAAGAGTTTCGTAGGCATTTAGCAGACTAATTATAATAAAAACATTCAAATATTTGAAAATTAGACTGCTTTCGGCAATCTAGAGTAAAAGAACAGGTGTCTTTTTGTGGTGTTATGCACATCACGGCGATGCGCATGCGCAGTACGTACAGTTCGACGTCTTGCATGCGTACGCAATGGTCGCGTGTGCGGGATGTATAGTTTGACGTCTTGCGTGCGTGCTCGGTGGTGATGTGCGCATGGTGTATAGATTGACGTCTTGCGTGCGTGCGTGATAGTGGCGTGCGCTACATACGCGCGGTGCTTATTGTTGTGTACGTACAGTTTGCGCGTCTCGTGCGCGTGCGCGGAGGTGTTCTGCACGTGGCGACGGTAGACGGGCGCGCTGTCGAACTGTTTGTCGCAGCGCACGCAGTAGGCGTCCTCGGGCGCGGCGGCGCTGTGCTTGAGCGCGCGGTGCTTGTTGAGCGCGGCGCGCGAGCGGTACTGCCGCGCGCACTCCGAGCACCGGTGACTAGTCGTGTGCCGCCTGCAACGTAGCAGGGGATTCTTTCCTACTGCAGGTTATACTGGGCGGGAGGATAAAGAACAGTGTATTGAAAACCGTAATATATGTAGATTCAGAGCATTATTCCGAGTTACAAAATGTCTGAATTTTCTTCTGGAAAATTTGGCCGAAAACAAGTGTGCGTGTCCTGTGTATACATATGTATGTGTGAGTGTGTGTGTACTCACGCCATGTGTTTCTCGAGCATGTACTTGGTGCGGCAGCGCTTGCCACAGTGGTCGCACAGGAACACGCCGTGCAGCGCCTTGTAGTGCTGGTTAAACGCGCGCACGTCCCTGCAACACGCGACACGACCTTAAGCTTAACCTAAAGAAATTATTCGGTTTTAGTTCAGCGATGATACAGAGTGGGCGTCATCATACATAGTGGGTGTCCTGATGATACATAGTTGGCGTCGCGTTGATTACAAAGTGGGCGTCTTGATGATACAGAGTGGGTGTCGCGATGACACAGAGTGGACGTCGCCATGCTATATAGTTGGCGTGGCATTGATTACAGAGTGGGAGTCTTGATGATAAATAGTGGGCGTCCTGATGATACAGAGTGGGCGTCGCCATGCTATATAGTTGGCGTGGCGTTGATTACAGAGTGGGAGTCTTGATGATAAATAGTGGGCGTCTTGATGACAAATAGTGGGCGTCTTGATGATACATAGTGGGCGTCGCGATGATACAGAGTGGGCGTCGCCATGCTATATAGTTGGCGTGGCGTTGATTACAGAGTGGGAGTCTTGATGATAAATAGTGGGCGTCTTGATGATAAATAGTGGGCGTCCTGATGATACATAGTGGGCGTCGCGATGATACAGAGTGGGCGTCGCCATGCTATATAGTTGGCGTGGCGTTGATTACAGAGTGGGAGTCTTGATGATAAATAGTGGGCGTCCTGATGACACAGAGTGGGCGTCGCCATGCTATATAGTTGGCGTGGCGTTGATTACAGAGTGGGAGTCTTGATGATAAATAGTGAGCGTCTTGATGATACATAGTGGGCGTCGCGATGATACATAGTGGGCGTCGCGATGATACAGAGTGGGCGTCGCCATGCTATATAGTTGGCGTGGCGTTGATTACAGAGTGGGAGTCTTGATGATAAATAGTGGGCGTCTTGATGATAAATAGTGGGCGTCCTGATGATACATAGTGGGCGTCGCGATGATACAGAGTGGGCGTCGCCATGCTATATAGTTGGCGTGGCGTTGATTACAGAGTGGGAGTCTTGATGATAAATAGTGGGCGTCTTGATGATAAATAGTGGGCGTCTTGATGATAAATAGTGGGCGTCTTGATGATACATAGTGGGCGTCGCGATGATACAGAGTGGGCGTCGCCATGCTATATAGTTGGCGTGGCGTTGATTACAGAGTGGGAGTCTTGATGATAAATAGTGGGCGTCTTGATGATAAATAGTGGGCGTCTTGATGATAAATAGTGGGCGTCTTGATGATACATAGTGGGCGTCGCGATGATACAGAGTGGGCGTCGCCATGCTATATAGTTGGCGTGGCGTTGATTACAGAGTGGGAGTCTTGATGATAAATAGTGGGCGTCTTGATGATAAATAGTGGGCGTCTTGATGATAAATAGTGGGCGTCTTGATGATACATAGTGGGCGTCGCGATGATACAGAGTGGGCATCGCCATGCTATACAGTTGGCATGGCGTTCATTACAGAGTGGGCGTCGCCCTGTATAATAGCAGGCGTCGCCCTGTATAATAGCAGGCGTCGCCCTGTATAATAGCAGGCGTCGCCCTGTATAATAGCAGGCGTCGCCCTGTATAATAGCAGGCGTCGCCCTGTATAATAGCAGGCGTCGACCTGTATAATAGCAGGCGTCGCCCTGTATAATAGCAGGCGTCGCCCTGTATAATAGCAGGCGTCGACCTGTATAATAGCAGGCGTCGCCCTGTATAATAGCAGGCGTCGCGACGTTAGATAGTGGGCGTCGGGACGCTAAAGAGTGGGCGTCGCGACGAGTCATAGTGGACGTTGCATCGATACTTAGTGGACATCGCAACGATACTTACGTTACGTTATGTACTTCCTATGGCAGGAGTTGCACAGTCCTAGCTATACAAGAACACAACCTTGCCAAATCCAGGCTGCCACTAAGAATTTCTTGACATAAAACCAATAACTTTATGTTGCCCCATAGCTGGTATCGAACCCGAGACCTCACGTAGTCACTACCGCGGCTCATCGAGGTCGCAAACAATGACAATTCAATAACATAACAAGCAAGAAACTTAGTGTACATATAACATTTATTTAACTTTTTATTATTAAACATAAATGAACAATATCGCAGTACAAACGAAACATGAACTCACGGTACACAGAGTTCGCAGTACACGCACTTGACGAGGCGGTGAGTATCGAGATGCGCGTTCAGCCGCCGCGCCGAGTAGCACTGGAACCCGCAGCGTGCGCACGCGCGCGCGAAAGTGTGCGCGTGCGCGTGCGCGCTCAGATTCACCGCTGTGGCGAACCGCGCCGCGCACCACCGACACACGTACTCGCCTAAGGACTGCATTATATATATTTACTTATATACAGTTAGTAAGCATGTTTGTAGTTGTGTCATTTTTGTAATGACTTTACTGCAGTGCAATGTGCATATTAACACGCTTTTAATAGCTTCACCTGTATGTTTGCTTGTTTGTTAGTTTGTTTGTAACCAACTCCTTTGGACTTGATTTTGACCCACTTCAAACGGTCAAATTTTATTTAAACGCAGACTTATCGAGGACCGATGACAATACAATAACTAGGAAAAATAAAATAATAAAATATTTATTAGTTCATTTTTTATTTGATGGTATAAGAACTATCATGTGGACCACTTGCTTGATGTCAGCAGCTGGTGTATTCCATCAGGATACCACTAGCAACAGTTGCATGTCTAAAACAAACAAAAATTAAACTCACCATATCATGACATTCCATGTGGTGCATTTTTAATTTCTTCTTGCAGTTGTACCCATGAAAACACATCTTGCACCTATACTTAAATGATTTATAAAATTTACTATCTTTCTCTCTTTCCAACCATAATGCAACCTCTTCTTCTTTGATAGAAAACTTTTTTCTTATTGAACTTTTTTTATAAACATTTTGACCATAAACTATTTTATAATGTGTCACTTTATTTCTTTTGACACATTTTATCTGTGGTTTGGTTTCCTTTTTTATTTCTTCGAGGCAATGATCATCAGGGGCATCTCCTTGGTCAAAGTTACAATCATCATCAAAATTGTTTATTTCTTGTTTTATTGCTATTAATGTTTGTTTATTATCTCCACTGTCATCATCCATATGTGTGATGAATATAATATTGTCATTTGTTGTTGTTGTTAGTCTAGATAAGCTTCTGATTACCTGAAATAAAATAATTATTATTGAAGACTCTCTGTATACATATTATACTTATCCCAAGAAAGTTACAGCAGATAAGGATGTCTAATTATAACAGGGATAATTATATGCACATTGTCAAATCTCCTACACTAAAGAGTTACTGCTGTTTCAGATATCAAGGACGGCACAGTACCTCTTTAATAACTAATAGAAAAAGTACAATTTACGAATTATTCTTTAGAATTGACAATTCAGTTTAAGTTTACTTATTGTTAACCATATTACATCAAGTATGCTTTTAAGCCATGCTACATGGTGGCTAAGTTATTGTCAGATTAAGAGCTGCTGATACAATAAAACCAATACCACTTTGCGTGTACCTGTAACCCAGGTGCTCACTATTGGCTACAAACATAACTATTAACTTCTATAACAAGGCTAAAAAGCTATGAGCCAGTGTGGTACAAGGTGAATTAGGCTCAAAAATATCTTAAATAAAAATAGTCGTATAAAGATTATTTATTTATTTGCTAATCTCTAGACAGCCATGTTCAGACAGTGATTTTTGATAATCTCTGGTTACTTGATGGGGTAAGTGCTATTATATTCTGACCTTAAAATTCTAAGTATGTACATCATACATACCTGTTTTTGAGCAAAGTGTGTTGCCAGCTGTCTCTGTGCCTGTTCTATTCTAAGCTTGAAAAGTTTAATTCTACTTAGCATGGCGACACATTCCCAACATAACAAAAGTTTTGTGTACATCTGAAAAGGCACTAATATATACATTTGAATATCAGCAGTAAATAGTTATGAAAGATACAAAATAATGTCCCTGCAGTTTCACTTTGATGACTGGTCTGCTACTTGCAGCTTCATTTGATTTAGCCTATATTGTGTCTGAATAAAGTAGCTTTGTAATAGATATTGAAATCATTCCATTCGTTATTGAGGTTGCTCTTTATAAACAAAAACTCAAGCCTTTCCTCTTTATGATATTAGTACAGATTTAAATTATTTTAGTATGAATCGGACTTTGTTTATCATGGTCTTCAAATGGTCTAATACTATGTGTCACAATTATATTTGTTTGGCATTCAATGACAATACATTTGCCAAAAAGTTAGTATTTATAACCACTTATAAATATTCTAAGCAAATAAAAGTAAAAGGTTTTGTAGAACTCTTGTACTCTTGGTAAGATCTAACTAATGACCGATATGCACCTAGTATGTAACAAATCTTTGAATCCCATCTTTACTTATATGAATAGTATATATGTATAGAACTACTAACATACTATATTATATTATCGGGAGTAATCTCTGTTACTACTGAAATAATCCTATGATTTCTCTCATGGATAGATAGTTCCATAGTGTAACTCTGTGTAACAGGATATGTTTTATTCAATATAAGGGAAACGCGAGCGGATGCTAATAACTACTATTATGAAAATAGGGCATTGTGTATGTTTGCTTTTCATTGCTATGTATTTGACTTGCGATTTAAATTGAGTTATTGTCAGTCAGGTGCAAAGACGTAACTCAAACGAATCTCATTATTTATAGAAACACAAGAATACAATTCAGTAATCTTAAAATAAACTAAAATCTTACTTTTATCGAATTAGTAGAGATGGTTCTTAAAATATCAGTATATTCGTCCATTTGCTCAACGCTAGTAAGTTTCCTATTAGAACTGAGACATGCGACGCAGTATGCCGGTTCGGTTTCATTCACAACGTATTTAATATCGTTTACTTCATACATTTCTAATCTTTCCGCTCAAATTCAACAAATAAACACAGTCTTTTCTCTATTCTTATTATGACAGGTACTGTCAACTCTCTATCAAACATCAGCTGTCATTATAGTTTCTGGAGAACTTGGATAACAGTCTTTGTAGCTCTATTTTGGCTATAATCAAACTCAGAAATTCAGAATTAATAAACCGAGCGCAATTCCAGATTCAGTATTACTAATGATAATTCTATGACAGAATAACCAATAACACTGCACGGTGAAATACATACCGCGCCACCCAAGCAATGGGTAGCAAATATTTATTTCTCTTAGGTTTGAAACTTACCAAAATGTGATTATTGAAGTGAAACTTCTTTTGAAGTGAAACTTCTTTATCGACGTATGGGAGAAATTTTGTAGCAGTGTAAAAAAAAATCGTCACGTTTTTCGGTTACGCGCCATGTTGCTTTTTTATCAAAGTTTAGTATAGTGACGTAAAGAATATAATGTAATATATTTATAATAATAACAACAATATATTAGTTTTGAAGTTTGGTTTGAAATAAGAATAACAATATATTAATTTGAAAGTGATAAAATAAAAAGACTTATTCAAATTTAAGTGAATTTACAAGAAAAGTGAGAGTGATTATTTCGTTTTATAAATTCAACACGTATGAGCATGATTTTAATATTTATTTGAGGTTAACCTCACTTTTTGATTGTAAGTATCAGTGAATGTATATAAATCTGTTAAAATTAGCAAGTATTAATAAATATGACTGTAAATCTAGTGAACATTATTAAATACTACAATTGACGCAGTTTTTACAAGACAACTAGAATCCGTAGAATGTAAAACATATATTTCATATTTTAGCTACCACAAGCCATTAATTACAAAAATATTTAATAATGACAACAATAGTAATAATGATGCTATCATTATTGATGAAATACAACAATAGCAATGATATTATAATAAGAACAATGATAAAATAAATTACTCATTAATTGTATGCATGTCTATAATAATAAAATAGCTTTAATTTAATACGGAAAAAATTGTTTTTCTTAAGGCTTAAGCCTTATCTACCCCATTTTCGTGAAGCTGCAAATAGTAGAAAAATGATATGTCGTAAAGAAGTTTCACTTCTTACCTGTGTACTCTGGTACACACACACATTTTTTTACATATGTATTACATTTTGTTAAATTTCAAACCTAAGAGAAACTATATAATACTAAATTTCTAGTCTCAGTAAATTCAAATTTGGTAACTTTATTAGTGTCGGTAGTATAATATTGATACATACACACTGTATAGTCGACCATATATTTGCTTTACCACTTTTAACAAAAATTTCCATCAGAATTAAAATTCAATAAGACTCATTATTAATGTTCATATGTGATATTGACGTAATTGGTTGACCGTAATCCAATCAATGCTTAGATTAAAAGTGCAATCTATTTTAACCTTTCTTATCAAACCAATAAATAATAATTTCTACTAACACTATACAAATGTCATTATATTGCACTGTGGAGTTTGTATGTATTATACAGGGACATAATGAATCATAGAAACGCATATCTACTGGACAGTAACTGCAATCTCAGAACGGACTACAGTATGTTTAATAGATATACTGGATCAATAAATAACTTTGGACTATGTACTATATTTAAGGATTTATTGACATTAACTAATGACATTAAGCAAAACATTAATATTGACATTCGACCTGTAATAGATGAGCATGATGAATCTGTGACAACAACCGATTTTTTTCGTGACTAGCCATTTGTACATTTTACATCAAAACATTGCCGGCTTATTATCGAAATCTGATATACTTACAGTCTGCCTACACGAACTGATAGAAAAGAATATAAATGTCGATGTGTTATGCGTAACCAAGCATTTCATGATGAAAGGCTATGAGAATCAACTCAACATACCCAACTATTCCCTAGCAGCTTGTTTTAACAGGAAAGACAGCAAGAGAGGAGGTGCCTGTATTCTCGTGAAGAATGGACTGCGTTGGAAAGAACTACCGCGTATAACTAAAATATCAACTTGTGGTATGTTCGAATGTTGTGCTATAGAACTAATTGACTATAACATTGGTCTTGCCTGTATATATAGAGTACCGAACTTAAGTAATCTAATTTTGTTCTACGAGAAACTTGAGCTGTTGTTAAGAGAGTTAATGAAAAAATGTATAAAAAATATAATTATAACAGGTGACTTTAACATAGATATAATGAAGAAAAATAGCCAGTCTATGGAATTTAAAAATGCATTACAAAGCTTTAACTTAAAATTGGCACTTAACCCACACGTCTAAAAAGTCAGACATGTATTGACAATTTTGCGCATAATTTCAGTCAACCTTGTAAAGCCACAGTACTTGAGTTAGCTCTATCTGATCATACCGCTCAACTACTTAAATGCCCAATTAAAACATTATGTTATCTAAATAGGTGGCGCACAATGAGACGTAATTACAGCAAGGAAAACATCAAAAAATTTAAGACATATATTGGTAGTTTATCTTTTTCTGACGTTTATCAATCTTATGACACAAATTCCGCCTACAATGCTTTTATTGACATTTTTAGATTACTCTATGACCAGTGCTTTCCGAACATTTTTATATCAATAAATATAAATAAAAGAAATAAATGGATATCACGAGGCGTTAGGATATGTAGCAAAAAGAAACGTCAATTATTGTGGCAATATAGAGTAAAACCAACACCGCATAGTAAAAATAAATTAACTCAATACTCAAAGCTATTTAAAAAAATTATTAATCTAACAAAACGAGCACAGAATGACCACAAAATAAATACATCAAAAAATAAAACTAAAGCAATGTGGGGAATAATCAATGAGTCTAAACTAAATACACCAAAAAATAATATAACTAAACTTAAAGTAAATGGCAAAATCGTTAAAAATACAAAACATATTGCTAATTTATTTAATAACTATTTTGTAGATAGAATACAACCACTTAGTCATTCACATGTTTCGGTAACTAAACATATTTTAACCAAATAAATTATCTTATCTTATCTTATCTTATCTTAAAAAAGACTCCATGTTCATGGCTCCCTGTATACCATACGATGTAACGTAAACGCTAAGCAAAAGATTGAGCAGCAGTTCATATGCTTTATATACTTTATCCCGAAATCTCAATAGTGATGCGCTCCTTACTGCCTATTACGGGCTTGTTGAATCTATCCTCAGATATGGTGTCATTTTCTGGGGTAACTCTACGGACAGAGAAAGTATATTTAAAGATCAAAAACGGTGTTTGAGATCAATGTTCCATTTAAAAATAACAGATAGCTGTAAACCATATTTCAAACAATATAAGATACTGACTCTGCCATCCATGTATATCTTAGAAATGTTATTATTTATTAAATCAAATCCTCATTTGTTTCCACGTGTTGCAGATGTGTTCCCTAGAAATAGACGGGATAACAGCCGATTATGTTTAAAATCAGCTAAAACTGCACTTATGCACAAGAGTGTCTTATGCATGGCACCGGTCATTTATAATAAACTGCCCAAGTGTTGGAAAGAATTGACTTATGTTGAATTTAAATTAAAAATGAAATCCATTTTAATTGACAAAGCTTATTATAATGTTAATGACTTTCTTCAGGACAAATTTTGATAATATTGTGACTAACTTAAGACATTCATTATTTTTAATTTTATCTGATTTTTAATTAATATTTTGCCTATCCAATTTCGAATACTGTTTTTATGTGTGGTACATTAACCATTAAGATATGAGAAATTATTTATTTTGTAAAACTTATTTTAATCTGTAAGAATATTTGCACGTCATTCTACATGACAAACATGATGAAATCAATACTTTTATGTAACAACTTGCATGCACCCATGTACACTCGTGTTTAAGCAAATAAATTATCTTATCTTATCTTATGTGAAAAACCACAAAAATTATAAAAAGTTAAACTCAACTTGTTACTTGTGACATTACTAACTTGTCATATTAGAAAAACTGAAAATATCATGTAATTTAAATATTGTCGAAAGGGCAGAAATTATTACATTATACAGAGCAGGATACAACATAAGTCAAATTTCCAGAGATTTGAATATATCACGCTACTGTACGGTTCTGGATTAATCGAGAAGGTGAAGAGGGCAGTCTCCAAAGTTACAGGCGTAGTGGTCGACGGCCTAAAGTAACGACAGCGCAAAGGGAAGAAATGAGACGTGTATTAAATGGTTTACATCAACATCTCATTTTTCCGAAGAATTCGACGTGAGCACTGAGACTGTTAGTCTGTTCGTAGTCGCCATCTGCATAGCATGGGGTTGCACTATAAACGATACGCTATTGATAATACAAGATATGATGAAAATCATTACCGGACATCGCCGAACTTCACTTCCAAGACAACTGCCGGTTACACAATGCTGCTGTTACTCGCCAGTGGTTTCGTCAACACCAATGCTTTCGCCTGATACCATGGCCTTCAAAATCTCCAGACTTAAACCCGATCGAAAATGTTTGGGGACTTATGGTGCAAAAATGGACACATCGCGATGAGAGAAGTAAAGAAGCAATTGAAAGTAATTGCAGAGAGATTTGGGAGGCTACGCGGGGTACATACAGATATTTGTGAGCGACTTGGCAGTAATTAAATCAAATAGCGAAGATGCAAGTTACTGATTGACGTATTATTAAACGTGATAACTTATTATATATTATTTATCAAATTTTATGTTAATATCTGCTAAGAGGATTTTTTAATTTATTTATTTTAATTTCATAAATATAGTTTGTTAATAAATTGTTATTAAATTTTTATTCATCGTCCTGTTTTTGCACACCACCTATAACTAGCTGTCCCTACTCCGCTCTCATGGATTATAGCGTTGTGTTATGTATCGATAAATGGACTAGCCAAAAAAGGTAGTAGAGCTTATTAGGTATGAAGCTCCTAGGCAGCTTGACCATTTCCGACATTTTCACCAATTATCGTGAATAATTATGTTTATTGGTGAAAATCGCATTCAAATCAATTCGTAGTTTTGGAGTTTATCGTGAAAAAAGACAGACAAACAGATGCGGCGCAGGACTTTGTTTTATAATATGTAGTGAAGTAGTGATAGACTTTATTTTAATTGATAAATAGTTCTACGTCTCTGACTTCGCGCATTGATGACAACTGTCACTGTTCTGATGTCATTTGCAAGCAGAAATAGACATTATTGTTTTGTGATATGCAAACGACATTTATTCCAAGGGTGGTAAAGCAATTTTATTGTCAACTATAGTTATCGGTTGGTGCACTACTTTCGTAATTCCTGAACGTTATAATTATAATTTCTTGATAGAAAGGAGATACACTAAAATCAAGAATGCTGCAACCAAACATACTTTCAGGTACACGAGTATGTATATACATATATGATATACACTAAATAATAGCTTAACTCAGAAAGAAGCAGGAAGAGTTGGAGCAGCGGCACGAACAGAGCTCAAAATAGGCGGAGTCTGAGCTGATAGAACTAGTGCATAAGGAGTTCAGCGAGTTCCGGTCGAAGCGTTCCGTCATGGAGGGTCGAATGCTGCTTCCTCCTCTAGCGGTGGCAAGATAAACAAGGAGAGTGCTTTCCCCTCCTCTGCCTCTCCCACCGCCTATGCCAGACTCCAAGGAACTCCTCCGCCTCCGCAGAGGGGCAAA